>CM040424.1:41126451-41628802 GCA_022702705.1 Papilionanthe hookeriana x Papilionanthe teres | reverse complement strand
AGTTTTAAGTGTTTGATATGTAAATAAATAAAAGAAGAGCAATATGTATGTAAAGAAAAAAGGGCTATTTATGAGGCTATAGCCTATAACAACAGTTTAAAGATTGTAAGTAAGCACCAAGACTGTTGTAAAGTGTAGATACAATCCACTGGAGTGAGGAACTGAAAATGAAATAGCTATTGGAACATTTCAGCTCTTAAAAAGACACACCTTGTAAGGAGACAACCTAAAATAGATACTAAAAATATAGCATCATTTCATCACCATAAACCCGTATACCATGAATTTTTGCCACTGCCACACCATTGTACAAAACTCTAACCAATAATCATAAAATAAAAAAACCATAATCGCATTCTAGCTTCAAATGAGGATAATAGCTTTTCACATAACAAAAACGAGAGATAAGAGAGGAGCTAACAAAAAAATCTCACAAATTAAGTAAATAAATTTAGATTTCACAGAATGAGTCACGACTCACAAGCTACAAGCAAGAGAGAGAGTATGGCGATCAAAAAAGCTCGTCGTTTGCAAATAGTTCATGTTCGACTTGTAGGGAGTTTGTGTTCGATTAGTCCAATAAACAAACGGGACAAACACGAAAAAAAAAAAATTAGTTCAGTTTATAAACAAACTAAACTCGAAAAAATCTGTGGTTGATTGTGTTTGAATCGTTATTGTTCAAATTATAAAATAATATAAAATAATTATATATAAAAAAAATTATAACTAAGACTAAAAAAGATTTTGGATTCATTCATTTAGGAAATATAAAATTATATTTGTAATTTTTATATATCTTATATTATTATAAATAACTATATATATGAAATTTTGATACTAAATAAGTAGTAACTCATATATTTGTATTTATACCTTATATTAATATTAATTCATAATATATATTATATTTATTTGGACATCAGTTTACTTGAGTAAAAAACCGCAAATGGCTGCAGGCGAGTTGAAGGAAGAGAAACTTTTTGCATTGTCCAGCTACTCAGGACTTTGTAATTGTTTGATGGAAAAAATAAGTGCTAATAAAAACATTACATACATCTCTACCAAGGGTGTTGAATATTATCCCAAAATAACTACCAAGAAATCATTATTTATTTAAATGAATTTTATAGTGGATATGAGATATAAATCCCAGCACACAACTTCTCCACAATTTGGCATGCCAATGAGAGGGCCATCTTACTTGACATGAAACTTTAGGTTTTGCCACCTAATCTAAAAACCTTAAGTTTAATGTCCCAACATTTCAAAATTTGCAAGATTAATGAATTTACTTATCAGTAAGGTAGCATGTGGTAGAAATGAATAAGATGTAAATCTTTTAGAATAATTTTAGTTTCTTCATTAATTTGACCAAAAACATCATCACAAACAGATCTAACGTTTGATGACTGGTGGCATCAGAAGTTGTGGGATGTCGGCTCGTCGCTGGTCCGTCGCCGCCGAAATTCTCTCATGTCGACATGAGATGTGAAATATCAATGTCGTTGTTTGGGGGAGTCGTCACTCTGTTTATCTATAATATCGCCCTATCTTCAAGAAATTTTATTTCTTCATATCATGTAAAGGACCCTCATATGTTAGGAAATTTAAAGAAAATAAAGGCCGATAAGATAAAAACAGTAGAATAAGAAATATCAATGATAATCCTTACAAATGGAAATTCTAGAATTTCTTATTCTATAAATTTTTTTATAAGGAGGATCACATATAAAATTTCGATAACCAGAGATTTTTAGGTATGATATCTATCTGAGTTCTTAAATCTCCTATTGGAGCAAGCTCCTATAGTTAATTACATCCTAGACAAATAAGATTGTCTAAAAATTTTCTGATTAATGTTAACACTTATTTTCTAAGAAATTTCAAGAACAAGGAAAGAAATGTCAATGTTCAATCATAGGGGTAATTCATTTCTAAGTGTTACCTACTAAACTAAAAGTTTGATTTTGTCAATGTCATTTGTTATGTCAATTTTATTTTTTGCTTTATTGTTTGTCATTTTATTGTCGTTTTGTTTGGTGGTTATCCTACAAATTTAGGTTTTATAACAATCCTAAAAGTTTATGTTCTATTTCATTGTTTCTTATTTTGATTTTATTTTGTCAATGTTGTTTTGGTTTTTTTTTTTTTTTTGTCAATATTGTTGTTTTGATGTCATTTTGATTTTGTTTTGTTTTATTGTCGTTTATCCCGTCTTCAGAATGTCGCCCTGCAAAATAGAGTTAGCACATCATAATAACATGTAAAGTAAATCTAAACGGAACTTATCTTCAACCTGCAAGAAAAATAATGTCAGAATAATTCTTACAAAAGAAATAATGTCGATTTTATTTCTTAAATTGTTGATTTAGTTGATTAAGTTTTAATTTTTGGACTACTCGGTCAGGATGTCCATGGCTCTGTGGTACTCGATCTACTTAATCCAAAAGGTGTTTAAACCAGGACCGGAAGACTCTTGTCAACAACTAGGATTGCACCGTCCAAGAAATCTTCGTAGATCAAGAACGTTGGGGTTCAAGTTTCATTTGGTGATATTTGTTCATAAAGGTTTCATTTAAGTCTTAATGACTTTTTGGATTTTATGTTGGAAAATTTTAGATTGTTTACGATTTATTAACCAATTAAAATTTTCCATGTGTCATTTTAATTGATTTTTATATATCATTTTTTATTTGTTTATTTATGTCTAAAGTAATTTAAACTTAAAGAAATGATTCAAGTTTATTTAGATCTAATGTTTGTAAGATCTAATTAAACTTGAGAATTTTATATTCAGTGTCATTGGAATATAATGATTTCAAGTTAAATCTAATATGAATTAAATTTAGGGATTTAGATTCAATGTCTTTTGAATCTAAGGGTTTTAAGAAATTGGACTAAGTCTAAATGTAAATTAGATTTAATATTTAAGTCATAATGTTAGTTGGACCTAAAGAAATTTGGTTAACTTTAGACTTAGAGTTTTAGGTCCTGATGGCAGTTGGACCTAAAGATTTGGTTGGGTTTGATTCGAATTGGATTGAATGTTGAATTTAAGTTCAATGTAGGTTGAATTTTGAGTTAATCTTAAGTTAAAAGTTTAGTTTAAGTTCAATGTGATTTGAACCTAAGGTTAAAGATTTTGACTTAAGTTCAACTTTAGAATGATCTTTAAGTTAAAGGTTTAGTTTAGGCTCAATGTGGTTTGAACCTAAGTCAAGGTTTTTGACTTAAGTTCAACTTTGGGTTGATCTTAAGTTAAAGGTTTAGTTTAGGTTCAATGTTGTTTAAACCTAATTTAAGTATTTTTACTTAAGTTTAAGTTGTATTAAACTTAAGTTTGACTTGAGTTAGGTTCAATGTGGATTGAATTTGAGTTAAGTCCAATGTAAGTTGAACCTAAGTTAAGTTTAGGTTAGGTTCAAGTTAGGTTGATCCTAATTTTTAGGTTCACTATAGATTGAACCTAAGTTTAGTAAAGATTCAATGTAGGTTACCTAAAAGATTTTTAAGTTCAAGTTAAGTTGAACTGAAGTATAGGTTAAGGTTAGGTTAAATAAATGTTAAACCTAAAATGTTTAAGTTTAACTTAGGCTCAAGTTGGGTTGAATCTAAGTATAGGTTAATGTTAGGTTCAACGTATGTTGAACCTAAAAGGTTTAAGTTTGAGTTAGATTCAAGTTGAGTTGAACTTAAGTATAGGTTAAGGTTAGGTCAATGTATGTTGAACCTAAATGGTTTAAGTTTGACTTAGATTCAAATTGTGATGAACCTAAGTATAGGTTAAGGTTAATTAATCTTATTTGGGTAAGGATTAATTGATTAATTAAACTTAATTGTGGTTAAGTCTAATTAGGTTAAAGTTAATTAAACCTAATTTAGGTAAGGTTTAATTGATTAATTTGACTTAATTAGCAGTTAAGTCTAATTGGGCTGTGATTAATTAAACCTAATTTGGGTAAGGTTTAATTGATTAATTAGACTTAATTAGTGGTTAAATCTAATTGGATTAAGGTTAATCAAACCTAATTTAGGTAAAGTTTAATTGATTAATTAGACTTAATTAGTTGTTAAGTCTAATTAAGTTAAGGTTATTTAAACCTAATTTAAGTAAGGTTTAATTGATTAATTAGACTTAATTAGTGCTTAAGTCTAATTGGGTTATGGTTAATTAATCCTAATTTAGGTAAGATTTAATTGATTAATTAGACTTAATTAGTGGTTAAGTCTAACTAGATTAAGGTTAATTAAACCTAATTTGGTTAAGGTTTAATTGATTAATTAGACTTAATTGTGGTTAAGTCTAGTTAGCATAATGTTAATTAAACCTAATTTAGGTAAGGTTTAATTGATTAATTAGACTTTATTAGTGATTAAGTCTAGTTAGGTTAAGGTTAATTAAACCTAATTTAGGTAAGGTTCAATTGATTAATTAGACTTAATTAGTGGTTAAGTCTAACTGGATTAAGGTTAATTAAACCTAATTTGGGTAAGGTTTAATTGATTAATTAGACTTAATTAGTGGTAGTTTAGTTAGCTTAATGTTAATTAAACCTAATTTTGGTAAGGTTTAATTGATTAATTAGACTTAATTAGTAGTTAAGTCTAGTTAGGTTAAGGTTAATTAAACCTAATTTAGGTAAGGTTTAATTGATTAATTAGACTTAATTAGTGGTTAAGTCTAATTAGGTTATGGTTAATTAAACCTAATTTGGGTAAGGTTTAATTGATTAATTAGACTTAATTAGTGGTTAAGTCTAATTGGGTTAAGGTTAATTAAACCTAATTTAGGTAAGGTTTAATTGATTAATTAGACTTAATTAGCGATTTCTAATTGGATTAAGGTTAATTTAACCTAATTAAAGTAAGATTTAATTGATTAATTAGCTTAGTTAGTAGTTAAATCTAATTGGGTTAAGGTTAATTAAACCTAATTTAGGTAAGGTTTAATTGATTAATTAGACTTAAAGTGGTTAAGTCTAATTGGGTTAAGGTTAATTAAACCTAATTTAGGTAAGGTTTAATTGATTAATTAGACTTAATTAGTGGTTAAGTCCAACTGGATTAAGGTTAATTAAACCTAATTTAGGTAAAATTTAATTGATTAATTAAACTTAATTGTGGTTGTCTACTTCGCTTAATCTTAATTAAACCTAATTTGGGTAAAGTTTAATTGATTAATTAGAGTTAATTGTGGTTAAGTCTAAGGTAATTAAACCTAATTTACATAAGATTTAATTGATTAATTAGATTTAATTAGTTGTTAAGTCCAATTGGCTTATGATTAATTAAACCTAATTTGGGTAAGGTTTAATTGATTAATTTGACTTAATTAGTGGATAAGTCTAATTGGATTTAGGTTAACTAAACCTAATTTAGGTAAGGTTTAATATGTTTAATTAGGCCTAATGATGAGCTAGACCTAATTAGGGTTTATTAAGTTAAACCTAACATGATTAAGGCTTAACTTGAATTAATTAAGTTTAATTAATGTCTTAGACCTAATTAGGGTTTATTAAGTTAAACCTAATAAGATTAAGGCTTAACTTAATTTAATTAAGTCTACCTAATTTCTTAGACATAATCAGGGTTTATGGGGTTAAACCTAATGTGATTAAGGCTTAACAATTTTTAATTAAGTTTGGTTCATGTCTTAAACCTAATTAGGGTTTATTGTGTTAAACGTAATGTGATTTAGGCTTAACATGGTTTAATCAGGTCTAATTGGAGTTTAAACCTAATTAGGGTTTTGGTGAAGTTTGAGTTCACTTAGATTAGACTTAAAGTTTGTGTTTGGTTTAAATCCGCTTGGGGATTGGATTCAAGTTGAAACTTAAGTCTATGTTAGTTAGACTTAAAGGATTTTTACTTTGGGTCGACATGGGTTAGATCCAATAGCCTTGAGGAGATGGCTAAACCCTTTGTCATCTAGGGTTGAGGTTCACCCTAGATCTAGTTTATGGATCATACCCAAGGTTTAGGATTTGGTCAAACCAACATGTCATTTAAGACTAAGGTTCAAGCTTAAGAAATTCTAGGGTTTAAAATGTAAATTTGAAATTTACCATTTTGACCCTAAGTGATGCAAAATGACATTTTAAATTTTCCAATGGTTCAAATTGTCCTTCTAAGTATTTTAACCATTTTCAAATCTAATTTCCAATTTCTTAATTTTTATAATTATTTTTGGAAATAATTATAAAGTTTGATAGAAATTAGATCCTAGAGACTTTTCCTATCCCTAGAAAAATCACAGAATGTCTCTAATAATGGAAATAATATTTTGTGAAAATTTCAGAATTTTTGGAATTGTAAATAATTTTTAATAATTAAATTACTTCATAGAGTAATTAATTAATTAAAAATTAAATATAACTCCTTAATTCATGATTTCATTTCCACATTATTCCTCTCATTGTTCTGAATTCAGAGATATTTTTATTATATTTTTGTGATTTTTATTTATCAATATATGGATTTTTTTATTAATTTAAGGTTAAGTTGGATTTAATTAAATCCTTATTAACCTAAAATTATTAGATGGCGCCTTGTGTCTTTGTACTCATCGAAACGTGGTTGATCCGCTACGGGACTCAGAATTGCGGATCGGCTGGGATTAAATTAGAGCTGTCCATTTCCAAAACACGGAAATGGATGACATCCGTTCATCTCCTCCTCTGGTCTAAACCCGCAAGCCGCCTATGGTTTAGGGCCAAAATCTTGATTGATTCTTGATGGATTCGAGCGATTTTTGTTCCTATAACTTCATCTAATGTTGAAGAACACATCCATATGGTGATGTATGGATTGTGAATTGGTTTCCTTTACAAAGTACCAAGCCTGAGCCTAAGTCAGGGCGAATGAGTCATACCTTGGTCTCAGTGGATGAAACTTCAATTGGATTGGTTCTACAGCTTCGTCTTGACCTCAGAAAGCTTGCCCCCAACTCAATTTAAGGTGAAATTGGGTCTGGGTATAAGTTTGATCAGCATGGCTCACGGCTTTGAAAATGAAGATAGAACAGTGGATTAGAGTTTATTGGAACAATTTCGATTGGGCTTGTCTTTGTAGGGCTCTAGGAAGATTTTAGAGGAGTTAATTTGAAGTTTTGAGAGAGTTCATTTCAGACCCAAAAATTGTCCTGTATCGGGTAGGGAAATTTGGGTAAACCAATGTGTTTCAAGACCTAATTCTATGGGGGATCAGTTTCTTAGGTCCTAGGGAGGAACTTTAGTATTCAAAGTTTTTAAAATTGAGCAGTGGAAATAGGTCTTCTCTCTTCTTGGGAACTCTGGAGTTAGGCTTATTTATAACCATGAAGGGCTATGGCTTAGCTTGGATAGGCTTGGGTCTCACTTGGGAATGAAGGTAACTATGTCATGATGTCTTATAGATAAGATTTCAGCTAGGGAATGATCATGGCTTAGTTCCCGAAGGCTAATCCATGGTGTGCTTACTCATGGTGAAGGCTTGGTTCTATGTCTTGGTTTCCCTCCATTGGTTAGCTCATGAGGTGGATAGGGACTTCAAGATAGGCTGAATTCACCTTCCCCATATGCGTTTTACAATTCATTTATTGAAGTTATGAAGAGAATGACACATAATCGCTCTCCTTCCTCATTCTTCATGAAATGTCATGATGAGATCAAATATGATGGAAAGAATGATTTGGATAAGCTTCTCTTTAATTGAATTAGAGGAGAGGTGAGTGGTGACTAACCCACATTATTCTTTGGTATAACATAAAGGAATGACACCTTTTGCATCTATTCATGAGGATGTCATGATTAATTTTAACCTTGGTTACCATGGTGCTGGTGAGTTTGTCATGGGGTTAGCAAAGTCATGGTGAAGTCCAATAGATCATGGGTGACCCATGGATGGCCCTCCATGCATTGAATTTATCTTAAAAAAAATCAATTATGGATTTTTTTGATGTCATGGGTGATGTCATAATTTCAAATTCAATTTAGGGTTATTTAATCATAATTCCATTTTTAATTAATTATGTAATTAATTAAAAATGTAGAAAATTATAATATTAACCCATAAATTGATCAAAATGATTTTGAAGGTTAGTCATTTGATTAATTTTATTAATTTGGCTCAAAATTGAGTATTTTGACCTAATATGACTAAAGTTGACCATAGTTGACCAGGATTAACCATGGTTGACCTGTCCAAGTCTAGGGTTGACCCAAGTGATTTATTTAACCTTTTCATGATTTAATTCAAGTAATGGGACCTAGGTTTGACTAGGGTTAACTAAATGATCAAGTTTAATTATTTTAATATCTCAAATTGATTAAATGAGTCAAATTTGACCAATCTGGTGTCTAGGTTGACTTGGTGATCAATGGGACTAGCATTAGGTCAATGTGGTGGTCATTGGGTCATGAATTGACCATTTTAACCTAATTTGACTATTTGGGTCGCTGACTAGTTTGGTCAATGTGATGGTCATGGGGTCATAGTTTGACCATTTTAACCTAATTTGACCATTTGGATCAATGGTTAACCAGTTTAGTCAATGGGGTGGTCATTGAGTCAAGGATTGACCATTTTGACCTGATTTGACCATTTTGGGTCATGGGTTAACTAGTTTGGTCATTGTGGTGGTCATGGGGTCATGGTTTGAGCATTTGACCTAATTTGACCATTTGGGTTAAAGATTAACCAATTTGGTCAATGTGGTGGTCATTGGATCATGGATTGGCCATTTTGACCTAGTTTGACCATTTGGGTCAAAGGTTGACCAGTTTGGTCAATGTGGTGGTCATGGGATCATGGTTTGACCATTTTTACCTAGTTTGACCATTTGGGTCAAAGGTTGACCAATTTGGTCAATATGGTAGTCATTGGGTCATGGATTGACCATTTGGGTCAAAGGTTGACCAGTTTGGTCAATGTGGTGATCATGGGGTCATGGTTTGACCATTTCAGTCAAATGTTGACCAATTTTGTCAATGTGGTGGTCATTGGGTTGGATTGACTATTTTGTCCTAGTTTGACCATTTGGGTCAAAGATTGACATGTTTGGTCAATGGGGTCGTCACTAGGCCAAGGATTAACCATTTTAATCTAATTTGACCATTTAGGTCAAAGGTAGACCAGTTTGGTCAATGTTGTGGTCATTTGCTCATAGATTGACCATTTTAATCTAGTTTGACCATTTGGGTCAAAAGTTGACCAGTTTGGTCAATGTGGTGGTCATGGTTTGATCATTATGACCTAATTTGACCATTTGGGTCAAAGGTTGGCCAATCTGGTCAATGGGGTGGTCATTAGGTCATGAACTGGCCATTTTGACCTAGTTTGACCATTTGGGTGAAAGGTTGACCAGTTTGGTCAATGTGGTGGTCATGGGGTCATGGTTTGACCATTTTGACCTAATTTGACCATTTAGATCAAATGTTGACCAATTTGGTCAATATGGTGGTCATTGGGTCTTGGATTGACCATTTTGACCTAGTTTGACCATTTGGGTCAAAGGTTGACTATTTTGGTTAATGGGGTCGTCTTTGGGTCAAGGATTGACCATTTTGACCTAATTTTACCATTTAGATCAAAGATTGACCCGTTTGGTCAAGAGCTGATCAGATCAGGGTTTGTCATTGCTGATTTTATTAATTTAGGATGTCATTAAGATTTAGGTTAAACAAGCTTCATTAGGTTTTACCTTAGACATTAGGGTTTAGTGACCATTGGTAAGATTTAGGAGGTCAATATTGGTAGACTTCATTTCTCAAAATGATTTATAAATGATTCTCACAAAAGTGAGGTCAACAATGACTTGCATCTGCATGTTAATACTCTTGGGTTATATAGTAAGAGAATAAATATTAATGGAGAGAATCTAACATAACAATTTTTTTTAATCAAATAAATTGATTAAAAGCATCTTAATATCAACAAAAAAGCACCATAATGCCACCAGAACACCATAAGATCATCATCATAATATCACATTAATACCACCAATAAACCACATAATATCACCACAATACCACATAATATCACCGTAATGCCACTAGAATAATACCACAAAAAATTCCATCAAATATCATCAACAGAATACGACTAGAATTCCTCATGAATATCACCAAAATGCCACCATAACATTACCAGAATACCACCAAAGCTATGTGATGGTATTCTAGTGGTGTTTTGTGTGGAAATATTTTGGTAGTATTCATGCAGTATTTTGGCGGTGTTTTTGTGTGATGATATTCTGGTAGTATTCATGTGGTATTCTGTTGGTATTTTGGTGGTATTCTGAGAATATTTTGGTGTAATTATAGTGATATTTTTTATGAAATTTTTGTGATATTATTGTGACATTTTGGTGGTATTATGGTGATATTCTGATGATATTCTGGTGGTATTATGATGATATTTTGATGGCATTCTAGTGATATTATAGTAGTTTTTTTGTGTGGTATTCTGGTGATGATCTTGAGTTATTCAAGTTATAAAGTGATGTTAAGTATTTTGATAGAATGGTGGTGTTGTGATGTTTTTTTGTAATAATTTAGCACTCAATTTTTTTGTGGTATTGTGCCCAAGCTGGTATTTAAGTTTCTTCAGTTAGTTGTAATCTTTTTGAATTATGATGGTATTGTGGTTGTCATATGTTGTTACTGTGGTTCTCTTATAGTGGAATTGAGTTAAAGTTGTATTCTAGTGTTAATATGATGAAATTTTATGACACTTCATGATGATATAGAGGGATACTTGCAAATAAGTTTTACATTGATTGTTCTACAAATGAAAAATAATTATATTTTTTTGTATTTCAAACACATTGAATAGGTAAACCTCCCAAAATAAAATCCATTGCTTTAAAATGATAAAGTAAGTAATACACATGATTGTAATGAGATATTTGCAAATATTACATTGAACAATTGAGACAAATAAAGTTTTATATTGAACATATGAGTCCGAAAAAATATTGCATCAAACGAAGTTTACATTAAACAGATGAACACAAATGAAGTATTATACTTCTCAGTTACACAAAAGGTAGACACTTGAAAATCAAATAAATTTGAGTTATTTTCTATGTTTACCTTATTGGTTTATCATCTTTTTTGTTCTTTTTTTTCTTCAATGGATCCATTGAAGCTAACACAGAAACATAAGTATTGTATATTGAACAAAAAAATTAGTTTGGAAAATCTTAATCTAGCTAAAAACATATCAAAACCTTGTGAAGCTTGCTTTTAAATGGGTAGGCGGACTCCCGTTGTCGAAGTAGTGAGGTAGAAATGACGATGTCAGTGTCAAAATGCCGGTGACAGGCACTAAAATCACATATGCTCTTCTAAGGGCCTATTTGGTTCGACTTTTTGGCGCGGTACAACACCGCAAAATTGGTGAAACATTCTATGTTTGGTTCGGCTTCGCCCTCACCGCTTCTTGCTTTAAGCCTCGAAAGCAGACAGCCGGGGTATATCCGCTACCCAGCTTCATGGTTGTGTCTTTTACCTCCGCGCCCCTTCGACCCACCCTAATCGAGCAGATGGATTTCACACGATCTTCATCTCTTCTCCTCCTCTTCTCTGGTCGGTGACGGTTTCTGCCTTCCCTTCCTCTTCTCCGGCCGGTGAAAGTCCCTGCTCGTCTTCCTCATCTTCTCCTTCTCCTTCTCCTTCTCCTTCTTATCTCCTGATCTCATCGAAGAAAGGGTAATTTGTGCTCTACCGAAGATCTATTGGCGGTTTTTTTTTTTTTTTTAGTCTATTAGATCTGTTGGAATTTTTGTGTCTCTGTCTCCCTTCTCCCTTCTCCTCTCCCGATCTCATGCTGTTCGTTTTGAATTTTTTGTGGGAAAGCTTATGAAGAACAAAGCCTTTGGCCTCACATATGTTTCTCTGCCATGGAAAGCATATGAAGATCAAATGAGTCCTTTTTGAAACAGTGGTCATATGTACATTGAAACTTTAGCCATGGAGAGTATATGAACATCATGCGAATTCTTCTCTTCAATAATTTCAGCCAATAGTTCAGTAAAACATTGGCCCTGTCATTTTACTTGTTTAGGGCTTGAATGTATAGTTTTAAAGTTTTCAATAGTGTCAGATATCAACCTGCCTTGGAGAGCATTTGAACATCAAACGAATTCTTCTTGATGCTTCTAAAATTTTAACAAGTATTTCAGTAAAACATTGGCCCTGTCTTTTACTGGTTAAAAGCTATTGAATCTAGAATTTCAAAGTTTTCAGTGTCAGATATCATTCTGCCTTGGAGAGCATACGAACAACAAACAAATCCTTCTTGATGCTTAAAAATGAATTTGTCTTTCTCAATAGCCTCAGATATGATTTTCTGTCATGGAGAACATATAAACAACAACACGAATCCTTCTTTATGCTTAAAATTTTTTTGCAAGTATTTCAATAAACCATTGGCCATGTCTTTGCTAGTATAATGAAGTTAAATTGCATTTTTTAAATTTTAGAATTGCTTCAGATATCATTTTCTATTATGGAGAGCATATGAATTATCTCCCTGACTCTGAATATTATGAGAAGTTCAATTATTTATAATTGGACGTACATTTCTTAATAATTTCAATTTAAATGTTTTTGGTGCATTTGCTTCATGAATTATCTATTTAATTGAAACATTCCTTAGGGTTCAATTGAACCATGCCTCAGGAATTTTTAACTTCTATTTATTTCTTCAAGCTTTATGTTAAGGAATGAAAGAAATTTCATGGCACATGCTTTAAATGAATTAGTTATGACACATTTAAGGATTATTCTTCAATTTGTGTTAGATATTTAGGAGATGAATATGAATCCTAGAATCAGAAGCTAGGATTCACCATTCTTCTATACATGTTTGTATGTTGGATGCTTTTCTTGCAACTCGATATGTATTGGATACTTGTACTGGATACCATTAGCTTTGCCAATGAATAATAGCAAATGGTTGATGAGGAAGTAAGGGTTTTAATAATTGCACTGCTGCTAGAGGATGTTTTCTAAATGTTTCTTCTTCTTTATATTCACTATCATTTGCTTCCCTCCACGCATATCTCTTTTTATCTTCTATTTGGTTTCTCTAATTAAGGTAATGTATGGATTGAAAAACACATGCTCCTAATGGGGAAAAGCACATGCCAGCCTATTAGAAGACATCTTTCCTATTATATATGAGAAGGCTTTTTTTTCATTTTTTCTATTACAAGGCATATTTCCTTCTTGCTTCTATGCAGTTTCCCGTTTGAGACTGTTCTTGATACTGCCTCCAAATACCATTTTGTAGTTTCTTGCTTACTTTAACTTTGGAATTTATGAGAAGTTATATGGTTGCTACATTGTAGTGAAAATAGCTGAAAGAATTAGGGAATCAGAAGCTTGGATTCTCCATTCTTCTATAGCTGTTACATATTTCTGATTTAGTTTTCTAATGTTGTCCTACTTTTAAATATGTTGGGTCATTTTCTAATGTTGTGTTGGTTTTAAACAATATTGCATCCTCACTCATTTCTCATGCCTTTATATGTTGGATGCTTCCCTATGGCATCCTATATGTTTTTTATCATTATGAGAACTGGAATATTGATACCTCTACATTTTGAGTGTCTCGGTTGCCATCTTTTCTATTTTGTAGATAATTATAAACCTATATTTGAATGTTCTAATATTAGAAGGTATTAGTATGAATGTGCAAAAATGAGAAGGCATTATGAGAGTTTAGGGGGTGCATTGTCTTATGTGGATGCATCCCATTATGTTCGATACAGCTGGATTATCGTGCAGCTGGATTTATTGTCTTATCCGTCCAGGTGGATTACCTTACTTTTATAATGTGCTATGTAATCTTGTGGGAAAAAAGGATGTGTGTAGGTGCTCCAACAATTTCCTTTATACCTTATTTGTGCAAGGGTTCATTGTAGATTGAAAGCTATGTATCAGTTTTCTATTGCAGTAATAAAGATATACAATTCCTTTCCCATGGATGTAGGTCTGTTTGAACGAACCACGTAAATTTTTGTGTCCTTCTGTGGTTATTTATATTGTTTGGTTAATTGCAAGGTAGATTTCTCCATGCATTACTTGCAGTAGCACTGTTGTCATATGTTAATTCCATTATGTTTCAATGTTTATCTTTATTGTATTAATAATATGGCTACTCCTGCACTTTATGAAAAAGGAGATAAAGATAATTTTTTTCGACCTCCTACTAAAGGAAATTAAAAGAAAAAATAGGCCGACCACATTTTTCAATAAGGAAGGGTGGCAAAACATCATTAAAAAATTCAAGGAGTCCACATGCTGGGAGTATGACAGAACGCAACTCAAGAACAATTGGACCAACTTAAGAAGGACTGGAAGATTTGGATGCATTTGAAAAAAAGATCGACGGGTTTGGGATGGGATCCAGTGAAGCGAACGATTGATACTCCGGATGAGTGGTGGAAAGAAAGACTTATGGTGAGATATTTTGCATTCTGTATACTTGATGTCATTCAATTTCTTATAGTCAAACTAAATTGTTTCACCTTCTATTGCAGGTCGTGCCAGCAACAAAGAAGTTCAGATTATATGGATAAGAACCCGAGTTCAAGAAGAAATTAGACCAAATATTTGGTGGGGTCGTTGCAACAGGAAAATATGCATGTGCTCCAAGCCAGAAAGGTTTTGGTGTTACCCCTGAAAATGTGGTTGTTAGTTTATCAAATGATTCACCAGAATTCCACAGCCAGGATATCCCAGAAATCCAGTCCACCAACCGTTCAAAGCACGCTTGTTTGGATAGTAGGAACAAGCGCAAAGCTCCATCTATAAGAAACCAACTATCATACCTTGTTGATTCATCCAATGACGCCCCACATAAAGTTCAAAAAACTTCCATTGGAGAGGTTGTTGGACTTGTAGAATCAGATCAGGATATTGCAGCGGATCCTGAGCTATTTTACTTTGCTCTCGAGCTCCCTCATGATTCGGTCCACAGGGACTTCTTCACTGCAATCTCTAGAAAATGACAGATGGCATATCTACACCATTTTTATTATTATCGGACCATATGATTTAGCATTGTCCTTTTCTATTTTATGATAAACATTTTAATTTTAGTTGTGGTTGTTTGGGACATTGTACCTTAGTATTGATTTTAGTGTTATCCAGATTGTTTTATTACACCTTTTATATCTACCTCTTTGATTGCGTTGTGATTTCTTTTTGTTTTATTGATTTTTGTTTCTACATTTGGCGATACATGCACAATCTACATCATCATGGACTCGGTACAAACAAGACCAAGGTGGAGAAATGCAACAATAAACTGGTCGAGTACTACAACGCATACATCGACCGCTCCCCGTGTTGCACATCGTCTTAAATCGGGAACAAATTGGTTGGAGAAATGCTTATTGGACGTCCAACTAGATTCAGAATCATCTTCCGCATGACGCAAAAGGTATTTAGTGATATAGTAGCGAAACTAGCCGCATCTCATGGCCTCCACGGGTCATCGAGGACGACTGACTGTGAGGTGTTGGGCATCACTCTGTATATATTATCACAGAACGAGTCAGTGCGTGGTACGATGGAACGCTTTCAGCACTCATCAGAGGCCATAAGCAGGTATTTTTCATTAGGTTTGAATGCTCTTGTGAGCATGTCAAAACACATCATAAAGCCCACAGATCCAACTTTTGCACGAAAGCCAATGAAGATTCGACACGATGCACGTTACAAGTCATTTTTCAAGGTACATATTGAACCTTCCATAATTCATCATTCTACATGAATTAATTAATCGAATAAATGGAGTGTTTTCACAAGGATTGCATTGGCGCAATAGATGAAACACACATTGATGCAAGAATTCCAGATAATGAGAAAATTGCATTTATCAATCGTTCCGGAATGACAACGCAAAATATCATGGCAATCTGTGAATTCAACATGTGCTTTACATTTGTTATGCCTCGTTGAGAGGGTAGCGCTCACAACAGTAGAATTTTCAAAAGCGCAATGTGGAATCCGCATTACAACTTCCCTCACCCTCCGTAAGGTACATTGCATACCAATATCATTTAAAATTTCCTTTGTATGATGAACTGAAGGTTGAACATCTGGCAGGAAAGTATTATTTGGTGGATGTCGGCTACTCATTGCAGCGAGTGTATCTTAAACCCTACCCTGACACCATATATCATATACCATATTTTGAAAAAGCTAGTAATGTTACGCGAAGAAGAAATGAGGTGTTTAACAAAAAACATTCATCCTTGTGAGACATCATTGAGAGGACTTCTAGAGTTTGAAAGAAGAAATAGGTGATACTTTGTGATATGCCACTGTCGGCATATTTTTAGGTTATGTGTTGTATTTTGAAAAGGGGTCGCCTAACAGAAATTGTCGGCGAATTTTAGATTTTAAATTTAATTTAAATATATATAATTTAGAAAGTAGTATTTGATTTTGAAAATAATTTTAAATTTGAAAATTTTAAGATATGAAATCAAACCGATCTCACATCCCAAATAGTTTATATAAATGAGCACCGCATCACAAACCGTGTATTTATCCCGAAGAATCGACACACTGCTTGATGATGGGGCTCAATTAAATAAACTAGGAGATTTATGACATCCGTTTGGTCTGCGAACCAATTTTATAAGCCGACAAGTTCCCCTGCTTAATATAAAGGAATTAAGCGAGGTTTATATTACCTGGGTTCTTAAAGTTCCCTATAAGGGCAAGCCCCTATAGTTAATTACATCTTAAATGACGGGAATCATTTAAGAAAACTCTCGATAATGATCAGTGATTTTGCTCTCAAGAATTTTAAAGTTTAAGATTTTCAAAGGATTGGATTTTGGAAATTTCAAAAGGTAATGGATCAAATTTGGAACAATTTATTTTAGGAGTCCAAAGGAATGAAAGGTAGGGGATGTCACGGATTCGAAACAAGTCTCGGTAACTTCCCAACTATCCCATTTGTTTGGCTTGAATTTGAGAAGATGTTATTTAATGTTTAAATCCTGTCAATTTTATTATTTAATTATGACTTATATTCGTATGACATAATCACACAAATAGCCTTGAAGATGTTAGGATTTATGTCGTACCAAACGACCACCTCGGAGTCCTAAGACCGGTTATGGCTTAATTTGCATAACATGATTACACAAATGTCTAACAAAAGTTAAGGAATTATATTGCACTAAGCAAACTACCTCGAAGTCCTATGGCTTGGTTATTTAATTCTAAGGAAAGTTTTGTTGAAGTAGATCCGAGTTTTGCTGATGACGATGGTCGAGCTACCCACCATGCTCTGAGCTCCTTATTGTTGTAGAGGTTTAGTTTTAGAAGTCATAAATCAGGAGATGAGAGAAGTGTTTTGGTTTAGAGAAAATCTTAAAATCCAAGTGTTTTTTTTAATATTTTAATTAAAACAAATCTTAAAGTTAATTAAATAGAACTGATTAAGATCCCACGGTTTCGTCATCCTGGCACCATTATTTTCATTGAATTCACTTAGTCCAGATGAATTTACTAAACTCAACTGAATGAGTTCCACACTTTCATTTAGACCGTGGGAAATCTCGTTAACAACACGTGGGTTACATCATCCGAGGTATTCCCGATCATTCAACGAGACATTTTAATTTAGTTGCAATTGTAGTTTTGTTGTTTTGTTTGTGATTAAATTTTGAGTTGTTTTATATTTTGAATGTTGTAACGGTGAATTTTATCTTGCAATGACTTCTAATTTAGTTTTGGTTTCAGTTTAGGGACTATCCTAAAGGTTTTGGTTTTCATGCAACAGTTTTATTTAACATGCAAGAAAAGTAAAGTACAGTGCATGTAAGTAAATCGCAATAAAGTAAATTGCAATAAAATAAAAGCGTACCTGGAGGGTCTTCCCGTCATCCCAAGCTGCACTTAAAACTCATGTTAAGGCATTTAAATATTTCAACGTAAACCTAGGTAAAGCTAAGGAAGGGTTTTGGTTGTCTACCAAATTCCTAATCCTATAACTAGTCATCTCCTACGACGTCTAGGTTCTTGGTTTGGTCTAAGGATGATTTTCTTCATCCAAGAACAACTAGATTCAATTGTTCTTCTAAAACATCCCGTCATATTGAGGAAGTGTTTAGGACGAGTCCTAAACATCTTTTCAATATTTCTGGGATTTTTTTGAGTCCAAGTAAATTTAGTGCATGCAGTGAATTAATCATCCAGGGGTTTAAGTTTTGTTCTCTCGCTTAGTGAACTAGGACATTTGAATGTCCTATAAGTGAAGTAACACTTCACTTGATACTTCATTTAAGAGTTATAATAATAAGAGCTTTAAATGGGCAAATCAACTTATTAAGTATTTTAATGATTTAAACTTAATGATTTAATTTTCATTTTGACTTAATTATATAAAAAAAGGTTTAAGTTTGAAATAGTGTTCAAATTATTTTAGAGTTAATTCTTAATGATTTCATTTAGGTTTGTCATTAAATGATTTTAATTCAATTTAATTTTAATTTAATTTAAGTTTAATTTAATTTAATTTAATTTAATTTAAATTAATTTAATTTAGTTTAATTTAATTTAATTTAAATTTTAATTTAATTTGATTTAATTTATTTTGATTTAATTTTAACTTTATCTTAATATATTAAATATGATTTAATTTAATTGTTAAAGGTGTTAATTTAATTTAAATTTTGATTTAATTTAGTTTAAATTTAATTTAATTTAATAGTTAAGTATTTTAGCATTTTAAATTTTAAATTGGTTTATCATTCAAATTGGGAATTAAATATTATTGTAGTGATTAATTTAGAGATTTTTAAATTAAAGAATAAATATACTCTTAATAATATCCCTACTTTAATAATTCCAATTTCTATTATTCTTCCAAAATTTTAATTAATTAATTAATTAATTAATTTTAATTATTCTTTAAATGACTAATAGGTTTCTACCCATCAATTATTTAAATTTCAATTATCCAAAATCAATTTAGGATCAAATATTTTACCCTCCCCTTTTTTTGATTAATCCTAAAATTTTAATTAAGGGTTGAAATTTTTAATTACCCTTTTGCCCTTCAAGCTTAATAATTCTATAACTCACTAAACTAAGTTCAAATGAACTTGAAATTTTTATGTAACCTCACTCACATGTCAATTAAGACATTAGAGGAGAAAATGTGATTTTTCTGTATTTAATTTCTTTATGTAATAATTTCTAATGGAAAATAGGGGTTTTCAAGGAAAATTCAATAACATGACCAAGGAAATGTTTCTATCCTTAAGAACATTATGAGATGTCCCTAATGACCATAGGACCACTTGGACCAATTTTAGTGATTTTTGGAATTATATTTTATTTATTAGAATTATTTTGATTTTTGGAGTATTAATTAATTTCAAAATAAAATTGAAGTTGAAAAATAGATTTTGTATTTTTTAAAAATCTCTCTAACTTCAAGGAATTCAAAGAAGTAAATTTTATAATTTTTTTTATTTTTCTTTGGTTTATTAGAATTAATTTAGTGAAAATATTTGGAAATTCATTTTTTAATTCAAAAATTGTTTTAGGCTTTTAAAATTTAATATCTTATCCTAGAGACTTAAGAAAAATATTTGGTTTATTCCTAAGTAATTAGGAGTTAAAATGTGACATTTTTATGAATATTAATACTTTTGTGATTTTTATTATTTTTTAATTATTAAAAATATTAAAATAAGCTTAAAAATGAAAATTTTTAGAAAATTACAATTTTAATTTTCCTAAGTTTCTCTGATATCAGAGAAGCCCCAAAACCATTTTTGTAAATTTTTTACAAGTATTTTGTGAGTTATGAATTTTTAAAGTTTAATTTTGGTTATGTGACTTAATTAATTCATTTAGTGGGGTTAAACATTTCCAATTGATTTCAAATTTTTAAGTGATGTTCCTCTGATCCTAAAGATCAGTGGAGAATTGTTTTCAAGTTAATTTGATGTGTAGTTAACCCTAATTAATTAAAGTTCAATTTTGGGTGTTTAGGCCAATTAGGGTTGTTCCATGTGAATTAACTCAAAACCTTCTTTTCCTAGGTTCCTCTGGTCATAAGAAACATTACAAAATTTTCCTAGAATTTATTTCACAACATGCTAATTATTGAAATTAAAATACTCAAAACAGTAACATGCAATTAGAAAATCAATAACTTCTCATAGGATGGCCTCCGACCTTGGAAAATTTAGGGAATGTTTCCAAGTTCAGAGGCTTCAAAAGCCCCATGGTCTCATGCCATGATGAATTATCTATGCAAATGGAGAATTAAAATACCACAGAGAGTAAATAAATCATTAAAAATAAAATACTTGATGAAATGACTTGATTTCTTTTCCACATTATTCTCCTCTGTTCACTGAGCAAGAGGATATTTTTATTTTATTTTTATGATATTTCTACACAAAGTTATGAATTTTTGAAGTTCTAGTAATTAAATAAATAGAAAATAGCCCTAATTTCCTACTTATCCACGCGGCGCCACGCAATCCTCAGCAGCTCCGAAAGGCCACGCGGCGCGCTTTGATTCGGCGCCGCCATCTGAGTCAGCTGCCACGGGGCCTGCGGTTCACGTATCATCTCCTGGTCCGACGCCATCTGAGCCGTCCGCTCAATACACGCCCGATCCAACTGCTCCCGGTCATCGTCTACGACTAGTGTGCACCCGTGACCGTCCACACTAAAACCCTAAGATCTCACTCGATTCTCAATGGATTTTTATGTTCTTATACTCTATGGTTTATGTGACATGAAATTAACCCAATCAAAATAGAGAATATTCAGAAGCTCGGGAAGAAGAGAGAGCTCATACCTTTGCTCAGAGAAGTGTGGCTTCGATCTGAGAGTTGTGCCACCTTTGATTGAACCTAAGTAAGCTCCGGATGAAGTCTCCGGCCCTAGTGGAATTGCCTGGACTCGATTTCCACCGGACCCGATTTCAACCTTTGGAGGCCAGAACAAATGGGTGGCCTGGAGAGGGGGCTTTCACTGGGGAACTCCTTCTCTTGGTCTTGTGCAGGTGTGGGTGAGTTTAATTTGAGTTTGGTGGAGAATTGGAAAGTGTCCATGTTTTGGGTGGAATTTTGGTCGAGAAATCGAGCTCGTGGATGGGGATTAGGGCAAATTATCTCCTGGGATCAATTGCTCTAAGTGTGGAGGATGGTCGGGAACAATTTTGGCAGAGTTTCTGTATGGTTTGGTGCAACTCCCCTCTTGGCTAAGAGGGGTGGGGTTTAAATAGAGTTGGCCGAAGGGCCTTCCAGGGGGAGTTAATGGCTGGGATCAGCTGCTCTAGGCAAGGGAAGAATAGCTCCAATGGCCATTGGGCATGGGGCAGCTCGACAAGAGAGAATTTCAATGTTGGGCTCTCATGGTGCTCTCGGCCATGGCAGTTTCCGGAGGCTGTGGTGGCTGGCCGACCAAGCATGGGTCACCCTCAGGGTCAGTGAGGTCAGAGCTTGATTCCTGTGAGTTCAATTGATGGTTGCCATGTGTAAAGGTGGTGAATTGAAATGGAATGGGAAAAGGGTGATTTTGGCTTGGTTTGGGTCAACCCATGGCTTTGGGCTAGGTTCACCTCCCCATGGCCTGGTTGGGCTGAAGAGAAAGATATTTGGCTCAGCTTAATTAGTGGGGAGAAGTCACCATCCAAGTACAATTAAGCTTAAGCATGGTTTAGGGGAATCATGGGAGTGGTTAATCACTCTTAAGAGAATCATTAAAGGGTCCCCTCTTCTTGCCACTTTGGGTATGGTGAGGTGTCTAAGGCTTTCTTGGCTCCCATGTGGCTCATACATGGCTTCATGGCTCCATTTGGCTTGGGAAAAGTCAAGTCAACTTTTATGGAAAAGGGTTTATGGAATTTTGAAAATTTTGGGGTTATTTGATGGGATTTGGCATAATACCATTTTGGTTTGATTTTCATGATGGATTTAGCACTTATGGAGTGATATTAATTGAGTGAGGATGAGATGAGATTGCAATGTAGGCTTTAGGATGGGTTTGGGCTTTTAAATTTTAGTAAAGGTGGGCTTTAAAAATGGTTTAAGGGAATGGGCTTTTATGTTTCAAAATGGGCTTTTAGATGAAAAATTTTACAAAGGGCCATGCTAAATAAATGTTGGGTTTGGTTTAGGGATGTGTCATGAGTGATTTAAGACAAATTTGAGGTGATTTGGAATTGAATTGAGTCTAATTTGAGTCCCCTTGGTGATAGGGTCAAAATAAATCAAAATGGGCTAACTTGGGCTAAGACTGGGCTAAAGTTGGTTTTCATGCAACAGTTGTTTATCATGCAAGAAAAGTAAAGTGCATTTGCAATAAAGTAAATTACAATAAAATAAATGCGTACCTGGAGTGTCTTCCCGTCATCCCAAGCTGCACTTAAAACACATATTAAGGCATTTAAATATTTCATCAAGTACCTAGGTAAAGCTAAGGGAAAGGTTTTGGTTGTCTACCAAAGTCCTAATCCTATAGCTAATCATCTGCTATGACGTCTAGGTTCTTGTGTTTTGGTTTAAGGACGATTTTCTTCATCAAAGAACAATTAAGTTCAATTGTTCTTATAAATATCCTATCATATTGAGGAAGTGTTTAAGACGAGTCTTAAACATCTTTTCAATACATCTAGGATTATTTTAAGTCCAAGAGAATTTAATTATATAAGTGAATTAATCATCTAGGAGTTTAAGTTTTGTTATCTTGCTCAGTGAATTAGGACGTTTGAATATCCTATAAGTGAAGTAACACTTCAATTAATACTCCGTTTAGGGGTTATGACAACAAGAGCTTTTGAGGGCAAATTGATTTTTAAGTGATTGGTGATTTAATTTAATTTTAATTAATGGGTTCAAGTTTGGAATAGTGTTCAAGTTGTTTTAGATTTATTTTGAATTCTTTATGTCTTAGGTGATGTTATATTTAATTTAATTTAATTTAATTTAATTTAATTTAATTTGGTTTAGTTTTAATATTAATTTAATTTATTTTTTTTAATTTAATTTTAATTTTATTTTAACTTGATTTTATTTATTTTATTTAATTTGATTTAACTTAATATGTTTTAATTTAATTTAATATGTTTTAATTTAGTTTAATTTAATTTAATTTAATTTAATTTAATTTAAATTTAATTTAAATTTAATTTAATTTAAATTTTAATTTTCATTTAATATTTAATATTTTTTATGTTTTAAAGATGATTTAATTTAATTGTTAAAGTATTAATTTAATTGAAATTTTGGAAGGATTTAATTTAAATGTTTTAACTTTAATTTAATTTAATGATTAAGTCTTTTAGCATTTTAAATCTTGAGTTTAGATTATCATTTTAATTAGGAATTAAATATTATTGATGTGATTAATTTAGGAATTTTTTAAATTAAAGAATAAATCTCTTCCTAATAATATCCCTATTTTAATAATTCCAATTTTTCATTATTCTTTCAAATTTAATTAATTATTTAATTAAGGTTTATTTTAAATATTTTCAAATTGTTTGGTAGGTTTCCACCCTTTAATTACTTAAGTTTCAAACATCCAAAATCAACTTAGTATCAAATATTTTACCCACCCTTTTAATTAAACCTAAAATTTTTAATTATAGGTTAAAATTTTAATTACCATTTTGCCCTTTAAACTTACTAATTCCATAATTCACTAAATTGAGCTCAAATAAATTAGAAATTTTTATGTGACTTCATTCACATATCAATCAAGACATTAGAGGAGAAAATGTGATTTTTCTGTATTTAATTTATTTATGTAATTATTTTTGGTGGAAAATAGGGATTTTCAAGGTAAATTCAATAACATGACCAAGGGAAAGTTTCTGTCCTTAAGAAAATTATGGGACATTCCTAATGACCAGTGGACCACTTGGACAAATTTTGTTGATTTTTTTAATTATATTTTCTTTATTATAATTATTTTGAGTTTTGGAGTATTAATTATTTTAAAAATTAAATAAAGGTTGAAAAATGAATTTTATATTTTTCAAAAATCTCGATGATATCAAGGAAACCAGAGAACCAATTTTTATAATTTTCTGATTTTTCTTTGATTTATTAGAATTATTTTAGTGGAAATGCTAGAAAATACATTTTTTTAATTTTAAAATTATCTTAGGGCTTTAAAACTTAATATCTCATCATAGAGACCTAAGAAAAATATGGGGTTTGTTCCTAAGTGATTAAAATTTAAAATGTGACATTTTAGTGAATTTTATTATTTTTGTGATTTTTATTATTTTTATGATTTTTCTACACAAAGTTATGGATTTTCGAAGTTTAGGGAATTAAGTAAATCAAAGAAATACCCTAATTTTCTATTTAAGACGGCGGCGCTGACTCATCCTAGGAATCTCCGAAACGCCGCGTGTCGCGCTACTATTCAACGCCGCCACTTGAGTCAGCAGCCCGGGTCCCGCCTTCCGCGTATCATTCGCCGATCCGACCAGATTTGAGCCGTCCGTCCGCGCGTGTATTGAATGGACGGCATCCGTTCATCGTCCCCAGCCGTTCTCCTCCGAGAGCTGTTCACACTAAAACCCTAAGAACTCACTCATTTCTCAACAGATTTTCGTGTTCTTGTGCTCTATGGATTCGTCTTGAAGAGACGAACACATCTATACGGTGATCATGCATTGAAATTAAAGCATTTGAAATAGACAATCTCCAGAGGCTCGGGATAAAGAGTTAGCTCATACCTTAGCTCAGAGAAGTGTGGCTTCGATCTGAGGGTTGTGTCACCTTCGATTGGGTCCAAGCAAGCTTCAGATGAAGTCTCCTGGCATGGTGAATTGTTCAGGTATGATTTTGACCAAGCCTGATTTCAACCTTTGGAGTCTGGAACAGATGGGTGGCCTGGAGAGGGGGCTTTCACTGGGGAACTCCTTCTCTTGATCTTGTGCGGGAGTGGGTGAGTTTAATTTGACTTTGGTGGAGGATTTGGGAGTGTCCTGTTCGGCTCGAGAATCGAGCTCCAAAATCGAGCTCAATTAGTGGGGATTAGGGCAAGAGAACAGGTGGGGATCAAATGCTCTAGGTGTGGGGGAGAGTCCGGAGTGATTTTGGCGAGTTTCCTTAAGGTTGGTTCAGCACCTCTTCATGGTCGAGAGGGTCGAGGTTTAAATAGGAGAGGTTTGGAGGGCCTCCCGCAGGAGTTAGGGACTGGGATCAGCTGCTCTTGGCAAGGGAAGAACAGTTGCAATGGCCACTGGGCATGGGGCAACTCAGCAAGGGAGAATTTCAATGTTTGGCTCCTTCCAATGTCTCGGCCATGGCGTTTTCCAGCGACCCAGGAGGCTGGCCGACAGGCATGAGTCACCATCTTGACCAGGGAGGTCAGGGATTGGCAATGGTGAAGTCAATTGGGTTTGGACATGTGTAAAGGAGTTGAATCAAAATGGTATGGGGGCATGGTTATTTTGGCTCTAAATGGGTCAACCCATCCTTTTGGGCTAGGTGCACCACCCAAGGCTTGGTTTAGGCTGAAGAGAAAGTGGTTTGGATCAGCTTGATTAGTGGGGTCAAGTCACAATCCAAGTACAATTAGGATTAAACATGGTTTTGGGAGACATGGAAATGGTTAATCACCTTAAGGGAATGTGGAAAGGATCTCCTCCTTTTGCCCAATGTGGTAAGGTCACATGTGAACAACTCACATGGCTTGCATGTGGCTTAAGAGTGGCTTCATGGCTTATATATGGCTTGGGAAAAGTTGGCTTGGTTTCATGAAAGTGGGTTTAAGGAATTTCGGTATTTTAGTGGACAAATTTCATGAAGTTTGATTTGGAATTATTTGGTTATTGATTTTGGAACTTAGGAAGTGTTTTAAATTATAGGTATGATGAGAGAAATTTCATGTGGGCTTTTGGAATGAGTTTTGGGCTTTTAAATTTGTTTTGGGTGGGTTTTTAAGGAAGGTTTAAGAAAGTGGGCTTTTTCAAGCTTGGAAATAAATTGGTGGATGGGAAATTTGTAAAAATTTGGGCCAAATAATTGTTGGGTTTGGTTTAGGGATGTGTCATGAGTAATTTGAAACAAATTTGAGGTGGTTTAGGTTTGAATTGGGTTGAATTTGGGCTTTTTGGTAAAGTGGCCAATGGTAGGCCAAATTGGGTTAACTTGGGCTAATGTTGGTCTAATGTTGAAATTAGTGTAAAATTAATGTTGAGAAATGTTTGTAGGGCTATTTCAAAGAGGTTTCAACTTTGGTTGGGTTTGGAATTTGGGGTTTGGGCCTATTTGGGTTAGGTTTAGGTGTAGGCCCATGTAAGGAGTTTTGGCTTTGGGTTGAATTTGAGTTGGGTTAGGGTTCAAATTTTGGGCAAATCATATTAGTTTTTTGTTTGTAGGGATGTTAGGGAAGGTTTAGAAAAGATTTGGAGTTAATTGGGCTTGAATTGTATTAGTTTGGGTTAAGTTTGGGTCATGGGTCCAAATTAGGCTTTAAGGTCAAAAGTGAAATTGGATTCAAATGCCAATCAAATTGGGCTTGGATTTAGTCTAGATTGGTGTTGGGGATATTGAATTGAAGTTTAGAATTGAATTGGACCAGAATTTAGGTCAATTGGGTAGGTTTGGTTTGACATTGGGTTTTCTTTGGGTTAAAATGAGTTAAATTTGGGATTTTGACAAAAGTGGGGTAAATTGACAAAATTGGCCCATGGTGTAGTTGAACAAAATGAAATGGGGAATATTTGGGATTTTCTGAAATTTTCTGGGAATTGTTTGGATTTTTGGGTCAAGAGGGGCATTTTGGTAATTTGGAGGGTATTGGGGATATTTTCTGAAATTTTGGGTATTTTGGGTAAAAATGGTCAATTTGAGTGGTGGGAGAATGTTTAGGATTGGTTTTGAGGAATTTGGATGATTTTGGAGAATTTTGGAAAATTTGGGTAATTTCAAGGGTTTTGTGGTAAGTTGAAGTGTCCGGGTCCCGGGGTCAAAAATTGAAAATTTAGAAAATTGAAGATTGGGTAAATGTAAGTGGAATGAAATCATTTTGGTTGAGCCATGAAGCCATATCAAGCCCACATGAGCCATGAAGTGACTCATTTGAGGCATTCACTATGTTGTTCATAACCCTCTTAGCCAAGGGCTTTGGGGTTAAGGACCATCCATGTGAATCACTTTCATGAGTCAGGAGGTCAAGTTGGGTATAAGTGTGGTTTTAGGAGGTGTGTGAAAGTGTAGTGTATAAGTGTAGTGTGTGTGTAGGTCAGCCCTCACTGGACCGAGCCACCTGGGCGGGCCCTAAGGCCAAAGAGTCCTATAGGAACTCTTCCTTTAAACTTCCACATTTGATCTCAACCCTCTAGGTGATTAGGGGTCTACAATCAAGTTTGTGGAGTTTGCCGGGAGTTAAGAAGTGGTTTGAATTTCTAAGTGGTGGGTCCCAATTCTAATCCTCTAGGATAGTCAAAGGAAAAGCATAAGGCTAGATCCTAAGTACTAAAAAAGGAAGAGAAGACCTCATCAAAAAATGAGGTCAACAAGGTGATTAGGGGTTTACAATCAAGCTTGTGAGCTTTGCAGGGAGTTAAGAAGTGGTTGAGTTTCTAAAGGGGTAGGTTCCATCTCTAATCCTCTAAGATAGTCAAAGGAAAAGCCTAAGGCTAGATCTTAAGTTCTAAAGAGAGAAGAGAAGACCTCAACAAAAATGAGGTCAACAAATGGACCCCCAATAGGTGTGGTGCTAACCAAGCACACCGCGCGTATTGGCGTTGACCGAAGAGATCAACAAAACCAACACAGATGTCCAAGTGACAAACTTAGGACAGAGTAGAAAAATTTATGCTGGGTAGTATCAAGTATATCTCCAAGACTGGAGGTTATTGAACTCTCGCTGGGGAAAGGAAAATGAGGTAAATTCCAAATCACAAGATTTGAAGAATTTCGATTTATATTTTGTTTCATTTCATGTTCAAGTTTTGATGTGTGAGTTTAGATTTTTTTTTGATTTGGAGTTCCAATTTAGATTGAAGTTTGATTTAAAATCAGTTTCAGGAAATATGGATTTGAAATGAGAATTGAAACCCGAGTTTCAACCTCGGGATTACGAAGAAAACTGGATTTTTAGGTAGCAGCCTCGGAGTAAGCACCCGAGCTTAAGTGTCGATTGAAAAGGATGAGAATCAGAATTTAGGTACTGATCTCGAAAGAGAACTGGAATGTAGGTACCAGTCTCGAAAATTTTGAATTGAAATGTAGGTATCAATTCTGATGAGAATCGAAATGTAGGTATCGATCTCGAAATGAGAACTGGAATTTAGGTACCAGTCTCGGAAATTTTGAATTGAAATGTAGGTATCAATTCGGATGAGAATCAAAATGTAGGTATCGATCTCGAAATGAGAACTGGAATGTAGGTACCAGTCTCGAAAATTTTGAATTGAAATGTTGGTATCAATTCAGATGAGAATCAAAATGTAGGTATCGATCTCGAAATGAGAACTGGAATTTAGGTACCGGTCTCGAAATTTTGAATTGAAATGTAGGTATCAATTCGGATGAGAATCAAAATGTAGGTATCGATCTCGAAATGAGAAGCTGGAATGTAGGTACCAGTCTCGGAAATTTTGAATTGAAATGTAGGTATCAATTCAGATGAGAATCGAAATGTAGGTATCGATCTCGAAATGAGAATTGGAATGTAGGTACCAGTTTCAGAAATTTTGAATTGAAATGTAGGTATCAATTCAGACGAGAATTGAAATGTAGGTATCGATCTCGAAATGAGAACTGGAATGTAGGTACCAGTATCGGAAATTTTGAATTGAAATGTAGGTATCAATTCAGACGAGAATCGAAATGTAGGTACCGATCTCGAAAATGAGAAGCTGGAATGTAGGTACCGATCTCGGAAATTTTGAATTGAAATGTAGGTATCAATTCGGATGAGAATCAAAATGTAGGTATCGATCTCGAAATGAGAACTCGAATGTAGGTACCAGTCTCGAAAATTTTGAATTGAAATGTACTGTGGAGATTTGGATTTAGCGGGAGATCGAAATGAGATATGAAAGTGTTCCACATCCCACGAGAATCAATCAAAGTTTGATTATTTGGCGAAGGGTATGAATCCATGCCATCAGAACCAAATCGAAAATTTTTCGTGGTTCTGAAATCATCCTGAGAGAGGGTTTCAAAGGAGGTCTGAAGTAGATCTTGATTTGAAGAAGAATTGGAGGATTTGAAAAGATGGATTTAGGCTGGAATTCGATTTGAGATTTAGATTCGTTTTGTTTGTCCTTTAACGATCTGATTTTTTTTATTTGTTGTTTATTTAGTGTTCATGTGAATTTGAAGTTCATTTTACTATTTAGATTTTTAGGAAAAGTTCTCATTTATTTTCTTTTCTCTCCTATTCTTCGTTCAAAGTTCATTTAACTCTAATGGTGTTTCCCAGTCAATTTGCACAAAAAGAGGTGAAGGCAAAATATGACGTAGTCATTTTCATTCCAACTTGCTGAAAGTACATCATACAACTTGGTCTAGTCATGATGACATTTTCCTCGAAATTTAATGTCTCGTACAATCCATGTAAATCCAAAACGGATCGTGTAAACTTCTTGTTGATACATCCAAAAGCGTCCGTCAAAAATCCATGTCCGAATAGTAAGAAACATGGGTAAGAACATCACCTTCCAAGCCACCCTTGGCGGGAATGCCGCATGGATGTGCATTGGAGGTGTGTTATTTCCCATGTAACTCACGACTCATAGGGTCGGAGACTCTCCAATCTCGGATCTGGCTGGAAGTGGTAAGGCGCCTTTCTGTCATCCATCCTTCTAAAAGTGACAGAGATCTGATCCACTGGCACTCCCGGTATACAATGTTTTGCGATGTCTGCTCCATTTCTTTTTAATATCATGACGGAACCTACCGGATGTGGTATCTCCACCGGCCCTCGGAACTTACCAGGGCCTGCTATCCGGAGGTCAGATCCGAACATGATATTGCATTGGTTGACAAACGAAACTGTGCAGAAAGGTCTGACAAAATCGTGGTGGTCTATGTGTTGAGGTATGCAGTCGCCCTTCTGATAAATGTTGATAATGCAACTGTTGGGTATGCAATCTGCTGGCAGTACCCTCCACGTTATCATTCTTTTCACCATTCTTTTAATTATCCTCGGCATTGGATCCACCTCACTGCGACGGAGTATCCCTGTTGGATTTCCTTTTCTATCCTCTGCGAAGTTATAGCAACATCAACATTGTATTGTGACTCTTCCTTTCCCTGGCATCCATCTCCGGGGTTCTGAATAAGTCTTTTCCCTCAGACGGCCTGCTCGACTCATGTTCTGAAGTTCTAAGATGCAATCCACAATCTGTTGTTGCTCATGTTCTGAGAATACATCTGTGTGTAACTCGAGGCCTTCCAAAATGTTGATTCTCTTGCCTTTAATCCTTTCAAAGTATTTGAAAGTCTTCTTCTCAACATTTTGCATTCTTTCTAATTCATATTTCGGGATGATATGCAAGTGACGAGGCCTAGTAACGTACTGCGGGATGTATGGCTCAATCCCGTCACGTTCTCCTGCATACCTTGGCTCCTCGGGGATTGTCTCTGTCGGGACATCCTCCGGGGTTGCTTCCACAACAAGGTTCTTCAGATCTGGTATCTCTGGCCGGTGGCGAGGCACTGACTCTATTTTTGTTCTTCTTGGCACTTCTTCGATTTGTTCTAATTTTCTTGGCGTTGACTTTCTTCTTTCTGGTTCCTGGCGAATTGGTATCTTTGAAATGTGTGTGCCGGCAAAAGCGGTTGTTTCCTCGTGTTGATCTACTGCTAGTTTAGTCAACATCTTGCGGATACGGCGATTCTTATTCCTTCTTTGGGTAGCAGTGAGAGTAGCTCTCCTTACCCCTTGAATTTCTGCGGGCGCGGCGCTGACGAGCCTGCCCTCTGCCGTGGTAACTACAGACTTGATTTTCTTGCTTTCCTCGATGTTTGTCTTTCATTTCTTGTTGTTGGATTGGTGGCTTGGGCCACCCATCTTCATCACTGTCTGGCTGTGAAACTCTTCTTGGTCAACTGGGACCCAATCATTTTCTTCGTATTGTAGGTTGGCTGGTGTGAAGTCAGAATCAATTTCTATCACTGCTCCATCCTTCACCCTCTTTTCATCGAGTGCGAGACTCATGCCATTTCTAAAGTTTAGGACCAACTGCCCGTTCGACATTTCCCTGCGAAAAAGACAAGGAAAGGATCAGGGGTTGTACTAAGAACAAGAACATTAAGAAAATATTTATCACTGAAATTCACTCATTTTAATTTTTAAGGAAAGTAGGAAAAGATGAAAAAAGATCAGGAACAAGATTTGATTTGAACGGAAGGGTAAAACTTTATTATTATGATTTCACATATTTTATTTTTAGCACATATTTTTTTGTTAATGATTTTTTTGTCATCCATTTTTATGTTTTTTTTTCGGACCTAGTCACAAGTGGTTACTTCACCCGTGTTTCTAGGGATGAGAATTCACTCCTTCGAAACATCAGGTTGCGTAATACTTCTTTAAATATCGTCCATTGATTGGAAGCATTTGTCGTCCTCCTTGGCAATTCACAAGTTGGTAGGAGCCTCCTGAGTAGACTGTCTCGACCACAAACGACCCTTCCCAAGTCGGTTCAAATTTACCACCTATCTTGCGATGTGCAAGAATAGGTCTTCTGAGAACTAAAACCAAGTCACCGACTTTGAATGTCCTGGGGCGGACTAGTTTATCATGGGCCTGGATCATCTTAGCTTGATACAGTTCCAAATTCTGTTGCGCGGAAAGTATTTTCCCTTCCAAGCTTTCCAATTCTTCTAGTCGTAGTACGGCATTTTCCTCCGTAGTGATTTTGTTCGCAAGCTGCAATTCGAGTGATGGGAGCTGAACTTCCAAGGGTAGAATCGCCTCGAACCCGTACACTAAAGCGTAGGGCGTAGACTGAGTAGGAGTCCTAAAACTTGTCCTGTAGGCCCATAAGGCTTCTAACAACTTCTCGTGCCAATTTCTCTTGTTGTCGTCCAAAGTTTTCTTTAGAATTTGAACGAGAGTTTTATTAAAAGCCTCGGCCAAGCCGTTTGCTCTTGGGTAGTAGATCGTTGAGTATCGCCAATCGATCCCGTGTCTTATGACAAAATTGTTGATCTTTGTACTTTTGAATGCGGACCCATTATCCGAAATGATTCGCGCGGTACCCCAAAACGGTAGACGACTTGGTTCTTGAAAAGCTATAGCACGTGGTGTGCCTTCACTTCCACGAGTGGTATAGCTTACGCCCATTTAGAAAAGTAGTTTGTAGTCGCGAGGATGAAGCGATGTCCTCTTGAAGAAGGCGGTTCTATCGGACCCACTATATATGTGCCCCGACACTCGAATGGCCGCGACGCGATTGTCGGATGTAGCACATTTGGAGGTTGATGTAGAACCACTCCATGCACTTGGCATTGGTGACGGCTCTTGGCGATCTTCATACGATCGGTCATCATTGAGGGCCGGTAGAACCCTAGTCTTTTAATCTTCATTTTCATTTTCGGACCCGGTCGATGAGCGCCACGAAGTCCTGAGTGTACCTCTTTGACAATTTCACGAGCCTCGGACCCGCTCAGGCATCTTAACCACATCTGATCAAAAGACCTTCTGTATAATGTATTGTTTATTAATGCGTAAGACAGAGTTCTTTTCTTAATTTGATGGGCTAATGACTTATCGTCTGGTAATTTCCCTGTTTGCAGGTAGTCTATTAGCGGTTGACGCCAATCTTCTGTGTTTTCTATTATTGCTGCAACTGATTCCTCTGCTTTTTTCTGATTTCTGTATCATATCTATGTCGAGCTGTGATAGGACCTGTCGTCCCTGAGCGACACTTCAAGCTGACTCGTCTTGTAAGCGAGGCAAATTCTTTTGCGAGGCGAGCTAGCGCATCCGTGAGAGCATTTTCTTTTACGGGGATCTTGTAGATCGTTACATTCGGAATATGTTCCAACGAGTTTCATGGCATACTGAAAATCTTGCTCGAGTCTTGGCTTTAAAATTCTGTATTGTCCAGTGACTCGTTGAATGATCAGCGAGAATCTCCGTAGATGTTGATGTCCGTTATTCCCATTTGAATGGTTAGTTCTAGTCCTGTTATGAGGGCTTCGTATTCTGCCTCGTTGTTTGTACATGGCTCTGTTAAGTGGTAGGAGTATCTTAACATCCCTCGCTCCGGTGTTATAAAGATTAGTCCGATTTCTGCCTTACCGGGCACTATCATTTGCAATTCTTTATCCTTCAGTGCTGAGGACGCTCCATCGAAGTATAGTTCCCAACGTCGATCATCGGGGTCTTCTAGGCTCATTATACGCTCGTCGGGCAAATCATCGTCGAGAGGCGAATCTGCTAGGTAAAGGGTGTGCTTGCAAGGAAGTCGGCTAGAACTTGTCCCTTTACGGCGCGAAGAGGAACGAAAGTTATGTCGAATTGCAATAGTATCATCGACCACTCAGCAAGTCCGCAGAGAGCGTCGGTCGGGTCATCGAAGTATTGCAACGGATTAACTCTCGAAATAAGGTTGACCTTATGAGAAGCATGTAATGCCCGAGCTTACGTGCGGCGAAGATCGGGGCAAGACGGTGCTTCTCGATAGGAGGATACTTTACTTCCGTCGGAATTAGACGACGGCTTAAGTAGTAGAGAGCATTTTCTTTTCCCTCATCATTGACACGAGGCTAGCGGGGCTCCGAGGGAGTCATCTAAAGCCGCGGTATAAAGTATCGATGGTCTACACCGAGGCCCGGGGCTGCTAAGACGGGAGGTGTCATTAAATATTGTTTAACATCATCGGAAAGCATCGTTGGCATTTCTCAGTCCCAGACGAACTTGGCATCCTTTTTAACTAATACCGAGAAGGGTCGACACCTACTCGACAAGTTCGAGATAAAGCGTCGAAGATATGCCAACTTCCCTTGAAAGGATCGTAGTTGTTTCGAAGTTTTGGGAGGAGGCATTTCTAAGATAGCTTTAATCTTTTCCGGATCAATTTCAATCCCACGATGTCGGACAACAAATCCTAAGAATTTCCCGGAGGTGACGCTGAAGGCGCATTTTAAGGGATTCATCTTAAGTTTAAATTGTCTTAGTCGCTCGAAAGGTAAAATGGTGGGTCCCAAGGATATATCATGAAAATTTAGAGTTTTAGGCCTTTTGATCGCACGTTCGAGCGCATTTTCTCCTCTTATAGCGAAACTCTCTGTTTTTTTTTTGCTCGGTCGAAGCCTTGTTGATAGCGTCGTTCGGTGCAGGACCAGCAGGCTTCCGACTTTCTTTTTGATTTTGATCTTTTCAAGCCCCTCAATACAATTTGCAACCACAGTATGCATGAATAACATTAAAAAGCCATGAAAAATGTTATTTCTTTAACCTGACAACAAAACATACTTTCATATATAAAATCCAAGTTACGAGACATATACACATAACACTAAAAACTACATATCGTGTGTAAAATTCTAAAATTCGGCATGTAAACCACAACCGATAACCTTCAAAACTGTGAAAGAAAATCGAATATAACATCAATGGCATCTGATCAAATACAAACATAGAAATACAATAATCAAGTCTTCATTCTTCCTCAGAACTATCATCAACTTTAAGATCTCTAATTGATTGAGCGTGAACGAACAAATTATAGAACGGATGAAACGGAAATTCTTCATTAGAATCACTGACACAATCTACCCTTTCCATTTCATCAACCATGTCAAACTTCCTTCGAGATACTCAGAATCATCAAAGTGCTCCTTTATTCTCTAATCTAGATGATCAAAGAAGTCAGATAAATTGTTGATTGCATTCATCAGGTGTTGTACTTCCTTCTCCAATTTTTTAATTTTCTTCAAGATGATGCAGAAATTTTAAGAAAGTATGGAGGAATAGGTTTTGACCTCTGAGATGGTTGATCCTCAATAATACTCATGTCATTTATATCACCCATTGCACAGTTTACTATATGCATCTCACAGGTCTTATAGGCTTCAGGTAGAAGTACTCTTTCGAGTTTTCATATGGCGCTTGTGATTATTTAACGGAGGAGAAATATGGTGGAAGGACGTCCAAGCCCATACTTTGATCCATGAATGATCAATCCTAAAAAAGACTTAACAATTATCAAACCAACATCAATAAGCATCTCCATTTGAAAACAGTATTTCAGAATAACACACTCCTTAGTTACTTTACTGATTTTCATTGTTGGGAGAAATTTTGAACATATGAAATAATGTAAGTCTTTCGACGTAGGATTTAACAGTGTGGTCGAGAAACTTACATACTGTTGCTCTTATCTCCCATTCATCACTTTCATCGATCATATATTTGTATATATCATTCATGTTGTCCTTCATTGGGACAAAATTTGAATAGTGGCGGATTGGCACATTCTCGATCATGTATAAATCATTAATCTTTAGGGAGTAAATGTGGCAAACCTACCTTGCACATAGGCGATCCTTGGTTAATTCCATGAAGATTTGCATAAAACTCCTTCACGAACGGGACAACTACGGCGGTAGTAGTATAACATAACCTTTGACGTCGTGTTTTAGTGGTAGGAAAATTTGTACCTCGATTCACGAAGACTCGCTCCTTAATCGGCCTCGTTTTCGAGATATTTTTGTTGAATGGCGTTGCGCTTCAAAGGCGATGAACTTTCTAAGGTTGAAAGCAGAAATCTTGAAGTTTACATCGAGTAGGAATCGAATTTGGATGAGATTTGGGATCTTCCTCTTCATTTCTTTGGTATTTCCTGCGTACGGGGTGGTTTCTGGGAGTTTAAGTGGAAGAATTACCACCTAAAACTACCAAAAATTGAATTTAAAGACAAGAAACTATTTTCTAAACAGCGGCGTGGTCGACGCGGTCTGTGTCGTTAGATTGCTGGTTAATTTTTACTTGAAACTTTGCTTTGTCTAAATTCCTCTAAACTTCGATTTGATTCATTTATTAAATGTTATTAATGATAATTAAGAAAGAATAAGACTTAATTAAATAACACACAAACCACAAATAACATCAAAACAAAGCAAACACTCGAAATAATTGTGGGTTGCCTCTCCTGCTTGATTGGTTAGCGTCGTCGACGACATAACTTCCAGTTATTTAGGCTGATCCAACATTAAAACCTCTTTAAAATTATGTCTATTGCCTTCAAAATATGGATTTAATCTTTGTCCATTGACTTTAAATATTCTTCCAGATTTAGGATCTTCGATCATCACAGCTCTAAATTGATAGATTTTACTACGATGAAGGTCTGTCCATCTAGATTTTAGTTTCAAGATTAAATAATTTGATCTTGTATTATATAATAAAACTTTTTGTTCTGGTTAAAATTTCTTTTTAACAATCTTCCGATCATGCCATATTTTTCTTCTCTCCTTGTATATTATCATTATTATATTATTCATTTCGATTTCTTCTTTATTCATTCAATTAAGAAACGTCTTTCTCACGAAGCATCTTCAAATTAACGTTTAATTTCTTTATCAACCAATATGCTTTATATTCTAATTCAACTAGAAAGTTACAAGTTTTTCCAAAAATTAATCTATAAAGGACATTCCTATAGGAGTATTATAAGCAGTTCTGTATACCCACAAAGTAGTGTACGAGTCGCGGACAATCCTAATTTCTCGGGATTAATGAATTTCTCGAAATTCATTTAATTTCATGATTAGATACATCTGCTAAACCATTAGTTTGGGGATGATAAGCTGTAGAGATTCTATGCATAATATTATATTTTTCCACCGATCTACGAGATGAGTTATTCTAAAAATGTGATCCTCATCGGTGATGATTACTCTAGGCATTAAGAGTTATCTTGTGAAAATATTTCTCATTAAAAACCTTGAAACACTTCTAGCATCACACCTAGTTAAAGCTATTGCCTCAATCCATTTTGATACATAATCAACAACAATCAGTATATATATATATTTGCAAATGAAAGTATAAATGGTCAGCAAGTGCAATCCTCGAAGCATAAAAAGAATTGACTTCCAAAGTAAAATTAAGAGGCATTTCATTTCTTCTAGATATATTACCTATTCTTTAACATCGATCACAAGTTTTGATAAATTTATAAACATCTATGAAAATTGTAGGCCAGTAAAATTCAAATTGCAAAATCTTATGTGCAGTTCTATCAATTCCAAAATGTCCTCAAATTCATAATCATGACATTCTCGAATAAATCTTTCAACTTCTTCATAAGGCACATATCTCCTAATAATAAGATCTTTACATTACTGTACAGATAAGGATCATCCTAAAAATAAAATTTAGCATTATGCTTAAATTTTTTCTGTTGTTGCATTGTTAAGTCAGGTGGTAAAATATTAACGATGTAGTTTACAATATCAGCGTATCACGGTAAATTTTCTTCAATAATATTATATAATTTGTCATCAGGAAACGTTTCTATGATTTCCTTTTCAAAGTCATCCAAATTAGGTTGTTCAAGTCTAGATAAATGATAAGCAATTTGATTATCAACCCCTTTCCTTTTAACGATCTCAAAATTAAATTCTTGCATTAAAAGTATCCATCGAATCAGTCTTGGTTTTGTATCCTTCTTTTGCATTAAATATTTAATAGCAGAATAATCAGTATGCACTATACATTTAGCTTCAATTATGTAAGATCTAATTTTTTCAAAGGCATAAACGATCGCTAATAACTTTCTTTCAGTAATGGTATAGTTAATTTGAGCATCAGTAAGAGTTTTACTAGCTTAGTATATAACTTTAAACATTTTGTCATGCCTTTGCCCTAAAACAACTCCAATAGCATAATCACTAGCATCACACATTAATTTAAATAGTTTCTCCCAGTCAGGTGAAACTATTATAGGGGCAGCGATTAATTTTTTCTTTAATAGATCAAAAGCTTTTAAGCTTTCATCGTTAAAATCAAACTTCCTATCTTTTTCCAATAATTGGCATAGAGGCTTAGTGATTTTTGAAAAGTCTTTGATATATCACCTGTAGAGTCCTACATGTCCCCAAAAGCTTCTTACCCCTCTCCCGGTTGTTGGAGGTGATAATTTTTCTATAATTTGAATCTTCGTAGATTCTACTTACATGTCATATTCAGATATTTTATGCCCAAGCACATTTCCTCCTGCAACCATAAATTGAATTTTTTCCCAGTTTTGGACTAAATTTGTGCTTTCGCATAACTCTAAACCTTTTTCTTAGTTTCTTAGGAATGCATCAAATGAATCTCTAAATACTAAGAAATCATCCATAAACACTTCTATTTCATAATCAATTAATTTGCTAAATATGGACATCATATATCATTGAAATATTGCAGGCGCATTACATAATCCAAAGGGCATTCTTCTAAAAGCAAAAGTTCCATAAGGGCTAGTAAATGTTGTCTTCTCTTGATCCTCATGAGTAATAGGTATTTGTGCGCCAACCGGTATATGCATCAGTAATAATACTTGTGTCTAGCAAGTCTGTCTAGTATTTCGTCTAAAAAAGGTAAAGGAAAGTGATATTTTTTGGTGGAGGCATTTAATTTTCTATAATCAATACATATTCACCAACTAGTGACTTGTCTTGTCGGTATAATTTCATTGATCATTTATGTCGACGGTCGCTCCTCACTCATAGGAATACAATGAATTGGACTTACCCAGTACTTATAAAATATGATAAATAATTCCGGCATCTAACCACTTTAAAATCTCTTTTTTAATACTTCTTTCACATTATTGGGTTCGATCTCCTTTGTGGATATACTCTAGGTTTATGTTATTCATTCGAAAAATTAAATTGCATACGGATCGATGGGTGATTCCTTTAATATGGTATGGACCAAATAAAGCCTTCTTGTATCTTTTTAAGAATTCGATAAATTTTTCTTGATATTCATTTAAATCTGAAGTTACAGTTACTGGTAAAGTAGATGATTCTCCTAAAAATATATACTTCAAAGGATTAGGGAGAATTTTCAGCTCAAGTTCATGGGGTTTAATGATAGATGTAATTAAACTTTTATCTCTATTTTCCATAGTATCAATCTTTGATCTTTTCAGAACAAATTCGCTTTTCATTCTTCATATCATCCAAATCATACACTTTCACTTTCACATTCATCCTCACATTCCATATTTTCTTCAAATTCTTCTTTAAAACACTCTTCTCTCAAATAATCATAGATTTCCATTCAAAAGCACTCATTATCTTTTTCAGTTGAAGGGTACTTCATAGATTTCATAATATTGAAAGTTACCTCTTGGTCATTAACTCTCATAGTTAATTCTCCTTTTTGAACATCGATCATAGCTCTCCCAGTAGCAAGGAATGGTCTTCCCAAAATGTTAGATTTCTTTATCTTATCTTATCGTAAATGAAGTCATGGGAAAGATAAATTCTTACACTTGTACTAATACATCTTCCTGACTCCTTTAGGATAAGTGATAGAACGATCAGCCAGGTTGAAGAGTCATAAATGTAGGCGAAATTTCTCCACATTCCCCGTCTTTTTAAAAGTTGATAAAGGCATAAGATTAATACTAGCTTTAAGATCGCATAAAGCTCTTCCAAATTTCTGCTATAGCACACGGGATGTGAAACTACCGGGTCTTGAGTTTTCAAAAAGCTTCTTCTAAATAATTGCACTACACTCATCACTAAGTGCGGCAATCTCGTAGTCTTTGATCTTTCATTTCTTTTAAGAATATCCTTCATAAACTTTGCATAATCGGGCATACGCTGCAATCTTCCATGAAAGGGAATATTAATCATTAATTTCTTAAATTTCCCAAAACTTTGCAAATGTTTATTATCCATTTATTATGTTTCTTTAGTCTTTGAGGAAAAGGAGGAGGTGGTTTTTAAGTTATCTTCGTTAGTTAGCGGATATTCATACGGATATATCTTATTAGAACCTTTTTAAATGTTCACTTCCTCTCTTTATTACGACTTCTTTTTGAACTCTTGGTTCCAATACTTTTCCACTCCGCAATTGAATAACCTTAATTTTCCTTATTTTAATCTTTTGGGTTGATCTCGGCATTCTTAGGAAGATTTTCCGTAAGATTACATTATTAGCGCGTGAAATAATCCCGATTGATTCTTAATGTTCTTGACGCAACATTTTGAGCTTGAATTTGATTACCTATATTCAGAATCATTTCTTTTTCATTAGATAACTTCTTTTCCTTAAATTGTGGAGTTCTTATTAAAACCGGAAAGGATAAGAAGGTGTATAATTGAGTATTTCTTAGTTGTTCGGATTTCAGTTTGGATTCGTAGGATGTTTTCCCACGTTGCGGGTTAGCAACAACATTGGTGTTATTCCGGTTGAGAGTTTAGGTGATTCCTCCAACTAGGATTATAATAATTTGAATAAGTATTATTGACTTTGTTATTTATGGCATTGATGTTTCATAAGACATTTGATAGTCATCCTTCTGTCATGATTAAATTTCTTGGCTGCTTGGGGTGTTGGAATAGATTATTTCATATTGATGTATTTTCTTAGAAAGTGCGAGTAATTTGAGGGCTATCATAATTATCGCATCGAAATTCATGAATACTATTTCTTATCTTAGGATTTACCGCTCGAAGGGCCATTGAAAATTGTGTGTATCTCTTGGAGTAACGAATATGTTTCATCAGATTTTGATATTAATGATCCATCGGCAACAACATCAATAATCGATCTCAGATCCATAAATCCATTATAAAATGTTTGAATTGTGCTTGATCTGGTAAAGTAAGTGTGGACACTTTCTCGGAAGATCTTTGAATCTTTCCCGAAACTTCATATATGGATTCTCCATCAAACTTACTAAAAGATGTGATATCATTCCTTAGCTTAAGCGGTTTGGAAGGAAAAATTTTTTTGACGAAACTTTTGTGAAAGTTCTCCCCAGTTACGATAGATCCAGTCTTGCCGAACTTAGCAGCACTTTAGCACTATCCCTTAATAAAAAGAAAAAGTCTAAACGAAACATCATCGTTTGACACTCCATCGTATTTAAAAGTAGCACACGGTTCTAGAAAACTAGCGAGGCGCGAAGTTAAGATCTTCATTAGGTGTTCCTCCAAATTGATTATTACGTGCCATTTGGATAATAACGGAGTTTAAGCTTTCAAATGAATTAGCGAAAACATTAGTGTTTTGGATTGTTAAGTGAATTTCATCTGTTGTTGGATTAGCATAATATCTTAATAGTCTTGGTATATTTTCATTTTGATTGTTTATGTTGTTAAGTAATTTTGTGAGGATTTGCGCGATTGTTTTTATTGTTTACAATTTTCTAATAGTACGCTACAATTCGAAATTGTAAGGTATTAAACATAGATACGATACTACATATACAAACACAATAAGCACACTAATAATAAACAAACACACATAATTATGACTTGTAATTCAAATATAAGATTTCAAATTCTACTAATTTAAATTTTAGCAGTTACCTTTCATCCTCGATAAGGGCGCTAAAAACTTGGTGCGACTTTTTTAATTTGACAAAATTTATGAACTCGGATATATATATATATATATATATATATATATATATATATATATATATATATATATATATATATATATATATATATATATATATAATGAGTCACATAATTAAACGCAGTATACATATCCTTTCAAGTAATACATGACTCTAGTGGAGTCCTGGATATCGATCAGCGGGGAGGCTTTAATTTTATAGCGTAGCATAGAAATCACTTATCGAATCACATCACGGTGTAAGTAAGTTGATTCTTAAAATAAAGGCCAATGATTATAGTTATTATTTACACGAAGTACATTAAACTTCGCGAGTTAAGTACCACGAAGCCCAAGTTATAACGAAGTTTCGGTTGTAAGAAAGTCTTCCTCCTTTGATGATTATTGTGAAATAGATCGAGTGATGCAAATGTATTGTACCGGAAATAGGAACATTCTATTCTTTACCCTTTCAAAACATAAAAGAACATTGGTAATCACTTAAGTTTAATTGAATCCGTAGATTAGGCGGGAGGATACGCTCTCCTTTCCATCACTCCTTCCCTTCCACGAAGGCTAACTCTCGGTTTGGTTTCCAAACATTAGGACCAAATTGAAGATTTCGACTGTCAGCTCACAAATCTCGATTCGCCCATCGAAAGTATATTTCCCTGTTGTTGCATTCAATCCTTGAACTACGTCACTCATTTATAGAAATTGAATGTGACCTTCACTTTTCAACGTGGAACTCATAATCTTTTCGGAACATATGATTCCCACGACAAGTTTTAACAATTCGAATTGCCGAATCGAAAAGTAAATGAAGTTTGAAGTGGAAAGGTCATCCTTGAAATTCTGTAATAAATCGACGCATCATTTCCGTATCGTAGCATTAGCAGATACGAAGAAGGAGGAAGACGAAATACACTCGAAGACTAATGAGAAATATGACAAAACATGGATTATATATATATATAAACGAGATACGAAACGAGTAAAGAAAAAGACGAATTATCTCGAACTCTTCCACAGCAAATCTCAATGAATTCCTTTGACTCTTCTTCTTTCTTGACAACACACAATTCTCTCTTTTTAGATAAGTAAGAAAGAAGAAATCTCTCACTTTCCCTCTTCTCCTACCACCCCTACAGAAGAGAAAAGCAAAAAACTGGAATTTCTTTAAACAAAATGAAAATACACTCTCTAAACTCTCCTCTACCTTATAAACTCTCCTCCCACTCCCCAAATTGGGCTCGAAGAACTTTAAATTTGGCATGGCGATTTCAGAGTTTCGCTTAAGCAACCCTCCAAAATCCATCGAATACATTGAATCCTAGTTTGATATCGGGATAGGGCGCGCGGTCAGATGCAGAAAAGGCGCCGTTTGATGGTATTACGTGAAGATCGGTACTTGACTCTGCAGCCAAAATAGAGCGATAAAACCTTTGGTGGCAATGGCCAGTTAAATGGGTAATAAAATGCACTTTTATCGAATTTGCTCCAAATTTGCTCCTTTTCGTTTCCTTTTGCTCCAAAGGCCTAAAATCATTGTACCTGCATGAAATCATAAAAAATAACTTTCTTTAAAGTGCAATGAATAATAAAAATAGGTATTGAAATGAATAGTAAAAGGCATCGAATTTTCGGTGGATCGTTGAATTCGATAGATTGGTGAATTGGGTTAGAAATTGACCATTTTGGCTAAGTTGAGTTTTGGTCAGCCGGTTGATGTGGGTCGATGAGTTGGTTATTGGGTCGAGGAAATTGACCATTTTGACCAAAGTTGACTTTTTTTTTCTTAAGAAATTATTGTAGGCCATTAGGTACAGTGTGGGTTGATGACCATTTTGACAAAATTGAACCTTTGATAAATGGGATGATAAATGAATCCAGAAAGTAAATAACTGATAAAATCGACTTTAGGTCAGCATTGTCAATGATTGATGATAAATGAGTTTACGTATTATTTATCATTTTAGGCAAAGGATTGTAGGTTTAATACGAATCATTTAGGATTTAGTATTATCGGTGAGATTTAGGAAGTTACTTATTGGTATAATTCCTATCTTAAGCGACTTTGAAATGAAATCCTCGCTAGAAGTGAGTTCAACATTGCATTTTACAGAGGAGGATGTTAGAGCTCTTTGGATACATTTCTTCTACTTCTCGTGCCTGTTACTTCGCATGCATCATTCTCAGAGATGATTTTTCTAGTTAGCGAATTAGTTTGTTACGGAAAGAGTTTGAAGAAGGTAAGTCTAACCGGAAGGGAAACGAAGTTGAAGATATTAATGTAAAGGTGGAAAATATTGAGAGATATATTGTGAAGCATGATAGTATGAGGAGAACTATCGGCGATATGGATGGGCGGTAAATGGAGATCACGTCTTTGGGTGCCTCCTCGTAATCCTTGTTATATTCCTTATATGCCTTGTAGAGATTGGAATGAGAGAGATGATGATGATGAGCATGATGATTAGGATTTTTTGTTTATTGAGTTTGCGACGTTTCTTTTATGTTTTGTTATGTTTAGACTTTTTATTGTATGATGTATTTTGATGTGAACTCTGATATACGTGGTTTGAAGTTGAACAATTTCTGTTATGCATATTTAGATATATCTGAGTTGGTTTGATTTTTTGTGATAGTTAAGATATATGTAATGTTTTGTTATGATGTGTTTGTGGTAGTAGATGTTTTGATGTATTTATAGTGTATTTGGTTTTTAGTAGTGTACTATTTATTTCTTGTTAAGGAAATTGGCCATGATTGGCTTCTTATTTAAATTGCATGTTTAAACTTTTCAAAATTTGCTTCCATATATTTTCTAGTAGTGTTGTGATTTGTGTTATGTTATGTTGGTGTGTGATGGCTTTGAAAACCTCCAATTTCGTAGAAGTCCTTTGAAATTTTTATTTTATAAAAAAATGAAAACTGAATTTGATTTACTTTTACTCTTATTTTTAAATTTTTATACTTGCATGTTTAAGTTATAAATTCACAGTAGCATGTTATTTTAGGTTTTAATTTTTACCCATGTAACATTTCTTATGCTTAAATGCTTTATCCTAACTAAAATTTTAAAGTTTGGGGGGCATTAAAAACAATTTTCAAAAACTAAAATTTTATTTTTTTCTCAGGAATACTATAAATAAAATTTGATTTTGATTGAAAATAATTATGTATATGAAGTTAAATTAGGGAAAAAAAGATTTGAATATAGAGATGAGTAAGAAAATTTAGTTAAACTTTGTAGTAATGATGAAAATTTTAAAGTTAAAATTTTCTTAGTAAAGAAATGTTAAATGTAGTTCTACTATTTTTTAGTAAATGTTGTACTTTTGGAAAAATAGAAGATTTGACTTTTATTTTTCAAAACTTAAATTTTTTTATTGAAAAATATAATTTTTATTCTTATTAGTATGACTTTTAAGTAGAAAGATATATATCGAGACCTTTATTTTAAATGAAAGGGTGGACTTCAAAATCATTAAAGGTCTATCCAGATATAGTAATCCTTGCCTTATATAAAGAAAAAGAGAAAGAAAAAGAAAAATAAAAAGAAATAGAAAAGAAAAGGAACGAGAAGCAGGGATTTAAGACTTAATAAAAAATTAGTTATAATACCTAAAGTTTAAAATATAAGTTTTTAGAAAATCTAGCTTAAGATTATAATATAGTCGGTAAAATTATTTTAAAATAAATTTTTCGAGTGTGGAAAATAAAATGTTTAATCTTATATTTTAAAAAATGCGAAGTATTTCGAATTGGATAGGAACTTATATTTTTCATGATCCATACTTAAAGAACTTTCTAAACTTTAAATTAGTCTCATTTACTAATTTTTTTTTAAATTGGACTATTTCATTTCAAGAAAAATTTTTTGAAACTATTAAAGAAACTCATTTACATAATTTTGCATGCTTGATTTTTATATGATTATAGTGTTACTTGAGGACAAGTAACCTTTTAAGCTTGGGGGATTTTGATGCACCTAAAATATATAGTGTTTTTAAAACGCATTTTATACTTTATTTTTTATGATATCGCACTTTAATGAAAGGTATTTTCATGTTTTTCTTATGGAAATTATGAAGAAAATGAGCGGTGTGATGAAAGGAGCAAAGGATCAAATTTGTAGCAAAAATTGAAGATGTGCATAATTGGCCTTTAGCCAATTAGCGACGGATGGGCGAAACAGGCGGCACGATTATAGTAATAATTTAAATTAATTTTTGGCGCAAGAAATTTAAAGGGAGTTTTGAAGCACCCTTTGGTTTAAACTTTATTAACTTCTCATTAGCGCCACAATTAATTTAAAATTCGAATGGATGGATGCATCTCTTGGTAGATTCATTGAATCTGGACATAATTTGAAGAGACACCAAAGCACCTTTTGAAGAATTATTAAAATGAAGACTAAAAGATCAGAAAGTGGTGCCACACATCGTAGAGAAGCGTTTTGAAGAAAAATTTTGGCAGGAGAAGTTGGAGGAAAGCTTGAAGTATTCAAGGGAAAGAGGAAGAAAGAGAGCCTTCTCCTCGCCATATTTTATTTACTTTTCCGCTTTACTTTATCATAGTTTGTATTAAATTTTAGGAAATTGATCCTTAGAGTTGGGCATGACCTGCAAGGAGTTATCTAGTGGAAAGCAAAAGTTTTAGAGGAACTCAAGAGTCATGTGGATAGGATTTTTAGATAAGTTTTTTTATCTTTGTTTTTATATTTAGTTTTAAAGAAAGACTTGTTGTGTTTTCATTATCTTTTCTTCTTTCAAATCAAATTGTGTGTGTTTTCTCCATGAGTTTTGAATAGTTTTCTTTATCTTTTTCCTTTCAAATGAAGAAGTAATATGGAAGGAAGTTGTGTGAAGTATAGATGTTTAATGTTAAAAGAAGTTGTGATGATTCCACTACCTTGCACTTCACTTACCTCTTAATTTATTAGCGAGATGTTAAAATTTGTTACGAGGTAATAACAAGAACCAATGTTGTATTGTCTCAATCAAGCATTGAAGTGAATCATAAATTATATGGGTGAGAATTATTGTGTAAATTTGAGTGCGAATAAATAGAGAGATATGCTTTTTAATGGGGAGTAAGAGTAGAGAGGACTTTAAGAGTGACGGGCTAAATCCTACAATTTGGTTTGATGTTTAAATTTTGTTATGAGATATTAGCCTCTGGTGGAGGGAGAAGGGGAACTCCCAGAGTGAGATCACAGTATCTTTCCTTTAACATACAGATTGAAACTTTAAATTAACGATGTTATTCTTTAACGAACCCAGTAAGGTTAAAGAATAAAACTGCTCTTATTTGGCACAACACATTTAGATACTTCCACAATGAAATTCCATAATTATTACTGATTCATTGAAAGAGGAAAAATATATTTCACTCTTATTTACTTTCATATATATAGTTTTATAGTCCTGTTAATTTTAGTTGCTTGCTTTAATTTTTCTTAAAAAGAAAATATCAAAACCAATTTTTGAAACTTTCTATCTTAGAACATACTTTACAAAAACATTTTCAAAAGTAAAAAGTTGTTTTTTTGCTTTCTTTAAAATTTTACACATTTCCCTGTTAGTTCGATATCTCGGCACTTAATCTGAAAGTCTTATATTACTTGATAAACGATACATATACTTGCGTAGAATCCCATATTATAAAACAATTAAAATATATTTCTTATTTGCTTCAGAGTCAAGTTTTTGGCATCCATTGCAAAGAAAGAGATATTATCATTGAAAAGAAACATAAAGTGAAAAACGTAAGAAGAAATATTCGGGGATCAAGGGGCATCTCATTTCTTCAAGAAATAATGCCTACATGTTGACATCGATCACAATTTTTAATATAAGCATTAATGATCCTGTGATTTTAAATATACTTATAAACATAAGAATTCGACACCACTACTAAAAGATATAATTTCTTAACAGCAGCACCAAAAACTTGTTTTGGAGCATAATTTTAATTTTAGTAACAATATTATAATCTTTTAATCTCTGAGTTGCTATTAAACGCGAGCATACGTATCGCTCGAAGTAATACGGGGCTCTACAGTGGAATCACTTTGGTTAACGATCCCACAAGGAAATATATTAAAGCCTACGGAGGTAGGATTATATAAACGAGTTAAATTCTGGCTTAAATTGAATTTCTATGCATCCTTGTACGCGATCGATATTAATGTTTTAATATCTAAACTAGTTCCTCTTAGCAAATTCTTAATACTACTAAAGTTAAGTTCAAATATATATAACGGCAAGAATCTTTCTCCTTTGTTAAGATATTTAAGTGAAGTGATAATTAGAATTAGTTTTACATGTGTTGTTGAATAGGAGCATACTTTATTCTTTATCCTTTGGTGAGAGCGTAAAGAATAATGATAAATCTATGCTTGGTTTCGAATGTTGCGGCTAGGCTAGGTGGATGTTTAGGCTCATGAGCTCACATTCCCCTCGCCACGGTACTTGATCTACACCTCGACACCGAAACGATAGAGCCGAGATTAAGGATTTTAACTTTTGTCACTCTAAAATCTGGAAATTCTACGTCAGATTAATATTATTTCCCTTTATTTATTTGCACTTCTCCTTTCGAATTACCCGTCTACCTTTCGAAATGTGATACATACTAATTAGAATCCACTGGCAGACGGTCGAGATCTTAGAGATTCATGATTTTAACTTAATCTGAAATGACTGATTAAGTATAGTAAAGTAAGTTTAGGTATAGTATCATCATGACTTCTTTATAATAAGTTTTGATACAAAAATTCATATAATCATTTCACTAAAACATCAAAACAAGGATAAAGACGAACATTTACTCAGAATTCATGAAGAAGATGCGATAAAACTTAGATTTCATATAACTGGTAAAATTCTACAAAGCATAGTAAATAAACATAACTTATCTGAATTCCTCCCAAACCGAGAGCTCCTTGAAGTTCCTGCAGTTTCTTCCTTTCTTGGCCACATGAATTCTCCTTCGAAATGGCAATGCGAAGAGATTTCTCACTTCCCTTCCACTCTTACAATCCCTCGAAGAGTTATATAAAATCTCTTCTTGAACTCGCTACTCACTAAATAACGAAACTAATTGACACTTTGGACTCTACAGTAAACACCTGGAGACCCTTTTTTAGCCTAAAATGGTTCTTTTTTAAAGTTGTAGAAGAGTCTCCCGAGGTTTTGCGAGGCACCCTTTCGAAAATTGTCCACATTCGCGTATTTGGAAAGAGCCGTCGATCCCGCCGTCGGCGGCCTTGAGCGTGTTGTCGGCACTTCTAGAAATAGTGCTTTAAACAGGCCCTGCCATCGGGGGCCTCGATCTCTGCCGTCGGCGGCCTTCCATGTAATTAATTATGAATTCTCGGGAAAATCACGTCTTCGGTGCCATCGACCTCGCCGTCGGCGCCCTAGGTAAATTTTGCATAAATTGGTCATTTTTTCTCCAAATTTGCTCCTTTTTGCATATTTTCGCTCCCTTTATCTTAGAAATCTTCTTCTTAAAAAACACCAAAAATGCCTTTCTTTAAAGTGCAATATCATCGAAATCAATATAAAATAGGCTTGAAAATCTTAAGCTTTTTTCCTTGGAGTCAAAATCCCTCAGGCTCCTTAATTACTTGCCTGTTAATCCATATCTTACGTAAAGTTATGATTCATTGTGGTAAAGTTTTAATTCAAATTCTATAATTTTGATTTAAATAAATATTGTAGTAAGAATTCTTAGAAATGTTTTAGAATAAATAGATTAATTACGCGAGGTATAAGGCTTATTTGATCGTAAATTAAGATTTAGTCTTACATTCATTTGAGTATGACTATATGTTGCAATATCAATTCACTTAGATTATTCAGAAGATAGGAAATTCATGAGGAAACTATAAATTAAAAAAACTAGGTATAAATATAAAGTTGAATGCTTTTTAGTTTTCTTTTAGGTTGTCAGTGGTAATTTTGATAAGGCATTTCCTCAAGCTTCTCATCACTTATTTTCTTTTCTTTTTCTTTTAGGGATTATTTTTCAATCCTTTTCTTTTCTTTCATTTTTCGAGTTCTTTTTTTTTTTAATTGAGGATTACTATATCTGGATAGCCTGGTAAATAATTTTGAACTTCACTCTTCTTTTCTAAATTTGAAACTTCCAGCTGTTCTTCTGTATACGTACTTCATAGTTTTTACTTTATTGAATCTCGATCTTTTCTTTCTCAACTGAATTCTTAGATTCTTAATATTCAATATAGTTTTCTTTACTTTAAATAGTTAACTATAGTCTTATCCTTTGCTACTAAATATCTTAATCCATGGTGTTTTCATTATCAAAAATATTTCTTGAATCTTTTTTCGATATTTAGATAAAATCTAAATATAGTTATCATAATTAAATTTTATCAAAATCATAGTAATAATTTTTTGAAAATATGTTATTTGAGAACATATAATAGTTAATATTTTTTCTTCACTCCCCCCGAGCTTAAAGTTTTATAAATAGAAATAATACATAGTGGAAAGAAAAAATTCTAAATATAAAATTCATACCTTTGCACTTTAGGCATTTTTGTCTTTTGAAATTTGTAAGTTCTTTTCAAAATTTCTAACTTCAAGTGACCTATAATATAAAGCCTTTCTACAAACATAACGGTTATAAATTTCTTTGAGGTAATGAATTTTTAAAACAAGTATATAAAACTAAACATTAAGCAAAAACAAGCTTAGCTTCTTTACATAGGACATATGCATTTTCGCAGCCTTGAGAACAAACGGTTACTAATTTAAAACTATTCGAGTTCCTGAAATTACACTTACTCTCACAAATATCACAAACATCTAGAAATAAAAATGCCAACTACCAAACTATAACATATTATAGAAATTAAAGTATAGTCCTTAGAATACAATCAATAAAAGTACTACAACAAAAACAAAAACAAATACAAATACATACAACACATCACTATCGAATCATCGAACATCAAAATCGAACAATGTCCTCATCACCATGGTTGGCAAGGGAGGATTGGGGGTGACCTTTGAGAATACACGGGGCATTAGGAAAAGTCGCATCGGGCTCTCCTACGTAGTACCTTGCACGAGCATCATAATATCTTTATCTTTCAATTTAGAGTGCCTTTGAGATACTCACTATCATGATCTTGTCTTGTATCCCAGCCCTTCAATCCTGTGATCAATTCTTTCCAATTTTTCATCTAACGTTCGAAACTTTTCATATGGCAGGTGTGACGTTGTCAGATCGTAGAGGTAGGGAGATTTAGGCGGGAGGGTCGCCATTAGTAGAAGTAATGTCTCTACTAGTAGAAGGTCCTTTGCTCTACTCTTTGATCTCCATTCCTCATGGGATTCATAAGTCTTTATATTTCCTTTATAATGGGTTTCGTAGGGTAAACTATTCCTCGTCATCTCTCGCTTCTTCTAGATAGTTGAAAAAATTAATAAATGAGACCGGGATGCTAGATATCCACTTGTCTCACTGCGCGTGGCCATAATATTCTTATAGATTATTTTCCCCACATTAATACTTCTATTGTTACGAGATACGAAGTGGAATAACTCTATCTCTCGAGACCCATTTGTGATAGTAAGTGGGTAGTAGAGTCAAGCAGATGAAATAATGACTTGCCTTAGAAGTGGCATTCATCATGGACAATAGAAAGTTAATCCGTTCATGATTTTTAATTTTCCAAACTCCTTTCCCAACTGTGAGAAAGTCGATAACATCATTCGATGGACCTTCCATTGTACCAAAAGTTCATCTTGGCTAGAAAAATAGTCGTAAGCTCGTAAAAAGTGTTAATGCGATTAACAAGTAAACATAGAGATCCTCTTACTTGGGTAGTTCATCATAAAGTTGAGAAAGATTGGAGTATAACTCCCTCACAACTTCTATAACGGCCTTGTTTGTGATGTAGCAAAAGTTTCTCCCATCCTCTCTTTGATAGCCTTTCCTACTTCTCCTACGGGATTCTCGAAAACTACATCTTGTATACACTTCTTACTTTGATAGGCGGAATTGTACCTCGATTGTAGCATTGATGAATCAATCCGTCAAAATCGTCTTCTCTTTTGTCTTGGAGCCGTAGTTTGATGTCGAATCACCAAAATTCAGTAATCTCCCGAAATAATTGCTCCTGATAACTTATAAAGTGGGTTTAAAAGCAATCTAGAAATCGATTTCCATGAATTCCTTCCAAGTCTTTTCTCCACATTTCAATTTTTCATAAATTTCTTAATGTGAAAGAAATTCATAATTGAAAATAAAAAATTTTTTTACGTAGGAGTGAAGCCTTTTTGAGGAAGATGAAATCCGGTGTTAGATTTTAATGAAATCGCTCCGAATCAGAGATCTCAGTACAGAGTTTGATTCTTTGGGTAAAAGAGGAAGAAGATGATTAATAGTGGTATTTGATCGATCAAAATCGTGGTAAATAGGTAGTTTTCGCGATCGCGCCGTCGCCGACCTCATTCAGACCGTCGACAGGCTCTATTAAATTAATTTCCTATTCTTCTCGGGAAGATCACCCCATCGGTAGCCTCGTGCGCGGCGTCAGTGAGATTTTAAAAAATTGATCATTTTCAAATTTTTGCGATTTCAATCAATTTAAGCCACGTTGTCATCCGTTCAATCCTTTTTATCATTTATTTTAAGTGATTAAGTGGTGTATTAACACAAATGACGTACGCACAACAAACTTCACATTTATATATTGAATCCGAGTGTTTACTGACACACGATACATAACACACATAAGTAGGTATTCTTTATTCCCTAAATCCATATAATCATCATCGCAATTGAGCTACAACCTTTTCAAACGAAAAGCAAAACATTGAAACTTAGTATATTTATCACCGAGATTAAATCAAGAAATTCAAGAAATTAAACACACAAATATTCAAACTTTATTCAAATCAAACACAACATAATGAAGTCTACTACTCTTCAGAACTAGTGCTAGTCTCTCCTCTGATATCTCCCATTGCTTGAACATGGACGAACAAGTTGTAAAAAGGTTGGAATGGGAATTATTGATTGAATCTTCATCGATCAATCCGAAATCCTTCTCATCAATCGCACCAAACTCGCTTGAATTGTCGATTATGATTCAAAACATTCTTTCATTCTTCGATCGATATGATGAAGAAATCGAACATGTTGTTAAGTTTGTACTCGTTAAGTTTTTACCTAATTCTGCATATTCTTGATTTTATGCGGGGGGCATCGTGTTTTATTTGCTACTTATGATTGAGCTGGAATAGAATTCTATGATGCTTGATCCATAATCAACTGCAGCCTCTCCCTGTGTTAGGTTTTCGACATTAGACTAATTTTAACATGGCTGAGTTCTTAGCTTCTTCGCCATCAGACTTAAAAGCGCCATATGAAGTTTTACTGTCTGTCATCGACATTTTGACACTGACACCATCATTTCTTCCCTGCTACTTCGACACTGGTACTCCGCCTACCCATTTAAAAGCAAGCTTCACAAGATTTTGATATATTTCTAGCTAGTTTTAGATCTTCCAAACTAATTTTGTTGTTCAATGTACAATAATTAAGTTTCTATGTTAGCTGCAATGGATCCAAAGAGGAAAAAAACAACGAAGAAAAATAGAATAATCAATAAGGTAAACAGAGAAAATAACTCGACTTTATTTGATTTTCAAGTGTCTACCTTTTGTGCAACTGAAAAGTATAATTCTTCATTTGTGGTTATCTGTTTAATGTAAATTGCGCTTGATGCAATATTTTTTTCAGACTCATATCTTCAATATAAAACTTTATTTGCTTCAGTTGTTCAGCGTAATCTTTGAAAATATCTCATTATAATTATGTGTATTACTGACTTTATCATTTGAAAGCAATGGATTTTATTTTCGGAGGTTGGCCGATTCAATGTGTTTGAAAAACAAAAAATATAATTGTTTTTCATTTGTAGAACAGTCAATGTAAAACTTATTTGAAAGTACCTCTCTATATAATCATGAAGTGTCATAATGTCATCATATTAACACCATAATACAACTTTAATAATAACACACTGCAACCTCAATTCCACCATAAGAGAATCACGGTAACAACATATGACAACCACAATATCGTCATAATTCAAAAAGATTAAAACTGACTAAAGAAACTTAAATACCACCTAGGGCACAATACCACAAAAAAATAAAAAAAAATAAAACAAGTGCTACATTATTACAAAAAACACATCACAACACCACCATTCTATCAAAATACTTGATATCACTTTATAACTTGGATAACTCAAGATCATCACCAGAATACCACCCAAAAAACTATTATAATATCACTAGAACACCATCAAAATATCATCAAAATACCACCAGATATCATCGAAATATCACCATAATACCACCAAAATATCACAATAATATCACAAAAAATTCCTTAAAAAATCATCACTAGAATTACATCAGAATATTGCCAGAATATTACCACCTGTATACCACATGAATATTACTAAAATATCAATACACAAAAAAACCACCAAAATATCACGTGAATACTACCAGAATATTTCCAAACAAAAACACCACCAGAATACCACCACATAGCTTTGGTGGTATTCTGATAGTGTTAGGGTGGTATTCTAGTGGTCTTTATGTGGAATTCTGGTCGTATTCTCGTGATGATATTTGATGGAATTTTTTGTGGTATTATTGTAGCATTCTAGTGGCATTACGGTGATATTTTGTGGTATTGTGGTGATATTATGTGGTTTATTGGTTGTATTAATGTGGTATTCTGGTGATGACCTTGTGGTGTTCAGGTGGCATTATGGTGCTTTTTTTGTTGATATTATGATGGTGTTAATCAATTTATTTCATTGAAGAAAAAATTTGTTATGTTAGATTTTCTCCACTAATATGTATTCTCTTACTATATAACCCAAGTGTATTAACATGCAGATGTAGGTCATCAAATGTTAGATCTGCTTGTGACGTTTTTTTGGTCAAATTAATGAAAAAACTAAAATAGTTCTAAAAGATTTACATCTTATTCATTTCTTCCACATGCCACTTTACCAATAGGAAAATTCACTATCCTGTAAATTTTGAAATGTTGGGACATTGAACTTAAGGTTTTTAGATTAGGTGGCGAACTTTAACCTTCAAGTGAAATAAGGTGGCCCTCTCATCAGCATGCCAAATTGTGGAGAAGTTGTGCGCTGGGATAAATATCTCATATCCACTATAAATTCCATTTAAATAAAGAATGATTTCTTCGCAGTTATTTCAGGATAATATTCAACACCCTTGGTAGAGATGTATATAATGTTTTTATTAGCATTTATTTTTTCCATCAAGCAATTACAAAGTTCCGAGTAACATATATAATTTTTGGGACAATGCAAAAAGTTTCTCTTCCTTCAACTGGCCAGCAGTCATTTGTAGTTTTTTAATCAAGCAAAGTGATGTCCAAAAAAAAGATAATATATATTATAAATTAATATTAATATAAGGTATTTAAATATAAATATATGAGTTACTACTTATTTAATATCAAAATTTCATATGTATAGTTATTTATAATAATATAAAATATATAAAAATTACAAATATAATTTTATTTTCCCTAAATGAATGGATCCAAAATCATTTTTAGTCTTAGTTATAATTTTTTATATATAATTTTTTTAAATTATTTTATAATTTGAACAATAACAATTCAAACACATGTTTGTTCGTGTTTAGTTTGTTTATAAACTAAACTTTTTTTTTGCGTGTTCGTCTCGTTTGTTTATTGAACTAATCGAGCACGAACTCCCTATGAGCCGAACATGAACTGTTTGCACAAGTCAAACTTTTTTGACAGCCGTACTCTCTCTCTTGCTTGTGGCTTGTGAGTCGGCTTGTGAGTCGTGAGTCGTGACTCACTCTTTGAAATCTAAAATTATTTACTTCGTTTTGTGAGATTTTTTTTTTAGCCCCACTCTTATCTCTCGTTTTTGGTTATTTGAAAAGCTATTATCCTCATTTGAAGCTAGAATGCGATTATAGTTTTTTTATTTTATGATTATTGGTTAGAGTTTTGAATATAGGTGTGCTAGTGGCAGAAATTCATGCTATATGAGTTTATGGTGATGAAGTGATGCTATATTTTTAATATCTATTTTAGATTGTCTCCTTACAAAGTGCGCCTTTTTATGAGCTGAAAATCCCTTTTTTCTTTACATATGTATTGCTCGTTTCTTTTATTTATTTACATATCAAACACTTAAACTTCAATTTTTACATGTAAGTAGGTTTACCCATACATGAAAAAACGTCTCTCTTTTTTAAAATTTAAAAGAGTGGTACTTTGATGCGATTAGGAAGAATTGGGTGGTATAAATGTAAAAGCAAAGTTGAAGAGTTAGATATGTAAGTATATTAGAATTTAGAATTGTGTGTTATGTATGTAAATGTCCCTTTATGTTATTCCTGCTTTTGTAATCTACCAATGTTAAATATGTTCAATTTTTATTCTACCAACATTATGAACTATTGAAAATCACACTAAAAATTAAGGTGGCTAATATTTAAGTATATTTTTTGTCAATTTGATCAATATTGTTGTGATTTTTATAATGCTAGCATGAGCTAGACACTCTCTTGCCAAGAGAGCACAAAAATTACAATATCAACTATTTTTTTCTTTCAATAAAACATTTGCATCAATTCATAAATAAATAGAATGTTGGTGTTATGCTTTTATTATGGTTTAATTCCTTTGATGTTATTAATATTTAAGCTTGTATATATTATATATGACTTGATGGCCATCGACATCTTTTGCATCATGAAAGAGAAAGGGTTTCATGTTATCTAAAGATTGATAGAAAATGTGTTAAAATGTTTTGCAATTGAAGCAAACATGTATTCATTTCCTACTAAGACATCTAAAGCATTTGTTTGATCGAAGTCATGTTAGTCATGTTGTAGAAAACGAATCAATTGTTAATTATGGATTTTCCCTTCTAGGTTGTCCACGAAATCGCTAGTGGATGGCATATTTCCATTTACTAAGGGCTTCCAAGTGAAGTTATAATGCATCTTAGTTATTAACTTAAAAAATGTATTGTACTTTCTACAGTTAAAAACCCTATAACTCGCTTATTAGTTACTATGACCATTTCTTGATTGAGTTATTTAAATGTTTATTTTATCTCTATATAGGTTATTATTGTCATCATTATTACTGTTTTAAATTTTTATTTTGAGACGAACTCTAAAGTACCAATGGAGACTTCATACGATTTGATTGCATATAGGATTATACTTGTAGTAGCTCAAATGAGATATCAAAGTGGTTGAGATATGGCAAGAAGTGTGTAGTTTATTCTAACATATTGTTAATAATCATGAAATCCTAATCTTGACAGAAGGAATAAAGCTTTACTTGATAGAATGTTCTGCTAGACATTGCTTTTTCTAGACCTAATGAAGCTGTATTTTGTAAATACTTGGCTGGGATTCTCTATTTTCAATTTTTTTATGTTAGAGAAGTAGTTGAGATATGTCCCTTTATGTTATTGCTGCTTTTGTGATCTACCAATCTTAGATATGTTCAATTTTTATTTTATCAACATTTTAACTGCTAAAATGTTTTGCATTTGAAGCAAGCATGTATTGACTCTTGAAATAGCAAAAAATATATATTTAGCTATATGTAAACTTCACATTGCATAATTTTATGTGTTTTAATGCGTAGCTTAGACACATGCATGAATGAAATTTTATGTGATATTTTATTTTTTGTTTAGTTATTTATAATGTCAACATTTGAAAAATCTCAATCTTCATCAGCTAGTGAAAAATTATCATTTGTTATAAAAGATGAAAATGATAGTTCTCATAATGTTTCTTATTCTGTTGAAGTGGCCGTTGGGAGTACTAGTTGTGCCATACAAGCTAAGAAAGATTGGAAAAGAAAATCAACTGTCTATGAGTATTTTGTAGATGTTAAATTAAATTTTAAGGAGGTTGAAGTATCACTTGTCCAATGTATTTGCTGTGGGGTAACAATCTATAAATCCAAATTAGACACAACTTCACAGCTTTTGAAACACATTAAAGATGTGATATGATAAAAGAAAATACTCAACAATTAATTGATTTATCATATAAAAGATAGAAGAAACTGAATTTCTTGCCTTTTGAAGTTGATGATGAATTAAGAATTCCTATTTTTTATGATCCAAAAAATTGGCATCAACAACTCATAGAGGTAATTATCAAGATGATAATTATACCCGAGTATCCATTCATAATGATTGAACATATTTGGATCAATATTATTGAAAATATTGAATCATAACTTTGAGTGTTTCAAGGAACACTATAAAAAATGATTTCATGAAAGTTTATGAGTGTGAGAAAGAGAAGTTTAAATGTTGCCTTAAAGATGTTCATAAAGTATTATTAATTGCAAATTGTTAGACCTTTAATAATACTATAAGATATATGTGCTTAACTGCCCAATATATCGATGAAACATAGAAATTAAAGAAGGTGATTATCAATTTTATTGAGTTAGTACCTCTGCATATGAGCACATACATATCTGATGCCATCTGTAAACATTTGTTACAGTGGAAGCTTTAGAGAAAAACCTCTACGATGACTTTAGACAGTGCATGTAATGATGTTGCAGCTAGTTCCTTAAAAGGAAATTATCAATCACGAGGAAAGAAGCACTTCGTTGATATTTTTTTTTCAAGTGAGATTTTGCGCTCATATCCTCAATATAGTAGTCCAAGATGGGCAAAGAGAGGTTCACAAAATCATTCAAAATATCATAGAGACGGTAAAATATTTTAAAAAAAATTTCTGCAAGATTGCATAAGTTTGTAGAAGTGACAAGGTAATTAAAAGTTTCTACCACATGGTTTGAATCTATTAATGATTCTAATTGATTGAACTCAAATTTCAACATGTTGGAGTCCGCATGTATTTTATCACTATGCTTTTATACACTATGCAACTAAAGATAATAACTACAAATAGTTGCCAGCTAATTCAAATTGATTGAAATATGAGAAAATAAGAAAGTTTCTTTCTCTTTTCAGTACTGTTACGTAGATAATCTCCAGTACAATCTATCCTACTTCAAATATAATTTTACCTGATGTTATGCATGTTAAGAAGATTCTAATAGAGGAGTCAATGTCAGAAGATGGTAATATGAGAAATAGGGCTTTGAGTATGCAAATTAAATTCAATAAAATTTTGGTGGGAAAGCAATCTTCTGATGTCTATTGCATCAATTTTAGACCATTGATTGAAACTCAAATTTATTAGCTACACATTCTAAAATTTTTTCACGGGATGAGGTGGGCCAAAATCTTAAATCAGTTTAAGATGCCTTATGAGAAATATATACAGATTATGTTGTTGATTCCACATCTCCCAATCTTACATGTAATGAAGGAACTTTACATGTAGTAGATCCAATGATATCTCTATATCATTTTGACTTTATGTTTGAATTTTAAGATTTGTTGTAGCTTTTAAGAATCATCTTAGCCTGATTTACAAGTATACATTGAGAAATGTTTATTTGTGTGCTTGAGAGAAAATTTTTATGTGCTTGAATGGTGAAAGATGAATACACTAAAATATCCCTGAATATCAATTATAACTTGAGCTATTTTATGAAAACTTATAACCACCATTGCCTCAAAATCTAATTTTAGTGATGGCGGTATAGTGTTAGATAATTATATAAGCAGTTTATCTACTAAAACAATTAATGCATTGGTTTGTGCATCAAGTTGGATTTTGATTCACTCAAAAAAATGTAAATACACCATTGGTAATCATTTCATTAAATATACTTTTCTCTAGTTAGTCCACTTTCTAAATATTAAATATTAATATTATTCAATTAATTCCTTTTAGCAAGAGATACTTGAAGAGAAAAAATTTAATGTTCAATTGTCAGACATCAAAAACAAACTCTACTCTATGCAAGACCTTTGATAACTATGCATTTATATAATTATTGCAGGTTTGAACTTTGGACACTATTTTGTTGGTTTATGTACGTAGTTATGTAATTTATGTTGCTAACTTGCTATTGTTCTGTGTTTTCGTAGTGCTACTTTGTGGATCTTCTATAACTGGTATGACACAATATTGTCCAATCATATATAGGATTATGATTATTAAAGAGGCTATGATGATATTTAAGTTGATCATCTATGTTAAAGTTGGTATGACTTAATTAATTGATGCAACCCTTTATAGGAATTTGATACATTTAAAGTTGATATGACATAATAAAGTTAAACAATTTTTTTTCGCTCTATTAGATGAATGTAAAAATTTCTAAAGTCGGTATGACAGTTTCATTAAGAAACCATTTAGATTAATATTGAAAAAATCAAAGAAGGATGACATTATCACATTATCCAACCCTTTAGATTGTAGTTGATCTTAACATTTAATCATACATCTAAACCTCAATATTATGGTAATTCATATGGAGTTGATTTTTTTCATATAATAGAAATATTTGTATGAAAATTTTCTTTGTGCTTTCAATTACTTGTGAATACTTGGAAAGTTTGATCACTATTTATTGAGAAACCATTATCTTTATACTAATTTATATTTCAATTAATTGTGAATACTTTGTTAAAACTATTGGCTGTAGTTGGTTGATTTTAAATTTAATGGAATCTAGGTGTTGGTGCTTTGGAAAACCCATGTTGGTTGGCTAAACAAAACTTCAATGCAACATACAACCCATGTTGGTTGTTGTCTAATGGTTGTTGGGTGTTGTATGTTGGCTCAGGAATATTATTGGCTTCATTGCTATTTTTTGTTGTGGTTTTAGACTTGGCTATATTTTATTTTATATCATTGTCGTTCGGTTCTTTCTTTACTAATTCTTTACTCTCCGTTGGTTGTTGTTTGTTGGATGTTGGTTGTTGTTCCGGAATTATCATAACTCTTTAAGACTTAATTGTTGTTTTTGTCGTTTTTTTGGGCCTATGGTTCCGTTTTTGTTTTCTATTAGTGTTGTTTGATTTTTTTACTTTATATAATTCAGTAATATGGCTATAGCCAAATTGAAGATTAGTTTGACTTTCTATTTCAATTTTCATTGTTTCTTTTCGTAGTTTTTGAATTTTCTTTTTTATGTCAAATTTATTGATTTGTTGAGATATCTCTTGATATTTTCTTATTTGTGGGGTGTTTTTAATTGAGCAATGATGTTTTTCATTCTTTTCATTAAAATTCAATTATACTTATAAATGTTTGATGCAAAATATTTATATTATTTAAAAGAATTTTAATGCAACTTCATCAGGAAAGTTATGAGCTCGTTTCATTTTCATTTTTTTTTGTTGTTTCACCTTTTGTGCCTCCTTCATTATTGTCGTGTATTAATTTTGCTTAAAATTTTCTTTTTCATAGCTCTTTTTTCCTCAAAGTTAACATGTAGATTTATATGCATATTACTTGATAGCGGATTCTTATGTTATTGAGTCAAATCAATCATATATGCATACGGAACACCAAAACTTTCATATATGCATACATAATACCTTTCTCCCATGTTTCTTTTTTTATTTTTTTTATTTGCAGGCATATAAAAGCTACTAAAAAAATGGAATTTGGAGATATAAAGATTGTGATTTGTAAGACAGATAAAATGCTGAATATTTTTTTTAAATGTGTAATATATTTGTAAATTTTTAATTTATTAGCTATTTCTTTATAATAATGATAGGTAAAGATTGAAGTTTCAAATTTGTATTAAATCTATTACTATAATTTATAGTAATATTGTTTGAATTTCATAGAAGGATTTAGTTTTTTTTTATGATTTTCTAATAAATAATTAAATTTATTATTATTTTTTATTTTTTAGCTCATTTCAAACCGAACACGAGCAATTCGAACAATTTGAAAGATTCAAACAATTCAAATAATACAAACAATTTAAACAATTCAAATTAAATTCAAAAAATTCAAACTGAACACGTACATCTATTTTCACAAACAATTTCAAACACAAGTCTATTTTAAACATATATAATTTCAAAAGAACCAAACACAAATTGAAGCACTTTTCGCTGATGTTCAGTTCCTTTACACCCCTACGTGCATTACTTAGCCAAGGAGATCGAGTGAGAGGATAGGGAATAAGGAAGGGACCAAGGCAAGGATTTGGAGAAGTCTTCCATCGCAAAAGTTGAGATTTCCTTCAAAAGATTTCAAGTGTCTTTGCTACTTTAGAGCATTAAAATAACATATTCAAATTTAAATTTAACAAAATAATCTGGGCTAAATAATTAGAAAAATTATTAAAAATTAAAAAAAATAATTTTAAAGACAATTAACTTCAAATATAAGATTATCTGAATTATATGGCATGATCATAAATTGTAAGACATTTGGCATTTACCCACCGAGACTATCTAAACGTTTAATTTAGTAAGTAGAGCTACAGTGTACAAAGATAAAAGCTACATTGCCTGAATAAACCCGCATCAAATAAATTTTCTTGATTCTTCTGAACCACATCAATAGTATGTACTACTTGGAAGAAAAAGAATTACGATATAACAAACAACCTTTATCACACTAAGTGAGGTTGGCTAAATGAATCCTTTTTTTCCATTGCGTCCTATTTAGTGTCATATTTTCATTTAATTTGAATAAATTAAGATCATTTTTTATACAATATGCCCAAGTATTCCTAGGTCTACCTCTGCCTTTCTTAACATAAGTCAAATCTAAAACATCTACTCTCATAATTGAATCATCAGATGGAGCTACACCAACCCTATCACAGATATATTCATTTCGTATTTTGTCTCTAAGTGTAAAACCACTCATCCACCTAATCATTCTCATATCGACAACACTTAACTTAGTTTTATGCTTCTCTTTTAAAAGCCAACATTCAGCGCCATAGAACATTGCAGGTCTCACAACCATCCTATAAAATTTTCCTTTCAGACTAAGTGATACTTTTCTATCACACAATAGGCTCGAAGCATTCATCAACTTCAACCAAACAACTTGAATTCTACTAATAACACCCCCATCAATATCACCATCACTTTGAACAATAGACCCGAGATATCTAAAGCGTTCTCACCTTTTAATAATTTGATCACCTATACTTACATTTCTGTCACTAGAGCTACTACTACTAAAATTACATTCCATATATTCAGTTTTAGTTCTACTCAAACGAAAGCCTTTAGACTCCAAGGTAGACCTCCATAATTCAAGTTTTTCCTGAGCTTTTTCTCTCGTCTTTTATCCATGAGAAGGATATCATCAGCAAAAAGCATACACCAAGGTACATCCTCCTGTAAGTGTCCGGTAAGACCATCCATAACTAAAGCAAAGGGATATGGGCTTAAAGGCGATCCCTGATGTAAACCAACAGAAATAGGAAAATATTTGGTCAATCCTCTTTCCGTTCGAACACAAGTACCAGATCTTGTACACATATCTTTAATGATTTGAATATAAGTCATATCAACGCCTTTCTTCTCAAGAAATCTCCAAAGGATATCTCTTGGAATCTTATCGTAAGCTTTTTCTAAATCAATAAAAATCATATATAGATCCTCCTTATCATCTCTGAACTTCTCTATCAAACCTCTCAACAAATGTATAGCTTTCATAGTAGACATAAATCCAAATTGATTATGAGAAATCTTTGTAATACGTCTTAACCTATGTTCAATTACCCTCTGCCATAGTTTTAAAGTATGACACATCAACTTAATTCCTTTATAATTTGCATACTCTTGTGCATCCCCTTTATTATTAAAAATGGGAACCAAAACACTTTTCCTTCACTCCTAAGACATCTTTTTCGTTTTTAAAATAATATTAAAGAGTTTTGTAAGCCAATAAACTCTCAAATCTCCTAAATTTTCACATTAAAATTGAGATATCATCGCGTCCTTCAGACTTTCCACCCTTGATTTTCTTAAAAGCCTCATCGACTTCTGTTTATTAATGCGTCGGTAAAAATGAAACTTTTTATTATTATTAACTATATTAAGATCACTAAGGTCGATCGTATTTTCCGAAACAACATTAAAAAGCTTATCAAAATAACTCACCAACATATTTTGAATATCTTTTTCTAAGAAAAACACTTCTTGCTTTTCATCTTTAATACACTTTACTTGAATTAAATCTTTACCTTTCTTCTCTCTTTGTTTGACTAGTTTATACATATATTTTTCACCATCCTTAGTATCTAATCTATTATAAAGATCACCAAAAACAGAATTTTGACCGCAACGATTGTTCTTTTAAACCCCCTACAGGTCGTTTGATATTTTTCTCAGTTCTCTAAGCTTTTATATTTAAATCAAATTTTATGATATAACATTTCATAAATTTCTATTGGCCTCTAGAGGGGGTTTGATTTGAAGAACTTCACCAAGGATAATATCATAAATAAATGATAGGAAATAAAAAAATAATAAAAAAAAAGATTGTAGGATTATAATGCATGAAACCAAAATGACTAGGTCAAATATTCAGTATGAGAAACTAAGAATACTGTAATTAATTCTTCAAACCTTTCAGAAAGGCAAAATAAAAATCCAAGAGCTCGGATACAGCTGAAGCAATTAGTTTGACAGTAGAAATAAGCAAATCATTTATCCTGCTTGTTAAGGATAGAAGCTAGTCCTATCGGCAAACTGAAGCTGGAAGTTGGTGCTTGCTTGGGATTGACATCTGAGGATCTGCACCCAGCAACAATAAAAAATAATCACAAGCTCAAAAAACCTAAAAAGAGAGGGCTCATTTAAAACTGAGAAATTCAGGTAAAATACAGTTATAACAGCTATTAAGGGATTCACAGCAACTGTAAAGGTGTATTTATATTGGTAAAAAAATTATTTTCTTCCCAATGCCTCATAATACATTATTGAGATCATAAACGGGATGTTAATTAAATAGAATAGAGCATTCATAGATATGGATATTTTAATTAAAAACAGGAATGCTGCAGGTAGCAACACAGCCCAACTAGACCTCTTTACTTCCAAATGCCATAGAGATTAAAAACAATAGTGTGCAGTAAACAATGAAGAATTATGTGTTTTCATTAGTTTGATATGCTCAGTATAAATAATAATAAATTAGTATCATCAAAACTTTGGTTCTTATAATAGCCTTTTCCATGTTAGCAATCGAGAGCTAAAAAAGTCTTATCTAAATAGTTCCTTCTCAGTCAATTAGAAAGCTCCTTTTTTTTTAAGTTCTTGTTCCATGCTTTCTTATCTCACGATAGAAAAAAAACAAATTTCATCAATGAATATAAAATTGAACATTATAAGGATTCCAGTAACACAGTTCAGGAATCTTATGATAATCTAATAGAATATGTGCTAATATTTCATGACAGACAGAAGATATAACAAGGATTCCTCTTAAGGCCTACCGATGAGCATAAAGCCACAACAACGGCCATCAAGGTTTGACGTGGAACAAATATTCCTGCTGATGATCTAAATTGGAAATTATGATTAACTGAGAACAAAGTTTACATATGTTTTCTGTGGGTCATTCAGCCAGATAAAAAATGCAACAGTTTAAAAAAGTACTCCACAATATCAGATACACCAAGCTGCGATTATTCCACTCTATCTGCATCAATGCAGCCACACCCTCTGCAGAATTAATCTAGATCGTCCACCTCCAGCAGGACTCACATACACCATTGATCTAACCACATCGACAATATACAGAGGAACACTTGTAAATTCCTAGCTGTATCCATTACAGTTTAAGAAATTAGAATGTACTATCTTCCTTCATTTACATTATTGTTCTTCTCTGTTAGCCTTTTGTCTCCCCTCTTGCGGTGCTACTTTTTTATGGTATCAGAGCCGCAGTCTAACTGCTATTATTTTATCCATGGATGAAGCAGCTACTTCATCTGCTAATATTCAACCCAAAAACTCTTCCACTATACTCTAAATGGGAGAGGCAGTTATACCTCCTTCCTTTAAGTTATTGAAGTCCAATATCAGAAAAATTGTTAATGTGTAGCTCACAATAGATAATTATCCCATCTGGCATCTTCCAGTCCTCAATATATTCTTCCATACATTCTTAACCTCAAGTCCTGTCAGCAGATATGAATTACCATTGAGAAATGACTACAACCCACAAATCTATTAAGAGTTATACAACTAAAAAATGAGCTTCACAATTTAACCATGAAGAATCAAAGCATGACTCAATATATTTCCACAATCAAATCAACATAGAAGTTACTGGTTCAAGTGTGGATGATGAAGACGTCATACTTCATATTCTCAATGATCTACCAGCTCAATTTTTAAGCTTTCAAAACTGCCATCAGGACCAAACTAACCCCAAACAACCTTGATGAACTATATTCCCTACTTTAAAGTGAAGAGATTAACATTAAAAACGAGTAAACCAAGGAAACTTCTCTCAGTGAAAGTCACACTACTTTGCAGCCACTACCAATAGAAGCGCATTCACTGGATGAGGAAAAGCAAGATACCCAACTCGAAGAGGATCAATGACATCATCTAGAGGAGAACGTAACTCCCATCAGTACCTTATCTGTCAAATCTATGGCAAAACAGAACACAGTGAAGATACATGTTTTCATCACTGCAATTTATACTACAATTCTCCATCAGTTGCTCAAATAAACAGCCCTCGTCACCGATCCACAAAGAGCCACTAATGACTAGCTTCTTGACACAAGTGCATCATCACACTTGACTTCTCATATTGATCAACTTCAACAGCCTACACCCTATCGTGGACAACAAGAAGCACTCGTTGGCAATGAAAAAGCAGGACCAATAGCAAATACTAGCAAACCACTGGCAATTTACTAAATGTCGAAGTGCAACTTTAGGTGAGCAATTTATTAAAAGGTGTCAACGATTTAGATATCTTGGATCTACTGTTCAAAGCGATAGTGATATAGCTGGAGGTGTTAATAGTAGAATTCAAGTTGGTTGGTTGAACTGGAGGAATGCTTCGGGCCTATTGTGTGATAGAAAAGTACCACTTAGACTGAAAGGAAAATTTTATAAGATGGTGACCTACAATGCTCTATGGTGCTGGATGTTGGCTTTTAAAAGAGAAGCATAATACTAAGTTAAGTGTTGCCGAGATGAGAATGATTAGGTGGATGAGTGGCTTTACACATAGAGACAAAATGCGAAATGATTATATCCGTGATAGGGTTGGTGTAGCTCCAGTGACAAACAAAATTAGAGAGTCACCTTAGATGATTTGGTCACATTAAACGTCGACCATCTGATGATCCGATTAGGAGATTCGACTTATGTTAAGATACACATAGGTATCTAGGAAGACTTGGGCTTATTGTATAAAAAATGATCTTAATTTATTAGAATTAAATGAAAATATGACACTAAGTAGGACGCAATGGAGGAAAAAGATTCATGTAACCGACCCCACTTAGTGGGATCAAGGCTTTGTTCTTGTTGTTGTATTATTTATAATTATGGGTATAAATAGGGCTAATATGTTTAGGGTTAAGGTTATGCATGAGTTTGTAGTTTTTCAGTCTTAGGGTTATGGTTTGGGAGAGATCGCTTACCTCTCTAGGTGTTTATCTTTTATGTATTTGTATGAGTTGTGTGGTATTCTATTGCTTTAATATGAAATTGGTGAAATAAGGTATTTTATGTGCACTAATTTCAGTGGAAAAATCGGTTTAGTTCGTACCAAATTGGCATTAGAGCTATCGATCTACGAAAACCACCAATCGGATCACAATCTACATGTCTCCATCAACAACGATATAGGTCTCAACCACGACGTATCAATTCGTCTCATTCCTAATCACAGTGTATATTACGTGAAACAATTGTAACTAGACCTAACTGGGTCGACAAGCTCTCGATGATGAAAACAATTGTGACTCAACCTACCTGGGTCCCGCAACAAATAACAGAATCTCGCAAAGAATGACAGGATCACCACCAAATCAAATTTGACATAGAGGAGCATTTCTCATCCCTAGAGGGCAAATTTACATCCTCAAAAGAAATGATGACGAAAACCGTGGAGTCTCAAGCAAACCACCCGACACCTATCGTGGCATCAAGCTACGACATCTGAAGTAGAAACAACAATAACAACAAGCCTTTATCCTTCTAAGTGGGGTCAGCTACATGAATACTTTTTCTCCATTACGTCCTATTGAAGCGGGCACAAGCTGCAAAATCAGAAAAATTCACACAACAACACAACAGAGCATCTTTGGGTGGATCTAGAGCTGCGGGATCAAGCGCAAGAATCGGGGACAAACTCGAGCGACAACAATCTGAAGGATTTATGCGAAATCAGAGCAGTTGCATTGCCTTTGGCGAATTTGGAGCCACTTGATTGAGTGAAAGAGTCAGAAGCAGATTTAAGCGACAATACTTAGAAGAAATAGCGCGGCATTCGGACGACAAAACAAACAGAAGCAGGTGAGATCGAGCGAAGGAGTCAGGAGTAGATTAGAGCGGAAGCATCTAGAGAGAATTGTATGACATTTAAAAGTTGGAAAAGAGCGACAACAGGCAGAAAGGGGTAGCGCGCGATTCAAAGCTAAAGATGATCGATTAGAGGGATTTTGGCATGGAATAAGAACCTATGGTGGGTGGGACCCCAGCAGAGGGATGCATCCAACTATGCGAGTGCCTTTTGTTAAAGCAACCTTCAGGACAGAATGCAAATCAAGATTAATGATGGGAACGAGACAAGTGGGCAAGAGTAGAGAAGAATAAAAGGGACTGATTTTTACATTTCAGAGTATTCATGAGGGAGGGAAGTTTGTGTTTTGCATTGACCATAGATTGTGAAAAACTTAGATAAAGCTCAAGGCCATAGCGAGGGCAATTTAGAACACAAGGTTGGGATTTCAGATAAAGTTGCATGGCATGGAAGAGACATGTGATACGAAATTAACAAATATTATGACGACCAATAAGCTAGTGGAGGAGTTGTTTGAGGTTGAGGTATTTTCCAATATCGACTTGAAGTCGGGGTACCAACATATTTGGCCAAAGGATGTGCACAAGATGACATTTCGAACTCACGAGTCACTATGAATTTATGATTAAATGGAAATGATTATCGTATAATGAAGCAACATAGAAGACAAACAACTTGATCGAGCAGCAGTTTATTTATTTCCATCTTGAGGACGTGTCTTTTTGCGAGGCGAGTATTGTTAGCCGATGTTCTAAGGGCAATTTAGTACTTTATTATTTATAATTGTGTGGTATAAATAAAATTAATATGTTTAGGGTTAGGGTTATGTATGAGATTGTGATATTTGAGTCTTAGGTTAGGATTTGGGAGAGATCACCTCCCTCTTGAATTGTAAGATTTGGGAGAGATTGCCTACTTCTCGAATTGTAGGTGCTTATCTTTTATGTATTTGTATGGGTTGTGTGGTGTTGTATTGCTATTATCTGAGATTAGTAAAATAAAGTATTTTATTTGCATTAATGTCTGTGGAAAAATCGGTTCGATTTGTATCACAAAGTTGCCTACAATCTCTCATATGCTGCGCTCTTCTCTCCTACATTTTCCCAAACATTCCCATAATTTGCTTTCCATGATAAAACTTACAATTGATAATAATTCCACCGTCTCTTTTGATTCATCTTGCTATCCTATCAAGTATACTCGGAGCAATCAAGTCCTCCTAATGGGGTGCAGCCGTAACAATCCATATCCCACACACATCATATGCTCCAAGTCTCCAACAACTTTCTTAAACTCATCCCCCTTAACAACATTGTGAAATAGTCGTCTTGGTCACCCACACTGTTATTTAGTGCGACAATGCAAAGATGCAAAAATCACTATGTATTCCTTTTACCTTTTTTTTTTTTTTTTGTACATGTAACTTGGTTAAGAGCAACAAACTACATCTTCCAAAGCATGCTAATTGTTCATCCAAACTATTAGAATTCATCCACTTATGTATGGAGACCTTTTCCAATTTCTTCCTTCAAAGAATACAAATATCATATGTTGTTTGTGGATGATTATTCTTGCTTTTGTTAGATACTTGCCACACATAATATATCTGAAACTACACAAAAATTCATTAACTTTGCTATACTGGTTGAAGATCAATTTAATACTTGTATTAAAAATCCTTTGAATAGCTGGTGGAGGGGAATATAATAATCAAATCTTAAAATCCTTCCTAACACCCCACGGAATACCACATCAACTATGTTTTCCTCATACTTGATAACAAAACGGCACAGCAAAACGCAAGCATCACCCCATGTGAAACAACCTGGACTGTGCCCACCTGCTTGAAACAACCAACACTCTACTTAATGATGCCCGCTTATTAAACTCTTTTTGGGTTAATGATATCTTATAAGCAATCCATCATATCAACCGCCTTCGAAGTCGAATGAAAAAAATGAAATCCCCATATTAGCAGCTATACAATTAGCTTCCAGATTACACTCAATCTAAAACTTTTTGGTTGTTTGTGTTCTTTCTGGCTACAAACTCGGAACAAACTCTCCCCTCGATCTAGTCAACGCATATATATAGGCTACTCCTTTCACAAAGGGTATCACTGTTATAAACTATACATGGGTAAAATCATCAATTCTCGCCATGTTATCTTTATTGAACAATCCATTCCCTACACCCTGAACACAAACCCTCTTCCACACAAGCCAACAGGATTCATGCATTCTCCACTCACATTAATCCCGCATTCTACAAAGCTATCCTCCATTACCACTCTATATACCATGTCTTAACCTCTTCTCCCACACAGTCTTAATGCTCCCAACATGTCAAACAACCCTCCTCCCTATCCCTCTATTTCAGCATCCAATCAAAACTCCTCTTCTGACATCCATCAACTCCTACACATGCTGCCAACATACACCCAATGCTCACTCGAGCCAAAACAGCAATTCACACTGTCAAATTAAGCCCCACACTACGCCCACACTTTATATTCAAGCTCTTAAATTCCAATAGTGGCGACAAACCATGTCCATTGAATTTCTAGCTTTATAATAAGGCACCTGATCTTCTACCCAATCAAACATCTTAGGCTATCATTTGACCTGTAAAATTAAACTTAATGTTGATGGATCTATTGAACGTTACCAGGCTTGCTTAGTTGCTCAAAGCTTCTCAATAGAAAGCATAACATAGATTTCAGTGAAACATTCACCCAGTTGCCAAAATGTTCATCACTGCTGTACATTACAGCTGGCCAGTTTTTCAACTAGACATCTCCAACACCCTCATCCATGGTCAATTAGAGGAACCTTAGTTGAGCAAAACTTCAATTAAAAGCATGACAGATTTCAGTAAAGCATTCAGCCAGTTGCCAAGATGCGTACAATTAGAATGCTCATCATAGTGGTGGTGCATTATAGCTAGCCAGTGTTTCAAACACACATCTCCAACAACTTCCTCAATGGTTGGCTACAGGAAAAGTATATATTTGCATCAGCTAAACGCCTTTGAGATATTGAATCTCCAAAGCACGAGTGTTTATTACACAAGCTATCTATGGTATTAAAGAAGTTTAGTTAAACTGATTTTAATTCCTTAAACCCAATTTGAACCCATCAAAGATTATTTTTCTATCTATTTGCATTGCCCTATGGACAAAGCTTCAACTAAAAGCAAGTTCCCAGAAAATGGTTCAAAAACTTTTTTGAAATTCTTTACGGCCATGTTTTCAGATTCAGCAAGGTGGATCCCTCCATTTCTCACCTACATTGAGGGTACCACACAACTATACCTCCACATTTCTGTAGATGATTTGCTTATCACAGGAATCGACTCTACATCCATTTCTCATCTCACCAACAAACTTAAGCAGCACTTTAATTTAAAAAACCTGGGATAGGTTTGCTTCCTTTGGTATCCAAGTGAGTTCAACACCTTACTAATTCTTTCTCAATCAATCGAAATACGCTAGTGATTTGCTGCAAAAATCATTCATGGAAGACTGCAAAACCTCTTTCTTAACCACCATTCCCTCAAAATTAAATTTGGATCCTACACTTGATGAGCCATTCAACAATCTAACATTTTCTCGTCAAATTGGTGACTCTATGCAATATCTAAAAATTCATGCTTAGACATAGCTTTTGTTGTAAATTGTGTCAATTCATGAACAAATTATTAAAAAAGCATTACAAATTTATGAAAGGACTACTTCGTTATATTAAAGGCAATTTTGGACTTGGTCTTCCCATACACAATGGCAAATTAACTACATTCCTACTCAGATTCCGACTAGGCTGCTAACCCAATGAATCACAAATCCACAACAGTTCATTACACATTTCTTGGAAAGGATACTCATCTCTTTGAGTGCCAAGAAACAACCAGCCGTTGCAGAATACTCCACTGAAGCCGAGTATAGAGCTCTCTCCTCCGCCGTGATAGACATTATATATGGCTACGTTGTCTTCTACAAGATTTCCATATCCGATCCCCTCAACCTACTCCAGTATATTGTGACTACATCAGCTATGAACCTCGTCAATAATCAAAATTTTCATGAGAAAAAGTCTTTCAAAGAAATCATTTTTCTTCATATCAACACCGCGAACCATCCGTAGCATATTCTCACCAAGTCTCTCACAAATGATCGATTTTAGCAACTTCGTAGCAAGTTGGATCCCCAACAGGAGGATCCACAACTTGAGAGGCGAAAAGTACTCTACTATATCAGAAGCCTAGCTGTCATTATGCCATCCTCTTAGTATCAATGCAGTCGCTCCCTCTACAACATTAATCCATATCATCCATCTCAAACAACAGGGCTCACATACAACATTGATTTGTAGCCATCACTGTTGTACGCGGAGGGACTCTTCCTTATATATTCCTCACAATATTCACTATAGTATTAAGGAATTGGAATATAACATCTTTCTTCAGTGGCTTTACTATTATTCTCTATTTGCTTGTCTCTCCGCTTGCAGTGCAACTCTTTTATAAACAATGCAAATTAAAGCTTAGTGCGTTATGTTCTTATGGAAAAACAATCGGGCCTTTTTACTTCCGATCAAATATTATGGGAGCACATTCATTTGTTCCAATTTATATCCCCAAAAATGCACTATTGTGTCAACTTCTTCAGGAATTTCATGGTTATGGATAGTTGTAGTTCGTTCATTTAACAAATTCAGGAATAAGATTCATTGTAAAGCAAAGCAAACCAAAGATATAGTTGTGCTCAAACCCAAAATTCTATGCATAGGCGTAATATAAATGTAGTACAATTGCTATTTCTGTAGTTTTCTCCCAAATCAATACTCTAGCCATAGCTATTTAAAACCCCTCCCAAACTCCATTGATCCCCTCTTTATCTTTAGTAGGTCAATCTCGAATTGTACAGACCACTCCTTGGTCATGTTCAATTTTTGGAATTGAACCTTATACCCAAATCAACCAAATAGAAGGAATGCACTATATCTATTTGCTAAAGAGTTTTATCCAATAACTTGCATCAAAAGTTTCAAATTATAATGATGCAATGTGACTGTATGATTCAACGACAACAACAAAGCCTTAATCCCGCTAAGTGGGGTTGGCTACATGAATCCTTTTTCTCCATTGCATCCTATTTAGTGTCTTTCCTTTAATTCTAATAAATTAAGATAATTTTTTATGCAATAAGCCCAAGTCTTCCTAGGTCTACCTGTGCCTTTCTTAACATAAGTTGAATCTAAAACATCTACTCTCCTAATCGGATCATCAGGTGGTCGACGTTTAATGTGACCAAACCATCTAAGGCGACTCTCTAATTTTATCCGTCACTGGTGCAACACCAACCCTATTACAGATATATTCATTTTGCATTTTGTCTCTAAGTGCAAAGCCACTCATCTACCTAATCATTCTCATCTCTCGGCAACACCTAAATTAGCATTATGCTTCTCTTTTAAAGGCCATCATTCAACACCATAGAGCATTGCAAGTCTCACCACCATCTTATAAAATTTTCCTTTCAGTCTAAGTGGTACTTTTCTATCATACAATAGGTCGGATGCATTCCTCCACTTCAACCAACCAACCTGAATTCTACTATTAACATCCCCATCTATATCACCATTGCTTTGAACAATGGGCCCGAGATATCTAAATCGTTTACACCTTTTAATAATTTGATCACTCAAAGTTACACTTGTCACTAGAGCTACTATTACTAAAATTACATTCCATGTATTCAGTTTTAGTTCTAATCAAACGAAGACCTTTAGACTCCAATGTAGACCTCCGTAATTCAAGTTTTTCCTGGGATTTTTTCTCTCGTCTTATCCACGAGGAGGATATCATCAGCAAAAAGCATACACCAAGGTACATCCTCTTGTAAATGTTCAGTAAGACCATCCATAAATAAAGCAAAAAAGATATGAGCTTAAAGCCGATCCCTGATGTAAACCAACAGAAATAGTAAAATATTTGGTCAATCTTCCTTCAGTTCGAACACATGTAACAGCTCTAGTATACATATCTATAATGACTTGAATATAACTCATATCAAAACCTTTCATTTCAAGGACTCTCCAAAGAACATCTTTAGAAACCTTATCGAAAGCTTTTTCTAAATCAATAAAAATCGAATGTAGATCCTCTTTATTATCTATGTACTTCTTCATCAAACCTCTCAATAAATTTATAGCTTCCATAGTATACCTGCCCGGCATAAATCCAAATTAATTATGAGAAAACTTGGTATACGTCTTAACCTATGTTCAATTACCCACTCCCATAATTTTAAAGTATTACATATCAATTTAATTCCTCTATAATTTGCACACTCTTGTGCATCCCCTTTATTCTTAAAAATGGGGACCAAAATACTCTACCTCCACTCCTCAGACATCTTTTTAGTTTTTAAAATAATATTAAGAGGTTTAGTAAGCCAAGAAACCCTCAAATCAACTAAACATTTCCACACTTCAATTGGGATATCATCAGGTTCTACAAATTTTCCACCATTGGTTTTGTGTAAAGCCTCCTCAACTTCTTTTCTACTAATGCGACGGTAAAAATGAAATGTTTTATTATTATTAACGATATTAAGATCACTAAGGTCGATCGTATTTTCAAAATCTTCATTAAAAAGTTTATCAAAATAACTCACCCACCTATGTTGAATATCTTTTTCTAAGAAAAACACTTTTAATTTTCATCTTTAATATACTTTACTTGAGTTAAATCTTTACTTTTCTTTTCTCTTTGTTTGGCTAGTTTATACATATATTTTTCACCCTCCTTAATATCAAACATGTTATAAAGCTCACTAAAAGCAGAATTTTTAGCATCACAGATTATTGTTTTAGACTCCCTGTGGGCTGTTTTATATTTTTCCCAGTTCACTACGCTTTTACATTTAAACCAATTTTTATAACATAACTTTTTATATTTTATCATTTCTTGCACATTATTATTCCACCATAAACTATTTTTATTTATAGAAACTTTTTCTTTTGATTATCCAAATAAATCTTTTGCCACTTGTTTAAGAGTATTTATTACTATTTCACACATAGCATTTGCTTCTTCATGAACATCCCAAATATTTAAATCTTGAATTTTATTCATAAAAATAATTTTATTTGTGTTTTTTTAGTACCCCCATCTAATTCAACGATGTTGAATCCTAGTATTATTTATTTTACAACTCTTCATCTTAAAATCTAGAATTAATAATTGATGTTGGGTAAAACCAAACCATAATTCACTCGATAAAATTTCAAGCACATGCAAAATCAGCAACGGAATGATTTCAAAGATGAAAACAAGAATAAAAATTCACGAAGAAGGAAAGAAGTATGCCTCACAATGGTATAAGGAGTCGCAATTCAAAAGTAGTTATCCATTATGCTTAGCAAATACACATCCAACAAGCACAAACAACAACAACAACAACGAAGCTTTAATCCCACTAAGTGGGGTCGGCTACATGAATCTTTTTTCTCCATTGCGTCCTATTTAGTGTCAAATTTTCGTTTAATTCTAATAAATTAAAATCATTTTTTATGCAATAAGCCCAAGCTTTTCTAGTTCTACCTCTGCCATTCTTAACATAAGTTGTATTTAAAACATCTACTCTCCTAATCGGATCATCAGGTGATCGACGTTTAATGTGACCAAACCATCTAAGGCGACTCTCTCTAATTTTATCCGTCACTGGTGCAACACCAACCCTATTACGGATATATTCATTTCGCATTTTGTCTCTAAGTGTAAAGCCACTCATCCACCTAATCATTCTCATCTCGACAACACTTAACATTATGCTTCTCTTTTAAAGGCCAACATTCGACACCATAGATCATTGAAGGTCTCACCACTATCTTATAAAATTTTCCTTTCGATCCTAAGCGATACTTTTCTATCACACAATGAGGTCGGACGCATTCCTTCACTTCAACCAACCAACTCGAATTCTACTATTAACATCCCCATCTATATCACCATCGCTTTGAACAATGGACCCGAGATATCTAAATCGTTCACACCTTCTAATAATTTGATCACCCAAAGTTACACTCTCGATCGGTAGACCTACTATTACTAAAATTACATTCCATGTATTCAGCTTTAGTTCTACTCAAACGAAGACCTTTAGACTCCAATGTAGACCTCCATAATTCAAGTTTTTCCTGGACTTTTTCTCTTGTCTTATCCACAAGGAGGATATCATCAGCAAAAAGCATACACCAAGGTACATCCTCTTGTAAATGCCCAAGTAAGACCATCCATAAATAAAGCAAAAAGATATGGGCTTAAAGCCGATCCTTGATGTAAACCAACAGTAAATAGTAAAATATTTGGTCAATCCTCCTTCGGTTCGAACACATGTAACAGACTCTAGCATACATATCTTTAATGACTTGAATATAAGTCATATCAACACCTTTCTTCTCAAGGACTCTCCAAAGAACATCTCTAGGAACCTTATCGCAAGCTTTTTCTAAATCAATAAAAATCAAATGTAGATCCTCCTTATTATCTCTGTACTTCTCCATTAAACTCTCAATAAATGTATAGCTTCCATGGTAGACCTGCCCGGCATAAATCTAAATTGATTATGAGAAACTTTCGTAATACGTCTTAACCTATGGTCAATTACCCTCTCCCATAATTTTAAAGTATGACACATCAGTTTAATTCCTCTATAATTTGCACACTCTTGTGCATCTCCTTTATTCTTAAAAATGGGGACCAAAATGCTCTTTCTCCACTCCTCAGACATTTTTTTTAGTTTTTAAAATATTATTAAAAAGTTTAGTAAGCCAGGAAACCCCCAAATCACCTAAACATTTTCACACTTCAATTGGGATATCATCAAGTCCTACAGACTTTCCCCCTTTGGTTTTCATTAAAGCTTCATCAACTTCTTTTTTACTAATGCGACAGTAAAAATGAAAAGTTTTATTATTATTAATGATATTAAGATCACTAAGGTCAATCATACTTTCAGCATCTTCGTTAAAAAGTTTATCAAAATAACTCACCCACCTATGTTGAATATCTTTTTCTAAGAAAAGCACTTTTTGATTTTCATCTTTAATACACTTTACTTGAGTTAAATTTTACTTTTTTTCTCTTTTGTTTGGCTAGTTTATACATATATTTTCACCGTCCTAGTATCTAACATGTTATAAAGATCACTAAAGCGAATTTTTAGCGTCACGGATTATTCTTTTAGATTTCACTGCAGTAGTTTTATATTTTTGTCGATTCTCTACGCTTTTACATTTAAACCAATTTTTATGACATAACTTCTTATATTTTATCTTTTCGTACATTATTATTCCACCACCAATTATTTTTATTTATAGAAACTTTTTCTTTTGATTCTCCAAGTACAACTTTAGCCACTTGTTTAATAGTATTAATTAATTTTTCCTACATAGCATTCACATCTTTATGGACATCCCAAATATTTAAATCTTGAATTTTACTCATAAAAATAATTTTATTTGTATCTTTTAAGTGCCCCCATCTTATTCTACGATATTGAATCCTAGTATTCTTTATTTTACAACTCTTCATCTTAAAATCTAGAACTAATAATCGATGTTGGGTACTTAATTCCTTCCTTGGAATGATATTACAATCCTTACAATCTCGCCGATCACTTCTTCTCATAAGAAAATAATCAATTTGTGTTTTATTAGATCCATTCTTATAAGTAATAAGATGCTCATCTCTTTTCTTGAATAAAGTATTAGTAATAATCATATCAAACGCTTAAAACAAAATTTAAAATGGCATCTACCTTACTTCATTAATCGCTCCATAACAGTATCCACCATGAATATTTACGAAATCTTCTACCACTCTACCAACATGTCTATTTACATCTCCTCCAATAAAAATTTTTTCTTCGAGGATATCGAGTGTATTAAGTCTTCTAAATCATTCAGAATTTATCTTTAGTCTATATCTAAACCAACTCGAGGAAGCATGAAGACTTATAATATTAAAAATCTTAGTATCGATAATAATCTTAAGTGTTATAATTCTATCTCCAACTCTATTAATTTTAACAACATTATCTCTCAAACTCTTATCTATAATTACAACTACACCATTTCTAAGTACGACTCTTTACTAGAATCACTGTAGTTTAAAACCTAAGTTATCAATCTCGTTAGCTTTTTATCCAACCCATTTAGTTTCTTGAATACATAAGATATTTATCTTTCTATGGATCATAATATCAACCAATTCCATTAATTTACCATTGAGAGTACCTTATTCGAAGATCCTATCCTAATACTAGTATCATAGATTAACTTCTTTACCCGCATCCGTCCGTAATGTGGGAACCCTTGCTTACTTGACACTACACCTGGGCGCCGGTGTAGCGGCCCTTTCACACTTTCCACTGTATTCATGCCATACAGCGCGTCGCTTTCCAACAAACACAAACGTGAGAAAAAATTGAAGATTACATTTCGATGTTCAGTGCTTATTAAATTTTTACATGTCATAGGGTCCTATTTGTACCTTTAAAAAAATTAAAAATAAAAAGCAGAACAAAATTTTTAATATGTGCTAAAAATAGCAAGTTGCAGTTCACCATTTTTGTATTCTAACAGTAGAAATCCTTTATTAAAACTCTATTCTTGGCTTGCTTAAGGACTCCTACAAAATAGGAAAGCAATTATCACAGAAGTGTCTGGCAGCAAAAAGGCAACATGAGATTGGTGCTGAAAAAAGCATTGGTTATGGCAATTGAAATAGCAAGACTGTAGCATAATGGGAATAGCAACATCAGGCAGCGTAGTAGTGGGAAATATCGCATTGCAGCAGGAAAATGTCAACTGCGCATGAAACAATAAATAGTGGAAAAGGAGACTGGGGCAATGTTAAAATCATGTGGTAATAGTTTGAATCTAACAAACCATTCAAAATACTTAAAGCACATTGCTGTTCACATGGGAGTTAGGATCGCAGGAACATTTTCCATAAAATGAATAAAAAAATAAATACAATAAAAACTCGTATAGACCGTCACTTCCTGTTTTCAACGTGGATATGTTTACACAGAAGATGCGTAATGAAAAAATCCCCTCATTTAAAATTGCCAACTTAACGTTTTCCAAGCATGCTTTTAACAAATAGAGGTTGTTGGCTACAAAGATATAAGAAAATATATGGCTAAATTCATATCCGCATTGAAACTGCTCTCCAGAGATCCATCGTTGACATTAGACCAATCGTTGAAACTAATGCAACCACTTTAATGGGAATGACAGCAAATAGTTTATTCCAAGAGTAACAATTAATGGCCAAATTATCATTGTATTATGCAGAACAAAGACTTCATAATATTGGTATTCACTAAAGAGCAAAAGTGTCATATGTTAAGCTTAATAGAATCGATTGCTCAGCTTCCGTTACTACAGACCAAAATTCTATTGTGCTTTAGGAAAAGCATCCATTACCCAATTGCAAGTTGACTGGATTGGCTATTTGATAAGAAATGGAAGGTGGTGGTGAATGCAGGCGTATTATAAGTTGATCTTGATCATGATGCAAAAAGGGGAAGACCGACATGTATGAAATGATTTTGGGCTCGTTTGCCGCAACAGCCCCAAATCCCTTTTTTTTCCATTTGAAAAATGCGTCGCGGTGAATTTTTTAAAGAATTTGGACAAAATGCCGGCCACGGGTTCGACACCGCGGGCCGCATTTCTCCTTCGACTTTTACTACCCTACCCCCTCCATCCCCTCACTCACTACCGATCGCGAAGTCGAAGCAAAAAGAAGCAGAAGTGGAGAATGACGCTCGCCCTCTCCTCCATAATCCTATCCTTCTCTGCTCTGTCCTCCTCTTCTAAAATCTACTCAAAGCCACAGACCCTCTTGGTTTGCCTACCTCGACGCCATTTTCGCGGCGGTGAGAGCTTTCAAAGCATTGGACAAATCTCCATCCTAAATGGCATCCTTCTCTTTTGCATGGCCTCTCCCTCTCCTCAGGATCTTCTCACTCTATCGCTATATATTCCGCATCATGTACCTCACCCAAGTCATTTTTATGCGTCTTTCTGCTACCAATGAAGTTGGAATTAACTATTTTCGTTTCCGAATCTGTTAATTTCATCGAATATTGCATTTCTACTTTTTCATAGAACGCAAGGCATTATTTGGATGCTAGGGATTTGATAGGAATTGATGAAAATGGTTGAAAAGCTTAAATAAATGGTTGGAGATGAATAGCCAACCTATAAATTTTTAGAAAATTCATTTTATTCGCTTTTCTTCAGTCCAAGCGATCCTTGAGGCTGTGCTTAGTTTCTGTAGAGCTGGTGGCAGGATTATTATTTTTTTTAATCTCATCTTGACTGTTTGGATTGAGTGTAGTTCATAAGAAATTGATTGTTCAGAGGAAATTAGTGCATACTTATATTTTCCTTACGTTGCTCTGCTTAAACCCACCAGATGAAAAATTGAAGTTAAACTGGAGTGTGAATTGAGAATCTGCAAGAAGAGAATCAGAGTGGAAGCTGAAAGCACAGAGAAGTTAGAGAAAGGATCACAACCATGTCATGACGAACATTGTTAATTCATTTTCAAAGCCAAACAATGATACGACAATGTGTATATATACTGATGAAGAGAAACTCCTGGAGCACCTGATGCGGTCCCAGACAACTCGGATGGTGATAAGGGAGGTGGGTATGCAGTATAGCACTTTCTATCATACACTTTTCATATACATCACAATTGTGGTTATGAGCACCAAAGCAGCTGACATGATTAAATTCTAGAAAACAGGATGGTAATATGAGTTGCCATAGTTTTTAGGGTTTATAGATTGTGGTTAGCTTTAATTATAGATTTAAATAAAATTTGGGATTGTAGATGCCTGAAATAGACAGTGTGAGAAATTGGCAGTTAGAAAACGTTGTATGATGAAAGAGGGATGAGATGATAAGAAAGGGACGAGCTACATGTCTAGGACATAATTCCTTAGTCTTAAAACAACTATATGCCTATATTCTTTCCTTCTATTTAAGCTTTATTCATTTGCCTACAAGAGAATTTAATATGATACTGTTAAGTGTGGTATGTATCTTTTTTTTTTTTCTACTGTTCTGAAGTGATTTTTTGCTTCTCAAGTATGATTTATATTGATATGACAGTTCTATTGCAAACAACATTACTACACAGGGGCAGATGGTCATTTATCCACAATCAACTGCAAATTAGCTATTTTCAAACAATTCACACAAACAATGGCAGATTTATCGGGATCGAGCGAATCATCGGGATAAGTGTTAGATAAGTTGCGGTATGTCCCAAACTGCACCTTCATGGGAAGTGAAAATAATATTATCATTGTTGAAGTTTCCAGATTTATCCTGTAAATAGATTGGGAGAATAAATTAAGAATAAATTTGTATTAATTTGTATTAATTTGTATTAATTTGTAATCCCTTAAATCAAGGGATTTAGGTAGATAGTTTCCTTTTTATTCATTGTAATCTCCTCTATATAACAACTTGTATTACAAATTCAAAGTAAGAAAATACAGAATTATTTTTCTTCTTCTCTGATTTTCCACATGGTATCAGAGACCTAAATCGAAGCCTTCATTGCTTTTGTCTTCTTCCTTCGTGTCGATTGGCATCGTCTGCGTCGTAAGCTTCATCCGCTTCGTCCACGCCGAACTCGCCGTAGCGCCGAACACGTCGTCCGCGCCTCCTTCCTGCGCGAACATCCTCGACGATCTGCGCCGAACTCGCCGTCGTCCGCGCCTCCTTCCTGCTCGAACATCCTCGACGATCTGCGCCGAACTCGCCGTCACTTCCAGCGCCTCCTTCCTGCGTGACCTTCTCGACATTCTGCGCGCCGTTCGGATTATCCAGGAACAGGAACGTCTCGTCAGCCTTTATTGCCGAACAGGAGTTTTTCCCGCAGCCTTTATTGCTACGAACTTCTCCCCTCCATCACCATGTCAATGTCAGAAACTGTCTCCAGCAATTCCAACCCGTCCGAAGAATCCAATGCTGTTCAGAAAATTGGAGAATTGCAGAATATTCGGGCATCCAGCAGATTCAACGGGAAAAACTATCTCAAATGGTCTCAAATCGTCCGCACATACCTAAAGGGCAAAGGGAGGCTTAGTCACCTCCTTGGAACCGGACCAAGAAAAAGGGATCCAACCTTTGCAACATGGGATGAGGAGGATTCCATAATTATGACCTGGCTATGGGATTCCATGGACCCAACGATTAGTGACACTTGCATGTTCTTGAATACTGCAAAGGAAATTTGGGATTACATCAACCGCACATACTCGAAGGCCCGTGATGTTGCCCTTGTGTACAAAATCAAGGCGAAAACCGGAGCCACAAAGCAAGGAGATAAATCTGTCACAGAGTACGCAACTCTGTTGCAAAATCTCTGGCAAGAATTGGATCACTATAGGGTAATTGAGATGAAATGCCCTGATGATGCGGCCACCTTGAAGAAGTTCATTGAGAAGGATTGGATATATGATTTTTTGTCAGGATTAAATTCTGAATTTGATCAGGTCAGGATCCAAATCCTTGGCAAGGAGGATACATCGTCTCTAGAAGAGACAATCTCACTAATCCGAGCAGAAGAAAGTCGGAGGAGTTTCATGCTAGAACCACATACTATGGATGGATCAGCCTTAGTAGCAAAAACAAATCAAGAGAAGTCGAAGAATGATCTGCCTAAAAACTCGGAGTAGAAAACCAAGTGAAGGAGAACAAAGACAATCTTTGGTGTACCTACTGCAAGAAACCAAGGCATACAAGGGAGAAGTGTTGGAAGCTGAATGGTAAACCTCCAAGCCGAGAATGGGGGCAACCAAGGCCTCAAGCCCAATATTGAGGAAAATTCAGAAAAAGGGGGTTCAGCAGTGAAGAAATTGAGAAACTAAGAAGCTTATTGGGATCTCTTGAGAAAACGTCTGGAACATGTTCGATGGCTCTTTCAGGTAATTCTGTTTGCATGAATGTCTTAGACAAATTCTATACCAACTCTTGGATCATAGACTCCGGTGCTACAGACCATATGACCCACACATCTCAACTCTTCCATTCCTATACCTCATGTTCAAGTAATGGGAAAATTAGTTGTGGCTAATAGTTTCTTAGCTATTGTTGCGTAGGATCGGAGATATACATATCACACCTAACTTTATCCTTAAAAACGTTCTCCATGTACCTAACCGTCAACAAGCTTTGTATCCAGATCAAAAGTTGACTCATGATCTCAAATGCTTATGTTATTTTTTACTCTTCTTATCGTGTTTTTCGGGACTGGGACACGGGGAGGAGGATTGGATTTGCTTAGGAAAGGAGCGGTCTTTACCACCTCAACCATCACGTGAAAATTAAGAGAAATTTGTCTTTATCTTTCCTAAGTTCCTCGAATAAAGATGTCATTCAGTCTATATCACCTCGCGCTTGGTCATCCTTCTTTTAGGGTTTAAATATAATGGTCCTCACTTATTCCAAAGGATTGGATATTTCGAATTTCATTGTGAAACTTGTGAATTGGCAAAACATAGCCGTGTATCTTTTCCTATTAATAATAAAAGTTCTCTTCCTTTTCATTTGATTCATAGTGACATATGGGGACCTTCCACTATACCTAACATTTCTGGGGCTCGTTGGTTTGTATCCTTAATTGATGATTGCACCCGTGTTACATGACTCTTTCTTCTTAAACAAAAATCCGATGTTAGCACTGTTATACCTAATTTCTATTCAATGGTTCAAAATTTGGGGTCAAAATAAAAAATTTTAGGACAGACAATGCTAGAGACTACTTCAATCAGATTCTATCACCTTACTTTCAATCACAGGGGATCATCCATGAGTCATCATGTGTGGAGACACCCCAACAAAATGGTAGAATGAAAGAAAGAATGCGACATTTACTCAACACCACCCGAGCCTTACTATTTCGAGGGAATGTTTCTAAATCCCATTGGGAGAAGCTCGTTCTTATCGCCACATATATGATAAATAGACTTCCTTCCCGTATGTTAGAAAACAAAAGCCCCATGAAGTCCTTAATAGCTTCTAACCTCACTTCGAACCTCAAATGGCCTCACACCTAGGATATTCGGTGTACTCGCTTTTGTTCATGTCCACAAACAACATGAGGAAGCTAGACCCTAGAGCCATCAAACGTGTTTTCCTCGGTTACTCATCCACTCAAAAGGGATACAAGTGTTACAACCCTTCTACCGTAAATTTTTACATCTGCTGAGATGTCACTTTCACGTAAAATAAACATTTTTTCTCCAAGTCATCTCTTCAGGGGAGATTTCAATGAGGGAAGATAAGTACTTGTAAGTCTTTCAACCACCACTAAAAAACCTCGACCTTCCGCATGTGCCACTCGTGTTGTTGAACCAGAATTCCGTAACCAAACTCTCATCATGCTCCAAATGAACCCGAGTCCCCAAAACCAATCACATCTAAGTTACCCAATCCTATCACTCATAATTTCTCAAGATTTTCTCAGGTGTATTTAAGGAGAAAGACCGTTCCTGAACCGACACAATTCCAAGAATCCAATCCAAATTCTGGAAATGAAATCATGGTAAGATCAAAACCTCTTTATCCACTATCTCACTATGTCTCTCTAAGCGCCTATCACCTCGCTTCAAAAAGGTTCATCGTGAGTTTGAACACCATTGTCATACAAAAAATGTGTCCGAGACATTGTCGAAAAGGGAATGGAGGGATGCTATGAAAGAGGAAATAAGTGCATTAGAAAGAATAAAACATGGGAGATCGTCGATAAACCAAAAGGAAAGAACATTGTTGATTGCAAGTGGATTTTTACATCAAGATCAAGGTCGATGGATCACTTGAAAGATATAAAGCAGAGTTAGTAGTCAAAGGATACACTCGAACTTATGGGTGATTATTAGGAAACCTTCGCTCCCAGAAGAAAGATGAACACTGTGAGAATCCCGTTATCATCGTACGCTCACTTCAAATGACAATCGTTATAGTATGATGTTAAGAATGCATTCCTCCATAGTGATCTAAATGAGGAAATCTACATGAACATCCCACCGGATTTGAAGGGACACGAGTAACAAGCAGTGTGCAAGCTGAAAAAGACACTTTATGGATTAAAACAATCTCCTAGAGCTTGGTTTGGTAGATTTTCAAAGGTCATGAAGGAATTTGGGTATAAACAAAGCCAAGTTGACCACACTCTTTTCATTAAACATTCAACTTGCAGGGGAGTGATCGTCTTTTGATTATGTGGAAGACATCATAGCATCTTGAAAATGATGAAAAAGAGAAACATGAATTGCAGCCGAGACTAAGAAAAGAGTTGAAACAAAGGAACCTGGAGAAATCGAAGATCTTCCAGGTATTAAGTCGACATATTCCACACAGGGGATCTTCATATCTCAACGAAAAGTACGTGATCGATTTATCAGCGAAACAGGGAAGACTGGTGTAAGCTCGATCTCTACTCCAATGGATCCAAACTATAAGTTAGGAGAAGCTAATGAAGAACCAAATGTGGACAAAAGAATGTACAAGAGGCTGCGTTGCGGACTCATATACCTCGCTCACACTCGACCGTACATAAGATATTCGTCAAGTTTGATCGATCAATTCATGCATGATCTAAGAGAACCTCATCTTCGAGCAACATACGAGTACTTACATTACTTGAAAGGCAATCCGAGGAAAGGAATATTGTTCAAAAGGAATGACGCTCTTACTCTGGAAGCCTACACCGACGCTGACTATGCTGGCTCCCTAGTGGACAGAAGATCTACTACAGCATATTGTACTTTTCTTGGAGGCAACCTAGTGACATGGAAGAGCAAGAGGCAGAATGTAGTTGCAAGGTCATCTGCGAGAATCGAATTCGGACTATGTGCTCGATGATTATGTGAATTATCGTGGTCGAAAATTATTTTGGATGATTTAAGAGTCCAACTGGAGGTCCTATGAAGCTCTACTGCGACAACAAGTCAGTACGTTAATATAGCTCATAACCTTATACTAAGACGATAGGACAAAGCATATCGAAATTGATGAACATTTCATCAAAGAAAACTGGAGAAGGTTAGTATGTATGTCTTATTTTCCATCGTAGAAACAATCAGCGATGTTCTAACAAATGGGCTGAACAGTTCGAGTTTCCACGATATTGTATCCAAGCTGGGAATGGAAGACATCTATTCCTCAGCTTGAGGGGGAGTGTTGAAGTTTCCAGATTTATCCTGTAAATAGATTGGGAGAATAAATTAAGAATCAATTTGTATTAATTTGTAATCCCTTAAATCAAGGGAATTAGGTAGATAGTTTTCTTTTTATTCATTGTAGACTCCTCTATATAACAACTTGTATTACCAATTCAAAGTAAGAAAATACAGAATTATTTTTCTTCTTCTCTGATTTTCCACAATCATAAACTATGAAAAGGAATGCAAACTAAGGAGGAACTATAAAAGCATTTATCAATCATAACTAAAAAAAAAGTAAATATTTCTCCATGGTCAATTCACCAAAATTCCCATAAGAGAGTCACTTAGCCCAACCTCCAAGCTAAATGCAAAAGCACCTTACATCATTCAATCCAAGTATATTTTCAATTGCATTGCTACAACATGTTTATAGACATTACATGATAATTATATCAAAAAAAAATTCAATACATTTCTTCGTGGGGCTGGAATATCCTCTAAAATTAAAATTTAGTATTACCTCGAGTGATGCATTACTGGTAAAACTTTTTCTTAATTTAAGCCTTATGTCGACGGAAAGAATGTTGTTTAATTGAAATTTAAATAAAACTTCTCATTAATTTAAATATCACTGCAAGGAGAGTGTATTGGCAAAAATTTGATAAGGCTCATCTAAAATTTAAATTTCAGGAGATTCAATAAATTGAAGATAAATAACAGGCTAAAATGTTCATGAATGGTGATGATGGGGTCGACCTTGTATATAATTTCTTCAAAGAGTCCTTAAAACTTAGTGTCAAATGATGAATATAGCCAAATTATTCTTTGATTATCATCCAAGCTTTTGAGAGAAAATTAAGATTTGTTTTTCTTGCTTGATAAATCTTATTAAAATATATAGAGTTAGAAGATAAAAAGCAATTGTTGAGAGAGAGAAGCTGACAAACTATTCTTACTACTGATAAGATTGCTCTTATTTAGCTCTGATACTAAGTTGACAAGAGATAGAAAGTTATGATGAATAAAGACATGCTAGAAGTGGACCTTGGCCATAATAGAAAAATGAATTAAAGCTATAAGGGTCTGTTTGGGGCAGCTGTAGCTTATTGAATAATCTGTTGCTAAATAACTTATCCGGATAAGTTTAGTTAACTTGTTTGAAGCGATTGTTTTCAAACAGATTTGATTAACTATTTCATGGATAAATGATCATTCACTCTAGTTAAGTAATATTGTTTGTAACAGAATTATCTTGACAATATATTGGATATTGAAGAAGCAGAAAAACTAATACAAAATGATAAAGAAAAAAGATGAAACAGTCATCACTTAATAGTGAGTATCAAGCTTAATAAAAGAAATTATTAAAATTACAATTAAAATCCCCTCATGCAGTAGCGCAGAAATCCGTAGTGATTTTAATAGAAGTTTTTTTTTTTTTTTGAAATTTTACATACATACTCCTCAATTATCATCTATTTACATATCTAGCACCTAACTTTAATTTTTGAAAAGATTCCATTTCACGCATGCAAGAAATGTAAAGTGTAGAATCTAAATATTATATATGCGTAAATACATAGGAATTGGGTGCTATGCATATAAAATTTTCAAAATTTTTAATTAAAATTCAGTTCAGGTAGGATGCGTTTCTTTAAAGCTTTGTAGTTTCTTCCCTCTATTTTAGCTGGGAACCAAAACGAGGGTGGTTTCATGGTGAATGTAAAGCCAGTTTTAGCAAGTTCTTGGATGTTTTTGTACATCCTTGATCAAGTTCAACATACAATCCAATTCCTTTATTGTCCATTTGATGTACTGATGCAGTGTTAAAAAATAATAATAAAAAAAATTTAAAGAAAAAAAACTAAATAACATTTCATCTGATGCTAATCCATATCCTAAGAAGATGCATGCTTTTTGAATCAGTAAATTTCAAATTAACATTTGATAGAGAACTTAAAATCATCATAATCATTAGCCATGTAATAGTGATCCTTCCTTGCCATTCATTCCAAATAACACTTGCATCTGATGTACAATCTAATTAATAGATTGTTCTTTGGACATCTTCTGGCTATCATATACTTGATCTATCACTTAACATCCCCTGTTGCTTTACACTAAAGCTTGCAACCCACATTTTTGGTACATTTTACACTGTTGAGTGAACATGAAAAAGAACATCAAACTATATTTGAGAATATATTGCTCAAGTGTAATATTTCCAAAAGCTTTCGCAATATAATTTCAATAGTTAATAAAAGCACATGAAATACCACACAGGTCTGGCTTCCTTCAATCAAGAAGAACACATTAGCAAATGCAATTGTCTAACTTTGCAACAACAGCAGTACTACAGTTCCTACAGTAAAAAATTATCAAAGAAAAACTGAATTTATTTGCCAGAACCTTATTATTCAACTATTATATAATCATTTTCACTCTATACAATCTAGTCCTATAAATCCATCTTGACGTTCTCATTCATACCCGATAACAAAAGACATGGGCTTTATGTGGGAGGATCATTGAGAGGGGAGAGAACATGCCCCCTAAGTTATGTAAAAACTACTGAAGCAAATTGGAATCAAATGCCCTTTCAAAAAAAGACTTCTAACTGAATCTAAATTGAAAGCAAAGTTGATTAATTTGATACCTCCAACCATGGTAATTCGGTAAAACATCCATCAAATTTGTAATAGTTCATTAAAATTAGCATTTACATCTAAGTTCTTCCACTGACATAAACTCGTTAAAGGCAGCAATGTCGAGCTTATATAAAATCAATAATATGCTACCTTTGGTCCGAGCTCCACTACAGATCACTAATAATATCCGACCTCTTCTTATCCAAACTACATATCCGAAAGCTCATAATCGGCTCAAATGGTAAAAAATATAAAATCACAGCAATTTGATAAGTTAACCAACTCAAAACAAAGAAATAAAATAGAAGAAATCATATTGCATCTAACTATCATGACATTCAATAATATCAAATCTTTTCCTATATAACAACAACATTAATCAGAGAAAAGCTATTCGAATAAGCATGCGCACCTTCCTGGATTGGTAGTAAGGCATCGCGACTGATATCCCTAAATAATTACCAGACAGTGATAATTGAGAAAAAAAAACTCTTCGCAGATTCAGTTAATTAAAGAAAATTTTCAAACAGAAATGAGAGATTATGAACACAGAAAGAACTGAATTGAGAGAAGAGCAAGAGATTATAACAGACTCGAGTTTTCGGCTGGACAACATTAGGCGGTAATGACCGTCCCACTTGGAACGGCTCGCCCGGTTGTAGCCCATCGGAGAAGGACAACAAAGGATGTAAAGACTCAAAGAGCGATTCTCAAGGCTTCAATAACCTTCCTCTTTCATCGAGTGTAATCAGAAAACCAAACCCTAGGTAGAGGCGAGGGAGAGAGGCGAGAGAAGGGCACGTCAGGAAAATCCGTTCGACGTGGATTCAAGGCACAGGCTGCGGATCCTGCGGCCCCGTCTATTAAGTAAATGAAAATGGCTTTTTCCAATAAGAGCTCCGAACGCATGAAACAAACGACAAGATGTCGTTTTCAAAACGCCGCCCGTGCCTATAAGCTGCCCCAAACGGCTCTAAGTCTCGACGTGTAGAAAATAGGTTGGTACAAAGAAGAGATATCATCATCATAACTTATGGAAAGAAAAACAATATGAAATAAGGAGAAATACATTCTTCATTTACCCTTGAAAAACAATACAAATATCATGTCATGGTTAACTCACAAAAGTTCCCATAAGAAAGAGCCGTCTAGCCATACCTCTATGCAAAATACAAAAGCACCTTACATCGTCCAACTCAAGTTTATTTTCAATTACAATGATACCATAAATATTTATAGCCAATAACTGGTGATTATAAGAATAAAATAATTAAATAAATTCTTTCGTGGGGCCGATCATATCCTCTCTAAATTTGAAATTTAAAATTGCCTCCAATAATACGCCATTAGAATAACCATTTGTTAATCTATGCCTTACTTTCTTTAATGGAAATATTGTTGTTCGATTTAAAATTTGAATATACCTTCAATAATTGGGATAACGTTTCCATATTCAAAACTTCTTTTAGAATGTTGCTTAATTTGAAATCTTAAATTACCTCAACTAATATTTCATTGTTATCATTTCTTAATTTAAGCACATTACATCATTCAATCAAAGTTTATTTTCTATTACAATGCTGCCATATATTTATAGCTATTATATGATAATTATAAGAATAAGATATTTCAATAAATTCCTCCATGGGGTCAGTAATATCCTCTCTAAAATTAAAATTTAAAATTCCCTACAATAATACATCATTAGTATAACTCTTCAGGGAAAGAGCTTAGGCTTAATTTAAATTTTAAAATTGCCATCAATAATTGGTATAGCTCATTAATTTAAACAATGCTTCAAGAGAGAGAGTATTATTTAATATGAAAAATAAATTACCTCCAATAATATTTCATTGGTATAATTACACAATTTAAGCCTTGCTTCAAGTAAAAAGTATTGGCTGACAATTGGCTGACAATGGCTCATTAAAAATTTGAATTTGAGATGTCATAATTGAGGGGAGAGAAAGGACCGAAATAGTCGTGAATTGGGGCAGATGACCACGTATAGAATTTCTCCATAAGTGTCATTAAACTTTGGTGCCTTAAGATGAATATAATGAAAAAAATTTTTAGTGATTATCTAAGCTGTTAGGAGGCAATTAACATTTCTTCGTGCTTAATAAGTTTATGGAAACTTGATCAAAAATAGATTTTTCTCTTCATCGATATGATGCTATGAAATTTGTTTCTTCGTTCAATATCGCATTCATCGATTTGTTTTGAAGGCACAAAGTTAATTTATTCTACTATCTCTAGATGACATTAAATTATAAACTTAAAACCTATTGACGTCATATCTTTGAAGAGAAACAATTGCTTTCATTTTGCCCTTCAAGTGTACCTTGGATTAGAAAACCACGTCCATCTCTTCTCAAGATAAATTTTTCCAGCAGGTGTATCCTGATGAATGTGGTGTTCAGTATGTCAATGGCATGGCCAATCTGCTCACTAATGAATCATACCCATGCATCCTATCTGCCATCTAACTAGCTAAGCATAGCAAGTAATCGATGTCTACTGCAATGCATCACATTTAGTGAACGAGAAATAGTATGATCTTTGGTGAAGTCAATGTTTGATGAATAAAATCTTTGGGTGCATGGCTTTTCATATGTTGCTTGCCTCTTTATTAAGCCTTTGCTTGTTCTATTGTGGGTGACGATGACAAACTAGGTCGGTAGGTCATGCCCCCTAGTGATTTTACCTTCTAACTAAACGTTGTTAAGTCTCAATTGTTGGTCGATTTTTAGTAGCTAGGATCATTAATCGCTAGAAACAAGTCCCATTCATATTTGGGCAGCACATTGGTGGATAACTGTTACTTTATACCTCCTCTTCATTTCTCTGCGGCTTGGACACTCTAATTGCTATAGGATTTGGATTCCTAATGAACAAATCAAACCTTTCTTTGTAAATCATTTATTTCACTCTTGATCTCTTTCACAATTCTACAGCTTCCTATATGTCCGTGGATTGCGAATGATTCAATGTTGATGTTGCATTGTAGGCTGGGGATACTTGATGGTGCTTTTTCTCTTGTCATGGTTGTGGTGTTGCTTTTGCTTAATGGGCCTTTTAACTCTCCATATTCGGTTAAAACGATTTGTTGCCTCTAAAGATGGATAACTATATTGGCCTATGATGACAAATGCTCAAATTTCCATTTTCTGAGGTCGAGATCCTCACCATCACAATACTCACCTAATCCTACACGTAAAACTACTTAAAAAAACTCCAATTTAGTATGGTAACTACTTTTTTTCTTAAGTAACCTCAAAGGGCCTAAAATCGTAACTATTTTCATCAATTGTCCTCTTGTAAAAACAACACTGGAACAGTAATTAATTTAATTTAACTAGGTCTTGTCGCTTAAATATAATTTAAAAAATGAATAACCACTTCAAATCCATTGTTATTGAGTGTTAAGGAAAACAAAAGCAGCAGCCAAGTTGTGAAATATTTATGAGAAAATGTAACTACTATTAATACATACCAAAAACAATCAAAACAATGGATACTTTGATATATTTAAAAGACTGCCAATTTTTTTCAAAACAGTCGTTTGGTTACCTCTTAAAAAGAAAGAAAGTTGAGACAAAAAAAATAATAATAAAATAAATGATTACAGAAATCCATTTTGAGATGATTTTGAGATGATTAATTTAAAACATAACCTAATTTTGATGAATTCATACAAGGATGGCATATGATACATGTGATATTTAACTAAATTAATATGAACATGAGCTTTCCTAGTTCGCGGAATGATCAAATTGTATCATTATCTAACACTTACCCTCTATCTTTCCGTTGAGAAAAACATGGGAATTAAATGGAGGGCACAAAACAAAGAAAGGTGATTCAGAAATCCTTGAATTTGAAACTTAAAGAATTCTAAAAAAGAGATCATTTGCATTGTATTATTTAATTCGTTGACATATTTTGCCTTGTAAACTGACAAGTGTATTTGGCAAATTGACAAGACAGGTGCATTATTATTGAGTAAAAAAAATGAAAGATGTACATAAGGAAGAAGCAAATGATAGTACATAGTATTTGTATACATACATAGGCAGAAAAGAACCCTCACAGGCGAAGGTTGATATGCCTTGTCGCTGTTTGTGTTTGGGATTAGCAGTGCATAATACATAAACTCTTCCACGACGCTTCACGGTCCTACAAAATTCGCATAGCTTCTTCACTGATGATCTTACCTTCATGTCTGCCAAATAGTAATAAAATTAGAAAGAAAAAAAAAGGATGAACCATTCTGATAGCACTTGTTTGTTGTTGCAAATTCATTTTGGTAAAATGCTAAAAAACAAATTAAATAATTAAATACCGTCAAGTCACAATAAAATCCAAAGGGAAGAAACATAATACATCCTAAATTACACCGTATGTGACATGAACAGCTTCATCTTTATAAATTTTATCACCCCTAGTACTAGGACTCCTTTGGTTGACAGTAGAAGCTTTGCTGTGCAGAAAAAAATTAGGTAGAATAAATGTGGTCCAACTGGCTACAAATAAAGTGCTTAAAAACCGAAGCGTGGTCCAATTGGTCATATTAAATAATAGCTGTTAAAATACGGTTTGGAACAAAGAAATGGAGCAAATTTACAGAAAAATTGAACACAAGAAAGTAAAGTCATCCATAATTTGTTTACTCAAAAGATCTTCATTGACAATTAAATAGCTTTTAAGTTAAAATAGGTAGTAGCATTACATGTCCACGAGGGTTACTTGGTCATACAAATGCCATGAATAGAAGATAGCTACAAGAGTAATTTTAGCAGTTTGGTAGAAAGAATCACTTTATGATACAGTTTCTAGCATGAAGGTTCCTTTACTTTGCAGTGCCTTGGCATGCAACTAAATAGAGCAAATACAGATCATAGTATGATATTTTCCGAATGCTTAGCGTAACAAATCTCATAAAGAAAAGAAAGTTAGAAGAGTAATTTTGGCAAGTTATTACTATGAACGACTTCAACATTTGGAACTTAGTATGGAGTACTTTCCAATACATATAAAGATCATAGTATGATATTTTCCAAGTTCCTTAAAATTAGAATAACATAAGAAGTACAGAAAAAAACATTTGAGATATCATAGCATTGACTCGCTCTACTCGAAGCAATTGGGTAGCTACCAACATTTGGAGTACTATTCATGTCACTTGATGAGACAAGTTACGTTCAAACAGGTCAAGAATTGTGTATAATATTTTTCTTAAAGATCCTTCTAGCATGGAAAGAGAAGAACAGGGCTTAGCTATAATAATTTACTCGCTTCTAAATAGTTGAATAACGCTAAAATTATCTACTAAGTGTTCAACAAAACTGCACCTATAGATAAGAGCCTACGCAACCAAGTATGTCACAAGCTTCCTATAGCTCATCAATGATTTTCATTTTTATGTCTTCAATTTACTTAAACCATTAGAGTTGATATGGCATCTCATATTAACCAGGAAAATCATATTTAAAAATAGCAGTAAAAAAAATGAAAGCATCTTTGTCAGCCTTTTCAACTTCAAAGGCCAACATAGCCTATGGATAGACAAGTTATTTCTCACGAGTATGAAATGATGCTACCTTCTCTCTAAAAAATATAATAGCTAGGAAGGATCAAGCCAGCTAACATAGCCTAGGGGTTGTTTCATAGCCGGTTTTAAGCAAGATCTATTAGGATTTAGCATAAATACTGTCAAACGGAAAAAAATGAAACCGAAAATCTTGAGGTCCCGTAAATCCTGAAATAACACAAATTTGTGATAAATTCCAGATTCAAGAAATCTTGTAGTTCAGTGGATTTAACGGGATTAAAGGAAAAACAAAACAAGCTCTCGTGCTGCATCCTTCTTGTTCCATGTAGCGTTCGCAAGATAAGTTTGGTAATGAGAAAGGTTTGGAATGACGAAAGTCTTTTTCCTGCGATCATGTCATTTTTTATTCAAATCACAACATGATTTGATTTTTCATTCTTGTTTTTCTCATCCATATCAGAAACAAAATTGTAATTACTTCATATTTGCTTCCAAAACATTTTGCTGATACTTGGGCTATGATATCACGGATAGTGGTTAGACTTGGAATGCATTTGTTGAGGGATTATATTTATCATGCAATTCTTGTGGTTAATGAGATTGAGTATCTAGAGTGTGTTATTTTATTTTATTTTTAATTTTGTTTATTTATTTATTTGTTTTTTTGCTTATTTTTGGTCAGTGGATTTTCAGATTATTCATTTTTTATGGATTTTTTTCATCATGCGCTGTTGAGAGATGTTAACAAACGTCTGATTCTTTTCGTGCAACTAGAGTTTTGTGGTTAATCGGATTTGGATTGAGCTAATTTCACCCTAGGCTTGTAATCGAACAAAATCTAGAATATTTTAAATTATAGTTACAAAGTTCATCATTTAGACAAATCTTACTAAATCCTATTAAAGTTGTCAACCACTTTTCAGAAATCAAGATTTACTTACTAACATGTCAAACCTTTTTCAGAATTTAACTATCATTGAATTGATAAATCTGGATTTACAGGATTTATTAAATCCTATTTAAACTAAATCTTACTTGCAGCCGAGCAGGTCGTAAGAAGAAAAGAATATCGTGTGTGTGTGTGTGTGTGTGTGTGCGCGTGTGTGCGCGTGTGCGTGTGTGGAAAATTGTGATTTTTAAAAATAGTACTTTAATTTTTTAAAATATGAGATCGAACGGGTCTTACATATTTGATAGTTTGGACGACTGAGCGTGATATCACGATTAATACACTATCCCGAAGGATAAGCATACCACTCGTAGTAGGCTCAACCACCCAAACTAAAGAGTTTTGTGACATCCGTTTGGTCTGTGAAACCTTTTATGTGAGGCCAACAAGTTCTCATACCTAATGTAAAGATTAGATAGAGTTTATTTTATCTGGGTTCTTAGTTCTTTATAGAGGCAAACCCCTATGGTTAATTACATCTTAAATGACCGGTGTCACTTAAGAAAACTCTTGATTAAGATCAATAGTTCTGCTTTTAAGATTTCAAAGTTCAAGTGTTCAAGGTAGGATAGAAGAAAGTCAAAAGGGAGTAGCTCAAAATAGGAACAATTATTTTTTAAAAGGCCAAATGGGTGAAAGGTAGAGGATATCACGGATACGAGAACCTCGGTGACTTTTCATCTATTCTATTGTCGGCTTTGCGTTTTAGAAGTAAAGTTATTTAATATTTAATCCTGCCAATTTTATTATTAGGGCTTACACTCGCACGATACCCGATCGTGCAAATAGCCTCAGAGATAGGAGGATTTACACCGTACCGTATAGTAACCCCATAATCCTAAAAGAAGTTAGGACTTATGATGCATAATATGATTGTACAAAAGCTTAAATATAATGTGAGAATTTATGTTGTGCTACGCAGACCATCTTGAAATCCTATGTATTATGTTATTTATTCTGCAGAGATGTTTAGCTGATGAAGACTTATTTTGCTGCTGCAGATTGTCATCCTTCGTCCGCTACGTTTCAGTCGTGCTGCCCACAAAAACTTGCTTCATGCTCCATTTAGTAGCAGTTTCAGCCTTAGTCGTTTATATGTGAGTGTGCAATATTGTTAAGTTGACGACTTGTTGCTGTGTATTTCTAAATCAGGCTATTATTTGTTTTTTTTAAAGGTTTTGAGAACTTAATAAGCAAGTAAAGGAATAAAAGAATTATAATAACGCGGTAAAGAAATGCAGTATGGAGTACAGTAAAGAAAATAAACAATAAAATGCATTGTAAAAGAAAATGCAGTAGAAAGTGCGACAAATAAAATAAACATGTGTACCTGAAGGTCTTTGTCGCTGCTGCTAAAGTTTGCATTGCATATAGAAATAAATGAGTATAACAGAGAATTTAACAGACGGTAATTTTGCATTTATGTAAAAAAAACAAATGACAGCGTATCACACGGAAAAAAAAACTCGAAGAAAATTACAAGTGACCCACGAAAAACTCAAAGAATATCGTAAGAAACGGACGGGAAATCGAGGAAAAATCATAAGCATTCTGGTCAGAATAGACTCAGCTTAATTATTCCTGAAGGACTCCGAAAGGCAACAAACGGTCATCCACATACATAATGCCCGACATTCAACTAAAAATTTCCAACAAGACAATCTTAGGAGAGCAATTCTTAGCCCCTTAAAAGTAATTTACAAATGGACGATTAGGTTATCTTATTTAAAGTTTTGAATTTGTCATGCATATAGATAAAAATAGTTTTATTTTATCTAGCAATCGAAAGTATTTACGTTGTAACGAAAATATCTGTTACATCGTTAAATTTGTGTATTTTGTAAAATAAATCATCCACGAATCGATTACATTGTCAGGCTAGGACCGCCAGCGGCCTAAGAAAGCAAGGGGCCTCACTAGCCTAGTGTTAGTGGATAATATATACATCCTACACTCACACCAGGTCCCTGGGTCAGATCCTGGTGTCGTAGTATACGATATTATCCTGCTTTATGTGCAGATGTCAATCATCACCGCCCTTAAACCTTGAACCGTCTAACTTACAGCCTTGCTTGATGGTTCATATATAGCAACGACTATATATGTGCGCTTATATATTAAACATAAGCACCTAAATCAAACTAAAAAACAAGGAAAGAAAAGAAGAAAAATGGGGTAAGATAGAGGAGGGATTAATCCACTTGAAAGAGTAGAGAAATGAAGGGTGGATCGACCCTCAAAACATATCCAAAACTACAGCAACGCGTGCCATAAAACTCCCCAAAGTAGAACTAAAACGACACCCAAATATGCCCAAGAGAAAGCCCCGAATATGTGGTCTAAAGAAATCAGTAAGTTGAGGAGCAAAGAGAGCCTCAAAAGTTTCAAATATTTCCATTCCAAGCATAGCTAAAACCACGCCAAAATGTGCACTTAAGCATGTTTTAGTCAATCAGTAAGGTAAAGAACAGGGAAGGAGCAAGGAAGGTTCCAAAATGGAACTCCAAGTATAGCTAAATATATTTTAGCCAAAAAAGCGAGGTAGAGAGCAGGTAAGGAGCAAGAGAAGCTCCAAACATCACCCTAAACATGCAAAAATGAAGCTCAAAGTATGCTTAAACGTATTTTAGCAAAACAACGAGGTAGATAGCAGGTAAGAAGCGAGAGAAGCTCCAAAAATATCACCCTAAAAATGCCAAAATGAAGCTCAAAGTATGCTTAAATATATTTCACCAAAACAACGAGGTAGAGAGCAGGTAAGGAGCAAGAGAATCTCCAAAATAACATCCTAAACAAGCTACTACGAAACTTTTAATGCATTTAACCATGTATATCAATAAAACAGTGAAATAAAGAGGAGAAAAATTGCAATAGAAGCTCCTCCAACCTCATGCTAAACACTCCCACATGATGCTACACCATCCATCACCCATCCCTTTTCTCATTATATTTCCTTTTTAACACAAAACGTCAATGCTCTTTTAACACTTCATGCAAGCAAAACAATCATGCCGCCATTTTATTTTGGAAAGTGAAATACGCATAGCTAAGGTGTTATATACGTAAATATGTAAGAATTGAGTGGTATGTATGTAAATTTCCCTTAATAAAAGAACTGTGGATAAATGAGTGTCCAAGCTCCGCATATGCAGTTATCGTTATTTTTTTTAATTACCCAGAGATAAAAATCTAAACATCAATACTATAATAGCAATGATTTTCTTCCCAAACTTCAATTTCCAAAAGATATATCAACCTCACTGTGTATAAGTAAGAATCGTACAAGCATTTACAAACAAACCACAGAAGTATTATATATTAACATAGCGAAAACCTAAGAATTCAACAACCTCATGCAAAATCCTAAAATTTTTACAAATATCAAATAAAACCTTTCAGATTTTTAAAAGAGCAAAGCACCAAGATCTCCCTACCATTGCAAATATCAAGTAAAATCATTTCAGATTTTCCAATAGCAAAGCGTTGAAACTTCTCAACCTTTGCAAATGAGACATTAAAACTTCCAGATTTTCCAAAAAATAAGGCACCACAACTTTCCAATATTTGCAAATAAAACATAAAAGCTTTCAGATATTCCAAAACAGAAATTCCAAAAAGTAAGGCACCACAACTTTCCAACTTTTGCAAATAAAACATAAAAGCTTTCAGATTTTTCAAAAAGGCACCACAACTTTCCAGCCTTCGCAAATAAAACATAAAAGCTTTTATATTTTCCAAAAAGTAAGGCAGCACTTTGATTTCCCTTCTCTAAGCATGTTAAAATGTAAGCCCGTATGAGTATTTAAAACATTATTTTTCACCTCAATGAAGCAAAGAGCAAGGAAGGGCTTCATTTTTTTTTCGAATAAACTAAAAAGGCCATATGTACATTTGAGCATATTAAAAAAAAAAAAAAATCAACAAAGCAAGGAGCAAAGAAATTCCCAAAGACCCTTTTTAAACCGTCAAAATAAAAGCTCATGTGTGTGTTTAATCATGTTTTGAGGATCAACAAAGTCATGAGCAAGTAAGGAGCAAGAAGAGCTTTCAGTCCTTCCAAATACAAAAAAAAAAGTAAACTCAACCATGGCCCTATGCTTGCTTCTAAAGAAATTTGTAAATTGAGGAGCAAAGAGAGCCACAAAAGCCTAGGATATTTCCCCTCCAAACATAGCTAAAATAACGTTCCGAGTACACTTAAACATAACTCAGCAAAAATAGTAGAATAAAGTGGATAAAAGTTGAAGTAAACTCATAAACCTCGTTATAAACATGCCAAAGTGAAGTTTCACCATCTCATATTCTTTCAAGTCCTGTAGCACGAGAAGTTAAGGGAGGGGAAGAGGTTATATCTCGATGAAAACTCAAGAAAACTCCAGAAAATTCAAGAACGATCCCAGAAAATTCCAGCAACACCTCCCTCTCATGCCTAAATTTTAACAACAGCCAACCCTACCCTAAGTAGGGCTTTTATAGGCAAGGAAGAAAGGAGCAGCCAACCTACCATGATGCAATGGCCAAATGAGGTGACGAGAGAGGAAGAGGCGCATTTAGGGAGGAGATAATGTGGTTTCGAGAAGATGAGGGGTCAGCCAGGTAAAGCTTCGCGATTAGAGAGCTGCTTAGTCAAGCGGCTTGCAAAGAAGAGGAGTCTAGCGCGCTGGAGGCTCGTGATCGAACTAAGAGAGGAGCGAAGAGAGGAGCGCGCGAGCTAGGGCACGCTCGGTTGCTGCCGATCGCGAGAGAGGAGGCGAGCATGTTGTTGAACCGAGCGAGGAGAAGAGGGATCGAGCTCGATTAGGGCAAGCGCGCAACAGGGAAGAGGCGAGCCATCTGGGAGTGTGCGTGAGTTAGGTGAAATAGGTTTTAAATATATTTATTTTTATTCTAATATTCAAAAGCCCTAATTTACGCATTCATGGCTCAGATTCATCATTATAATGCAATGAATGTCCGCTCTAGCTAAAATCGACATCCCAGATGCACTGGAGCAATCTGTTTCGTCATCCGATGTCATTTGGACAACTTTGTTGATTTATGTGCAAATTTGCTTGTATGAAGAATTATAGCAATATGAGAGTCTTTCCTACGTAAAATCGACGTTTCGGACGTGTTGGCGCAGTCTGTTTTGTCATTCAGGGTCGTTTGGACAACTTTGTCGACAATCAGATCAAAAATACGTCAAATTCTATTTTCTTCAAAATTTGTATCTGTGATCAATCATTTCAAAATTTGATTTAAGTTCTGATTAATTGTGAAGTCTTTATAGGTGTAGATAATGTGAATTTTGGTGTTTATGTGCGCGAATGTGCGAATTGTGATATTTGTGAGCGCAAAGGTGTAAAAGTGAGGCTTTTAAACCATAGAGAAACTCTTTTTGAGCCTCAACATGCTGGTCCTTAGCCCTTGCAACTAAAAGTTAGTTCTTGGGACCATGTGAGGCCTCGCAAAGAGAGCTAAGATTTGGTTTGAATTTCTAAAAAGGTGGGTCCTGCCACTAGTCCTCTAGGATGGTCAGTAGGAAATACTAAGGCTACATTCTAGACTCTATGAGAAAGAATTAGACCTCACCAAAAATGAAGTCAACAATACATATTTCTAATTTAAAAGCGACCCATCAATTTACCAAATTCACCTATATTCATCCAGGAAAAAAAAACTTTGGCAATGCTACAAATGAAATGGCTTGTTGACGCGTATCAGAATTCCTCCAAATAACTATGATGAATGCTTAGTTAACCCTTCATGGTCGTGGATTCCACTTTCATGGATGAGATCAAGCTTGCCAAAACCAAGAGCAAGTTCAAAAGAAAAAAATGTCACCATAGAAAATGAAATGCATATTTCAAATAAACAATTACACCATCCAATACAATTTAACAAGAGAGAATCCAGATATATTCACTCTTTCAGCAAATTCACTTGATCCTTTCAATCATGGCACCAAGCTTGAAGAAAAAGATAAAATAACTATTTAATCCTTGAGTAATGTTTCTTTGCTTTAGTTATATGATAGGGAAATAAATATTTAAGAATAGTTAAAAAGTGCATGGGATTGTTAAATTGAGTTAACATGTCATGATAGGTCTTGGTAGTCATAGGTTTATAACGGTTACTATATTGTTTAATAGGAATTTAAAGTGTCTTACAAGTCCTTGTAATCTTATAAATATTCCCCTTTGGGAGCATTCGGCACAAAAATAATGAAATCAACTAAATACCACTCCTTGTGATTCTCTCTTCTTCCTCCACAATCCTACAGTTTCTTAAAGTTGTCACCATTTCAACTTTAGAGTCTAAAGGACTTCGTTTGAGTTGAACTAAAATTGACTACATGGAATATAATTTTAGTAGTGGCAGTGTTGTAACCATGGGTGATCAAATCATTAAATGGAGTGAACGTTTTAGATATCTTTGGTTTATTTTTCAAAGTGATGGTGATACAGATGGGATGTTGTTAGTAGAATTCATGTTGGATGGTTGAAGTGGAAGAATTCATCAGGTCTGTCGTGTGATACAAAAGTACTACTTAGACTTAAAGAAAAATTTTATAAGATGATGGCGACACCTGTAATGCTTTATGGCGCAGAATGTTAGCTTTAAAAAGAGAAACATAAAACTAAGTGTTGCTGAGATGAGAAAGATTAGGTGGATGGGTGGCTTTATACCGAGAGGCAAAATGCAAAACAAATATATCCGTGAAAGGTTCGATGTGGCTCCTGTGACAGACAAGATCAGAGAATCATCTTAGATGGTTTGGTCACATTAAACGTCGAAGAAGATGCTTTAAATTTGACTTATCTCAACAAAGACAGAGGTGGGCCTAAAAAGACTCGAGCATGTTGTATAAAAGATGATCTTAATTTATTAGAATTAAATAAAAATATAACACTCAATAGGACACAATGAAGAAAAAGGATATATGTAGTCGGCCCAACTTAGGCGGTAAATGATTGTTGTTGTTGTTGTCAGCATTTTCAAATTGTTAGCATTTAATCCTTTGGGATGATAGCAAATGATGCTCCCGTTGAGCCTTTCCCCATTAGAACTGTCGCTTTCAAGAAATTTTTGATACAACTCTTTCTCCTAACATCCATTGTTTATAGAGCCAACTATACCATCAAGATTACTGAACGCCTAAATACCATTGATGAACAGCTTACATCCATAAGCAAAACCCTACATGATATCTGAATCAACCTCTAAATTTTAAAGGTTAAGCATAAGCAACACTCCACTAAATTTCACATCCACATGCCAAATTCAATCACTATAACTCTAGTGAGCCGTTTTAGCCAAATTCAAGCCACAAAAACATCCATCCGAGGCACCACGCCATTTTTAGATCATCGATGGCTACAATACCCAATGATTTGCATCCAGTCCCCATCACACTCAAGTTGATGCACACGGTTTTGTCTCTACTCTGCTCGCAAGATATCGTCACCCAAACTAGATCTACCTTTCTCCTCTTGTATTATTGTGCAATCAACTATAACCTTTTTCCTGATTCTAGCTTTTTCTTGATTTTTGTCCTTGAACAAATGCCAATACACTTCAACAAATATATGCCCATTCTAGTTTGAACACCACCTCACCAAGCAACACGGAAATTCTGGTTCAAAATAGTTTCCTCCACTACTAAAACTTGCAAGCAGTGTACACTCGAGTAGTAATATGAATGGTTGACGATAATCCTATAACAACGACTAGATTGTTGCAGCTCCAACAATGTTAAACAAAAACTCAATAAGTTTTGAAAGTTCATTTGTGACATCAATTGTAGATTAACTAAGCTTGAAGTAAAATTTATGCAATACTTGCTCCCACACCCCAGCTTGCATAGAAAGAAGCCCCATGCACTGCACTTAATTCAGGTCAGGTTAGATGAGTTTTTAATTCTCTGACAAATGAAAAGTTTTTTTTGATGCATTAGGATTCTTAATAAATGTGAAGCACCTTCTCAGGCTCCTTGTGAATTCAAATGAACATTACTGCATCCTCGATGCACCAACAATCCAACAAATAATCTAAACATAAAACCCTAATCAACCAATAGCTTTGGTGTAGTCCATAGTTTGTATACATGACATTCCTAGGCTTCAATATAGTCCCATTTCATTGCCAATCACATTGCCAATAATGCAATACACAAAGAATTGAGTGTAGGAATGGCTGTCACATTTCATGCCACCCATGGATTGTTGGCTAGTAAGTGTGGCATGATAGCGGCCTACCTTCAGCAATCCACCAATACTTTTGCCAAACTTCCATGACTTAAAGATATAACTATTTTTTAGGTGGATTTAACTTGTTTTATTATGTGGTTTAGGCATAGTTGTAAAGTCGATTTTGAAGGGATCAATAGTGATAGGATCAATTAATATGTTTGGCAGTAACATTCAGTTAACAAGTTATAGTAGGTCATAATAGTCATGGGTAAATAATGGGTATTATAATATTTGGTAATTAGGGGATCAACTACTGAAAAGAAAAATAAAAAATACTGTGATTCTCTCCACTTTCAACTTCTCAATCACACCATTCCTTGAAGTAATCAACATTCTTGAATTGTCATTTATCATATGATCCCATAAAGTTGTAACATTATACTTCACTCAGGTAATCGAAAGTATAAATTATAGATATGCTCCTTTGAAAAACAAAGCAATTAAAATACATAACCTAACCAAACTGATCCAACTTTTAATTAATTAAGTTGGTTTGGTTGTGTAAAAATCACCTTTTTCTGGGTTTGAAAAAAAGTGTGACATGAAATAAAGATTTAGTTCAAATTTAAAATCTATTCTCAATTTAGATTTTAGTTGCTCGTTAGAGTTTTAGATTGATTTCAATTTAGGAGCCAACGACAAAAGAACATCTATAAATGGATATAGGATTAGTTTGGCATAAGAAATTGAACCATATTTTTCTAAACCAAACTAAAGAAATTGTTGTCAGCATAAACTAATTTATAATTCATTCCAACTAATTCACACACTATTTGTATAATCTTTAAAAGAAAATTACATGTTATTTTATACTTTTTGAGAGATGTTTTTGGTTCATAAAGAAGTTGAAAGGCAGACATATGAGTACTTTAATCAGATTAAAAAATAAAATAAAATAGCAAAGGTGCTAATAAAATGAGGTAATATACTTCTGCTTTTCTCTTAACATTTTATCCAAGCTTTGTTTTCCCTTTTCAATTGCAGGTCAACTAATATTGGTTCAAAGCTACAAAAATTTTATACTATTGCACAAAGCTAAAGGGTTTAAGAATGGTCGTCTTACATTATTCCATGTATCACATTGAAATCAAAGCTGTTTGACAAACAACAACAAAGGTATCACAGAATAAAAGGTACTAAACCTTAGAGCCTTCTGTATAAGACACAAGATTGATCATATGGTATCAAGAAGCTATAAATACTCTGACGGCATCGAGAAACAAACAATGCTACATTGAATTTGAAACTTAACTCGCTTACCTACATAACTTATTCACCATTCCAACTTTTCACACATAACAGAGTAATAGACAATCCTAAGAACCTAAAATATCTAATGTGTATCCAAGCATATTAGATCCTTAAAAACTACTTCAATATAGGTCAAGATAGACATATGCATGTCCTTAATCCCACATTTCTCTTTGTAACTTTCTTTCATTGCCATCCTCAATCACGCCATAATATTTCATATTTCAAGCTGTCCTAACCATACGTATCAATCAGAAATTGCTTCCCAATCACTCCAATAAATGTAGATATGATACAGTTTTGAACATTAATCCTATATGATCTATTCTACTTTTAACAAAAGAAACTTCAATTAAAGTCGATTATAGCACAATATTACCTATTTTCAGTTACCTTGAATTTCTTCTGTACAAGATAGCAGAGATTCTTCCAAACCTCAACCATATTAAACACTCTAAAAAATTATCCTCTAATCAGCAAAATTTTATTCTGAACACGACTTGAACTTTGTTAGTAAGAACAAAGCACAAGGAAATTTAGCATTGATAAGTCTGTCTGGCAACTTATATAGACCGGGATTTAACCTTGGATTTCGGCTAAATCTTGCCAGACAGTCAGTTTGGACAAAATAGAGTTGCGGCTTTGATAAATCCGGATTTCATGGACTTCGGCTGTAAATCCCTGATTTACTGAATCCTGCTGCCCTTCGGATTTAGTAACTCCGGTAAGAACGAAAGAAAGAATGGCGCGAACAGGCTCACCTTCCTCAATGGTTTCGGGTAGGAACGGAGCGGAAGGAGGAGAAATATGGGAGTTTCGTTGGTCTCTTTACTCGATCCCCTCGTTGCCTTCACAGCTAGCTCTAAGCGCGACTTTATCACGAGGGATTGGTCACGAAGGCGATGGTTTTGGGCGAAACCGGTAAAGGAGGGGGGTTTAAGGGCAGAGAGGGAAGGGATGCGGGAGAGGGAGGGTGTGGTACTAATTTAATTTTACTTAATTTTATTAATTTAATTGATTAATAATTAATAGATCTATTATCATTTATTTAATTAATAATAATACATATTAATCCCACTTATTTTATAAAGTTAATCTTAATTATTAATAAATACAATTAATTACTAATTAATTATTAATTCATGTAGTGCTTAAAAAATAATTAATTTAATAATTTTTTATTAATAATTAATTATTAATTGGTATGATTAGAAATAAAATTTAAATTGATATTTATTAAATCTAAACATTATATCTTAATATAATAATCAAATAATCAAATTTTAATTATAATTATTATTATAACAAATATATTAAACTTTTTAATCTTGACAGAAGTTGTCGAATCATTTCACAGAATTTAACTAGATTTATTAAATCTGTTAAATAATTTTTAAGATTTTATCCTTCATAAATATTTTGAATTCTGATTTACAATATTTACTGAATCTTCTTAACTTAAATCTTAAATGTTGTCAAACATCCCTTAGGGTCTATTTGGTTCGATTGCGAATTTTTCGAACTTTGCAGTGCAATTGCTTCTACTTGCGAAGCAGTTATGTGAAATTGATCTGTTCATTTAGTTGCAAGTTATGGGAAACAACAGTGCAGGCGAATTTTTGTAAAATGACCGTTCTGCCCCTATATTGTAAAACTGTTTAAAAAACAACCACAAATCCAGAAAGAAACAAAAATTGAATTTAAACTATGCGAAAATAGCAAAAACTAATCAAACTACTATATATATATATATATATATATATATATATATATATATATATATATATATATATATATATATAAAGATTGTTCATTCACAGCAATAAAATTAAAAAAAAAAACAGCTATTATTGATACTTGGTAGCCATATACTTCCTTATGGAGAGGAAGCAACGTCTTTAATACAAAATAAATATTTTAAAATGACTTTAGGCAAATTGGTTTATTAGCATTCTAATTAGCGGAAATCACGAAGTTGTTCGCAGGTGATTCCTTCTTCTCTATTCGCGGATGAATTCCTGGTTCGCAGGTACTCCTTTGTTCGAACAGAAATGCTTTCTAGGTATAAGAAGCACAAGAGAGTAATCAATTGGGGGCGGAAGAGTCAAGGGAGAGCGAGGAAGGACCTGTCTGATGCTTGGGATGCTTCGTTCGGCTTCGTGGGATGCACATCAGAAGCGTCGAGGGAGTGCAGAAGAGTCGAGGAAGGAGCAGGTCGGCATCGCGTCTAGGGCAGAGGGAGAGCGCGATCGGGGTTGGGAACAGCAAGCGAGATGGCGAGACCGTGTGGGAGGGAATGCGAGGCTGCGGGTCGGGATCGAATCCTGGACGTCGGGCGAGAAGAAGAAGGAGCGGGAAGTAGAAGGCTCGGGAAGAAAGAAATGCGCGTGACCCAGGGGCAATTTCGCATATATGAGCTGCGAAAGCTGGGGCCGCGGGGTTGATCTCGCGGCCAGCTTTTCGCTGGCTTCCGCTTTCTTTGGCCGCGACGCTGTATGCCAAACAAAACTTTTTGTTCGAATGCACGGCACTATGCCGCGCCGAGCCTAAAAAAGCCCCGCCAAAAGGGGCCTTAGAGTCCGAAAGGATGTGAGAAGTGTATTAATGCTATAATTACCATCAAATTATTTAAACAAACTAAGAAAAAAACACCCAATAAAATCTAGAGGGCCAAAAAAATAAGTTTTCAGTTTAAGAATCACGAAGTTGAAAGTTGTCTTCGCAGCCAGAAGACAAATGAGATGAGGAAGAGAAGAACATATAGTAGGAATTGGACGTCACAGTGGAGTAAAAATTGATATTAGATGCAAAAAAATCACAATTTGGCAAATCTTAATTCAAAATGAAGATCAGCGGAAAAGTTGTATTAACTGAAATGGGACTAATAAATAAAAAATTATTTCATAATTTTTATTTATTTATATTTCATCTATTAGTTACATGTATATGTGTGTAGTTACCATAATTTGGATTTTTACATACATACCATGCAAAACATACATATTTAAATCCCAAACATATATTCCCTAATATAGTCAACTTTAATTTGGAAGAGGTCATAACAAATTGCTTAATTTCTTATTGGCTTTTATCTTGAGGTGGCCATGATTGGTACCTTTATTTTAAGAAGTTTGGCATAATTCTGCCTATTAAGCTTTGTCTCTTTCACAATTTATAGCATGTTTGATAAGCCCCTTGTGTTTTATAGTTTAGGGTGTTTTAATTATAATGCTTTCATAAAATATGTGATATTGCTATTGATTTAAGGTTTAGGGCCATTTTTTTTAGCTATGATGAAAAAATCATATTCATAAGAAAGAATGAACTAATTATCCATTGCAGCAATTTTAAATTGAATTTAATTAAATTGAATTATTAATTTTTATCATAGTTGTAAAATAATTCAAACTTAATTATAATTTTTTATTCTAACAAACATAATGAACTTTTAAATTATGACAGAAGTTGTCAAACAAGTTCAAATGATTTAACTGAATTTACTACATTTGTTGCTAAAAACTTTTGAGATTTAACCCTTTTAGAATTTATCCAAATTTACAGTGTTTACTAAATCCTACTAACTTAAATCGCCTATGCTATCAAAAATTCTTATCGAATTTGAAAGGGGGTGAGAAGTATATTAAAACAATAAACATGTTGTTATTAAACTAACTAAGAATAAAATTTCAAATGAAAACTTGGAGGGCAAAAAATCATAGTTCAACAACTCCTAATTTGAATTGAAGATCATCATAGATGCTATATTGGGGTGAAATAGGTTATATATATATATATATATATATATATATATATATATATATATATATATATTATGTGTGTGTATGTGTGCCGCCAACCGTGACTTGTTGGTAGAAACAACCTTTTTATGGTTTTAAGTTCTCTCGGGTCACGGGTTTGAATCCTCCTCTAGCCGGTTCATTGGTAGTGAGGACGGTCCTCGAATAGTTAGACACATGAGGGTGGCTGAGAGCATGTATAATAGCCTCCCACCATTCCTTTATAAATCAATATATATATATATATATATATATATATATATATATATATATATATATATATATATATATTATGTGTGTGTGTGTGCCGCCAACCGTGACTTGTTGGTAGAGCAACCTTTTTTATGGTTTTAAGTCCTCTCAAGTCACAGGTTTGAATCCTCCTCTAGCCGGCTTGCTAAGTAGTGAGGACGGTCATTGAATAGTTAGACACATGAGGGTGGCCGAGAGCATGTATAATAGCCTCCCACCATTCCTTTATAAATCAATATATATATATATATTATGTGTGTGTGTGCCGCCAACCGTGACCTGTTGGTAGAGCAACTTTTTTATGGTTTTAAGTCCCCTCAGGTCACGAGGTTTGAATCCTCCCTAGCCGGTTGCTAGTAGTGAGGACGGTCCTTGAATAGTTAGACACATGAGGGTGACCGAGAGCATGTATAATAGCCTCCCACCATTCCTTTATAAGTCAATATATATATATATATATATATATATATATATATATATATATATATATATATATATATATATATTATGTGTGTGTGTGTGCCGCCAACCGTGACTTGTTGGTAGAACAACCTTTTTTATGGTTTTAAGTCCTCTCAGGTCACAGGTTTGAATCCTCCTCTAGCCAGTTTGCTAGTAGTGAGGACGGTCCTTGAATAGTTAGACACATGAGGGTGGCTGAGAGCATGTATAATAGCCTCCCACCATTCCTTTATAAATATATATATATATATATATATATATATATATATATATATATATATATATATATATATATATATATATTATGTGTGTGTGTGCGCCGCCAACCGTGACTTGTTGGTAGAGCAACCTTTTTATGGTTTTAAGTCCTCTCGAGTCACAAGTTTGAATCCTCCTCTAGCCGGCTTGTTAGTAGTGAGGACGGTCCTTGAATAGTTAGACACATGAGGGTGGCCGAGAGCATGTATAATAGCTCTCCCACCATTTCTTTATATATATATATATATATATATATATATATATATATATATTATGTGTGTGTGTGTGCCGCTAACCGTGACTTGTTGGTAAAGCAACATTTTTTATGTTTTTAAGTCCCCTCAGGTCACAGGTTTGAATCCTCCTCTAGCCAGTTTGCTAGTAGTGAGGACGGTCCTCGAATAGTTATACACATGAGGGTGGCTGAGAGCATGTATAATAGCCTCCCACCATTCCTTTATAAATCAATATATATACATACATATATATATATATATATATATATATATATATATATATATATATATATATATATATATATATATATATATATATATATATATATATATATATATAAAGGAATGGTCGAAGGCTATTTAAGTATTAGAAGGGTTAAAATTTTTTTTAAGAGAGCTTGAAAAGGGCTCCTCATTTTTGCCAATTTAAGCATGGAAACATGACAATGGCTCATATGGCTTGTATATGTCTTGGAGGTGGCTTCATGGCTTGTCTTTGGCTTGGTTAAGTTGCATGGAAAATGATTTTTGGAATTCTTGGTATTTTTTAGATGGTTTATCATGAGGCTAAATTTAGTTTGATTAAATCATGAAATTAGGACTTAGGAAATGATTTTAATCAAGTGGGTGAGAGGGGAAGTTTTATGTCATGTGGGCTTTGAACTTAGGCTTTTAGATTTTTAAGCATGACGGGCTAACCTTGGGCTTTTAGAATTAGGAATGGTGGGCTTTCGATCATAGGAATTTTGGTTTAAAGAGATGGGTAAAATGGGCTTCATGAAGTCATGATCCCTTCATGATGAATTTTGAATGAATTTTGAATTTGGCTCAAGACTTCAATTTTGGTCAAATTTGATTTTTAGGGTGAAATTTGATGTGAAGTTCGTCTTGGTGATATTTTGGTGGATTAAAAAACAGAAATTGATATTTTTATGGAAGGTAGGCCAAGCCGCCCAGGGTTGCCCTAAGGTTCATTGGTCCTATAGGAACTCATTATTGAGTCTTTACATGTTGGTCTTACCCATCTCAAGTGACACATGAGGGCTTACGACCACCAATGTGGGACTTTACAAGAAGAGTCAAGAAGTGTCTAAAACTTTTATATGGGAGGGTTCCATCACTAGCCCTTTAGGATAGTCAACAAGGAATTCCAATGGCTAGATCCCAGGCTTCTAAGGAAAAAAGACTAAACCTCATCAAAAAAAGAGGTCAACACTTGTTCGGTGAATTTCTTGATGTTTATGATGACTTCCTTGATGTGGATGTCCTCCCCGGCAAGGAGCTACATGATTTTGAGATGTCCTTCGAGGTCTTGATAGAGAATGTAGCTAGACATTAGGATAGTGCAGAGACTATGGTTTTAAAATTTGGTGATAGAACCAAAAGCAAAGATCCTTTTTCAGTCGGTCATTCGAGAAGGATAAAAGAGAGTTTAGCCTTGATGATAGTTGATAGTATGCTGAAAAAGCCTATCTTGTCTGTCGAGCAAGCTCGCTCCTCTTCTCATGGAAGTGCCAGACCTCCGAGCAAAAGAAGCTTTAGGCATACTATTTTAGAAGATATTGCATTAGAAAGATCTTCAAAAATCTTCTTAATCAAGGCATGTAGCTTCCCAGTCTAAGAAAACCCAAAGAAGCAAAGAAGACCCAAGAACCCAACTGCAGCCCATACCATAGGCACTTGGGTCATATACTTGAAGACTGCTACGTCTTCAAGAACTGGCATAATCCCACTATAAAGTGGGGGAGATATCGATCCCCGAGCCGTGCATGGAGAAGCCTCTTACATGAGGATTAGCTAGAGTTGTCGCTGCCATTCTGATAACTCCCACTACTGCTTCCACTATAGTGTGTGTTTTTGATGTACCTCCTTTGATGTACTTCCTTTCTTTTGTATTGTGAATACGAGCTCAAAGTAGGAGCCTGTTCCCTCTAAAGTGCCTTGTATTATTGAAAAAGCAATAAAGAAAGATATTTTTGAGTACTTCTCGGTGTTTATAGTTAGCTTTTGTGGTTTAGACACAGGTAGTTTAGTGAAGGAGAAGAGCAATATCCATTATTTCCCTCCTTCGACGGTGCTTACCACATCCATGACAACTTGAGTGATTCGTCAGATGGTATAGGTGAGACAACTTTTTCTCAGACATCTTCTATAGAACCTACTCCTCTTGAATGTCCCATTGGGAGCGATCCTACTGAGTCCTGGTGCAACTTTTTTAAATTGTCAAAATTTATGAACTCGGATATATATATATATATATATATATATATATATATATATATATATATATATATATATATATATATAGATCTAGTTTTCTATTGAGTCACATAATTAAACACAAGTATACTATCGCTCTAGTGATACAGGGCTCTAATGGAGTCCTGGTTATCAATCCCACGAGGAGGTATTTAATTCTATAATGGAGCACAAAAATCACTACACGAATCACAACACAATTTCAGTAATTACTAATAATAAAAAGATGATTAATAGTTGTAGTTACTAATTCTACCAAAGTATGTTCTAACTTTCTAACACAATTAACTAACACTAAACTAAATTTATGACAAAAGTATAAATGTAAGAAAGAATCCTCCTCATCTCCAATCATAATGTGATGATTTAGTGACATAGATCAGTGATGCAATAACATTGTGCCAAATAGGAGTATTCCTATTCTTTACCCTCTTCCGAGCCATATAAAGAACATTGACTAATCCTAAGTTTAGTCCTCAAATCCGTGGTTAGGCTGGAAGGGCTGTCACTACGGAGCTCCCACTTCTCTTCTCCTGAAGGCTAACCCTCGCTTTAGTTTCCAAACCCTAAGACCAAATTGGAGATTTTAGTCTGTCACTCTAAAATCTTTAATTCTACACCCATCAAAATATATTTTCCTATCTACGTTACTCATTCATGGACATTGAATGTGACCTTCACTTTTGTTGTGGAACTCATAATTCTTTTGGAACATATGTTTCACAACAAGTTTTAACAATTCAATTGGCCAAATCAAAAAGTAAATGAAGTACGAAATGAAAATGTCATCACAAATTCTCCATAATAAATAGGCACATCATTTCCATATCACAACATCAACACATCACATGAAAAGGAGGAAGACAAAGAAATCTACTCAAGACTCATGAGGAAAAGACAATAAAAGATGCATTTTATATATAAAAGCAACGTCATACAAATAGAGGGTTCATTTGGGGCAGCGTTTTTCGCTCGGCGCTGCCCCAATCTGCGACAGTTCTTAGTTTGGAAGCTAGATTCGCGGCGGCAGACCGGTGAAGTTCACGGAAAGCTAGTCGCGGGATCGACCCCGGGGACCGGCTTTCTCCCCACTAATATTACCTCCCCGCCCCGCGATCCTTGTTGTGTGGCGAATACTCCTCGTCTCTAGCCCTTTTCCGTCTGGTGTTCCCGAGCCTTCTGGCGAAGTCCTCTGCGTCTTCTTCCTCGACAAAGCAGGTAAACCCTATTCCTCGCTTGCTTTTGAAATCTTCTAAGAGGCTTTGTTGGAATTAAAATGCTTAAGAGAAGATTCTTTGCTTGTTTTAGACCTATTCTCAGTGCCTCCTTTGATTGTTGGCGATGAGAATATCTGTCAGGTGGTTGAAATAAGATCTTCCCTATTTGCTCTTATCGATTTATAAGGGAGCTCAATGGAATTTCTTATCCAGTTAGTTAAAAATGGTGAAGTATTGTGGAGGAAAGCAGAGAAGATGGTTGGTTTTCCTTCCCTTTCATCTGTGTTTCTCACTCTTTTTTTTATTTTTTTTTTTGGCTTGGATTTTGTTTATGACAGCGATCTTGTTTCCAAATCCAACAAACTGCTAATATGATATTTACTTTTTTTTTTAAATTTAAAGCTTATGTTCGTGTTGTGATTTATTATTTTTGGGCGTGTAGAAATGGAGCAAGGAAATTTGCTTATTTTTTTAAAAGTAATTATGTTTTACCCTGCCTTAGATTTTACTCTCCAAGCTTGATAATTTATATTGCATATTAGTGAAATTTTTTGAGTTTTAGTATATGATGAGATTCTTGCTAGAAGGAATCTGTTACAGTATTAATTTTTATCTGTTTAAGAAGATTTTGCAAGCCATGGTTGAAATTTGAGAATTTTATCTTGGCATGTGAGGTTTAAATTTTATTGTAAAGTTGAATTATGCATCAATAGATAGGCCTTGTTGCTATGTGCATATGTGTATATGTAATTTTGTACTGTTTTTAAGTGAATTTTTGCTAAAATTATTAAATTTATGACTATCACAGTTTTGTTAAATACAACATTACAAAATAGGGGCAAAATTGTCATTTTTCCAGAAACGGCTGTCCCACAGCTGTTTTCACACAGCTGCCTCAAACAGGCAGCCAGCTTTCCCGCAGCAGCTTCCCCACAACAGCTTCATGGAGCAATGCAGCTGCAACTGAAAAGCTGAGAAGGTGCAGCTGCCCCAAATAGAGCTAGAGCAAAGAAAATATAACTTATCTCAAACTCTTCCCCAAGAGAATCTCAAGGAATTCTTTTGACTCCTCTTCTTTCTTCACAACAACACACAATTCTCTCTTTAGATAAGTAAGAAAGAAGAAATCTCTCACTTTTTCTCTCCTCCTACACTTCTTAGAAGAGAACACGCACAAACCCTAGATTCTCTCTAATGGACTCTTTACACTAGAACACTCACTCTCTTCACTCACACACTCAAAAGACTCTCTCCCCCTCTCAATTTTTGGCTCCAAAACAGTTTAAATTTGTATGTAACTAATTTCCTATTTCCTAAGAGTTTCCTTGAGCACCCCTCCAAAATCCGGCCAAATACATCGAATATGGAATTAAATCGGGATAGGGCGCGGTCCGGCTCAGGATAGGGCGCCTTCCGGCGCTATTTTCTGAAAAATTGCCCAAACTCTCTATAAACGGGCGCAGTCCGGCGCTGGTAATTGTGCCGTCCAACGCTCTAGGTCAAAAAGTGCATTTTGCCTCATTTTGCTCCAAATTTGCTCCTTTTTGTTTCCTTTTGCTCCAAAGGCCTAAAATCATTGTACCTATATGAAATCATGAAAAATACCATTATTTAAAATGCAATATCATCAAAAATAAGTATGAAATAAATATTAAAAAGCTATTAAAATTTCAGTGGATCAAGATCCCCCAAATTTAAATATTACTTGTCTTCAAATAATTTAGTTACTACATAAAATAATGATCCACTGCAATGAATTTCTTTCTAGAATACCATGACTTTGACTTAGATAAATAAAATAATAAAATTTTCAAAAAGATCTTTGAATAATTCAAGTAAATTATGCAGATGTAAGGCAATCTAGTCATCAAGTCTAAGACTTCTAGCATTCTATTCATTTCAAAAATGACTGTAGATATTCCTATTAAGGCACTTAAAAGGATTACATGAAAAGAAGTTTATGAGAGAACTACTAGTAAAGATGTTAATCCATACATATAAGTTCAGAAAAGTAATTAAGTTTTCCTCTTTAGGTAGATCTAAGTGAAGCCAATTTTTGATTAGGCATCTCCTCAAGCTTCTCATCACTTTTTATTTTCTTTTTCGTCTTTTTCTCTTTTCTTTTTTTTTTCTTTTGATTTTTGCTTTTTCAAGTGAGGATTACTATACCTGGATAGCCTTTAATAATTTTGAACTTCACCCTTCTCACCCTAAATTTGGAACTTACCACAATCCTTTACCTTATAGGCATTTCTTTAGCTTATTATTGATTCATCATAGAGTCCCAAGTCTTTCCTTTCACATATATTTTTAAGATTCCTAATATTTCAAACATACAGTTTTTCTTACTTTGAATAGTTGACTATAGTCCTATCCTCTTATACCAAATATCTTAACCTACAAAATTATTTTTCATTACCAAAAAATTTCATTCAAGTTCACTATAATACTCAAATAAAATCAAAATACAGTTATCTGAAATTGAGCTCTATCACAGGAAATCATGTTAATAATTTTGAAAATACTTTTAAATGAGAACAACTAACAGTTAATTCTTTCCCTCCCCCAAACTTAAATTTTTGAATATCAATAAGATTAGCATAGGTAGAAAGAAAAGATCTAAACATATATGTAACTCATACCTCAATATGTTGGGCTTTTCATACATTTGAGTTTAGGCAGGTCTTCTTTATAAATTTAGAACAGTAGGCCTGAAATAATTAAGAGCATTTCTACACACAAATATATGTTAGAAATTTGCAAGGTGAAGAAGTTTGAAATCTTAAAACATAAAACATCAACTAAACACATAACACATTAACATCCAACTGTTACAATCATAGATTAAACTAATAAACTAAATACATGCAAACTCCACTATCATATCACATCCATCAAAATTCAACATATTACGACTTAAAGTCCACAACAAATACATCCAAATACACATTACATCACAAATACTAATCACAGCCTCAAGTACATCACAATTACATTAGAAAATACTAAATACAATGAAAATAAAAGTACTATACTACCAATCATAATCTGCAGGAGCTCCACCATCATTAGGCTCATCAGGCTGGTATGGAGTATACTCTGGGTATGTAGGAAATACAACACTAGTGTCTCCCCTAAGAAATCTCATCTGTACGTCATGATAAGCTATATCATACTCTCGCCACCGCACTTGATAATCATCATTTATCTTGTTCCTTGCTTCTCGTACCTCTACTCTGGTATTTGTTGACCTCATTTTTGGTGAGGTCTGATCTCTCTCTCCTTAGTGCTTAGGATCTAGCCATAGTTTTTCCCTTTGATTATCCTAGAAGACTAGAGATGAAACCCACCATTTAGAAATTCAAACCAAATCTTGATTCTCTTTGGAATCCTACATAGATGGTCATTAACCTCCAAGTCACTTAGAAGGTTAGGACCAATGTGCGGAAGACAAGGATGAATTCCATAGGATGTTCAAGCCTTAGGACAACCCCAGGTGGCTCGGTCGGTGAGGTCCAGTTTGCACACACCACATTGTTGCACATGTCTGAACCCTAAAAATACTCTTACCCAACTCGGCTTCCTGACTCATGTAGGAAACTCATATGGATGGACCTCAACCCCTAAGCCCCTGGCTAAGAGGGTTAGGAACAACATATTGAGTGTCTAAAACGAGTCATCTCATGGCTCTTGTGAGTTTAAGATGGCTTCATGGCTCAGCCAAAATGGTTTCATTTTACTCACATCTAATCAATCTTCATTTTTCCCAAAATTTCAATTTTTGACCCCAGGGCCCTAAACCCACCAAACCGACCAAATACCCTTGAAATTGCCTAAATTAACCAAGATTTCTCAAAATCAATCCTAAATTTTTCCCACCACTCAAATTGATCATCCATGACCAAATATATCAAAATTCCCAAAAATAGCCCCCAATACCCTTCATGTACCCTCCTTGTACCCTAAATAGCCTAAAAATTCCAAAAATCCAAAAAATTCTCAAAAAGTCCCAAAAATTCCAAAATGTTATCCACATAATTTTCTTCAACTTCCACATACCCCAATTTTGTCAATTTAACCCAATTTGATCAAAAATTCCAAATTGACCCTTAAGGCCTAAAGTGACCAACTAACTCAATCAATCCCAAATTGAACCCAAATGTCACCCAATTTTCCCCAAATTTGTTTTAAAATCTTCCTAACATCACCACAAACAAAACTCTACATTAATTTACCCTAAATATGGAACCAAACTTCACCCAAGCCTAACTCAAACCAAAATTCCCCAAATTGGCCTAAACCAATCATGAACCCAACCAAGCCCAAATCCCAAAATCACGACTCAACCAAATTGAAAACTCTTTTTCACACCTCCATAAACATTTTGCAACATTAATTTCACATCAAAACCAACATTAGCCCAACTTTAGCCTAAGTTAGCCCAATTCGGCTCACTTTGATCCTATTATTAAAAGACCCAAATTAAACCTAATTCAACTCCAAATAACCCCAAATATTTTCTAAAACCTTCATAACACATTCCAAAATTAAATGCAACATTTATTTGGCACAAACTTTTTCCAAATTTTTATCCAAAAGTTTATTTTAAAACCTAAAAGCCCATCTCCTTAAAACATTTTAAAAGCCTATTTTTCACCAAATTAAAAAAAAAGAAAAGCCTAAAATCTATTCCAAGGATCATATGGCATTTTTTTTCTCATCATCCCTTTAATTGAAATAATTCCCTAAGTTCCATATTCAACATCAAATAATTCTAAATCAAGCCTCATGCCAAATTACCCCTAAATATCAAAAATCCAAAAATCCCTTTCTCATGCAAGTGAGCCAAGCCATGAGCAAGCCTTGGAGCCATGTTTAAGCCACATGAAGCCACGAGAACTTTAGATTTGTCATCACTCCATAAATGGAAAAAGGAGGAAGGCCTTTAAACACCCCTTAAAAGTCATTAACCTTACCCATGCTTCACCCTAACCTAAAATTAATCCAAATAATTTTGATGGGGACTTCACCATCCTTTCCTTGGTTGACCCAACTGATTTTCCATCAGCCTAAAGCCATCTTGAAGGGTGAACCAAACCCAAAAGCATGACTTGACCAAAATGAGTCCAAAAGAGCCGCTTCCCCCATTCCACTTAAATTAAACCCTTTACACATGGCAATACCCAATTAAACTCACTAAACCCCACCTCTGACCTCACTGGTCAAGATGGTGACCCATGCCTGGCCGGACCACCACCTGGCTCGCCCGAAACCACCAGGCCGAGAGGCTTGATTTGATTCAAAAATTCAAATTGAGCTTGCTAAGTTGTCCCAACCCAATTGGACTTCACAGCTCTTCTTCTCCTCCCCTAAGCAGCTGATCCCAACCTCTAATTGGCCCTGGTAAGCCCTTTAGCCATGACTATTTAAACAGCCGACCTCCACGGCCAAAAGGTTAGCTGAACCAAAGTCTCTCAAAACCTCTATCCAAGTGGCCTAAATTCTCCCCCTAACACAGAGAAGAACTTCCCCACTGTTATCCCACCCTCATCCCCATTGATTGAGCTCAATTTCAGAGCTCAATTCTTAGGCCAAAACAGGACACTTCACCACAGTGAGCAAAACCCCAAATTGATCAACCCTACACCATCACCAGACCAAGAGAGGAAGTTCCCTAGCGGAGCCCCCTCACCAGGCCACCCATTTGTTCTGGAGACCAAAGCTTGAAATCGGGTTTGGTGGAAATCATACTTAGACATTTCACCACAACCAGAGGCTTCATCCCTAGCTTCCCTGGACTCCAACGAACGTGCCAAGCTCCTCTGATTGAAGCCTCACTTCTCAGAGCCAAGGTATTGAAATCCTCCTTCTTGAGAGCTTATTTTGATTCTCCATTTTGTTTGAGTCAATTTCAAAGCATCATAGCTGTATAGATGTGTTCGCCTTGTTGAGACAAGTTCATAGACCCCAAGAGCACGCAATTTGGTTGAGAGATGGGGGAGATCTTAAGGTTTGAGTGTGGACAGTTCTTGGGTTAGGGCACTTGGGGACGATGAACGAATGTCGTCCATTCACGCGTGTATTGGATGAACGGTGGAGATCAAGCCGGACGAGGAGATGGAACGGGACAGCGGGCCGCGTGGCTGCCGAGTCAAATGGTGGCATCAAACAGGAGCACGCCGCGTGGAGCTTCGACCCGGATGAGGATGACGCGGCGCCGACGTGGTTAAGTAGGAAAATAGGGTATTTTTTGAATTTTTTAAATGCCCTGACCTTTGAAAATTCATATCTTTGTGTAGAAAAATCACAACATTAAAAAAAACCCTCTTGCTCAGTGAACAGAGAAGAAAAATGTGGAAAAAGAATTGATCTATTTTGTTGAGTATTTAATTTTTAATTAATTAAACACTGATCTGAGTTTTTTAATTCTCCACTCACACACACAATTCACCATGGCATGAGACCATAAGGCTTTTGTAGCCTATGTTCTTAGAAACAATCCTTGAATTTTCCAAGGTCAGAGGCCGCCTCTATGGCAAGTTATCTATTTTCCAAAATTTTAGGGCTGTTTTAGCATTTTAATTCCAATAATTTGCATATTGCTTAGAAAATTCTAGGAAAATTGGGGGAGGTATCTTATGACCAGAGGACCCTAGGAAATTATGGTTTGATTTAACTCCTTAAAAATAACCCTAATTAGCCTAAACACTTAAAACTAAACTTTAATATATTAGGAGTAATCACACATTAAAATCACTTGAAATCAATTCTCCACTGTCACTTAGGATACAAAGAGCCTAACATAAAAATTTCAAGTCAATTGGAATTAATTTAACCTATTAAATGAATTAATTTAGTGACATAGCTATTTTAAAAATTAAAAAATTCATAAAACCCAAAATATATTTCAAAAATTCACCAAACTTGTTTTATGACCTCTCTGTGATCAGGGGAGTCCAAGAAAAATAAAATTACATTTTACATAAAAAATTGATTTTTAATCAATTTTTAATATTTATTAATTAAAAATTATAAAAAATCACAAAAATTTAAAAATTCACCAAAATGCCACATTTGGTCTCCTAATCACTTGAGAACCATTAAAATATTTTTTCTAAGCCTCTAAGTTGAGATATTAATTTTTAAAGGCCTAGGATAATATATTTAAAAAATGAATTTTTTTAACCTTCTTCTAAAATAATTCTAATAAGTCAAAGAAAAATAAAAAAATATATAAAATTTGTTTCTCTGAACTCCCTAACTACAGAGAAACTTTCTAAAAAATATGAAATTAATTTTTCCTCCTTTAAAATATTTTAAAATGAATTAATATTCCAAAACTTAAAATAATTATAATAAATAAAATATAACTCAAAAAATCACCAAAATTGGTCCAAGTGATCATCTAGTCAATAAGAACATCCCATAATTTTCGTAAGGACAGAAACTTTACCTTGGTCATGTTGTTGAATTTTCATTGAAAACCCTTATTTTTCATTAACCTAATTATATAAATTAAATTAAAAATGAAAAAAAATCATATTTTCTCCTCTAATGTGTTAATTGACATGTGAGTAAGGTGACATAAAATTCTAAAGTTCATTTGAGTTTGATTTGATGAATTATGGCAAGAATATGCTTAAGAGGGCACTAAGGTAATTAAAAGGTTTTATCCTTAATTAAAATTTAGGTATAATCAAAGGGAGGGTAAAATATTTTGATCTTAATTTTCATTTGGATGATTGAAACATGGGAAGTTCAAGTGGTAGAAACCCATTAAATCATCTTAAACATTAAAAGAAAGAAGCATTAATTGAATTACATGAAATTTGGAAGATTAATTAAAGCTTGATAATTAAAGATTAAAAAGAAATGTAATAAAAAATCCTAATCCTCTAAATTAAATTCTCCAATTAATAATTCAATTAAACATTATTTAATGTCAATTAATGGAACTTTAAAATAATGATTAAAATTGATATTTAAAAAAAAACAAAACCCTTTGTTGAAAATCTTATGATTGAACTAAAGACACTAAAGGAAATTAATTTGAAATTCCCCAAAACTTAAATTAAGAATAAAATTTTAAAACATTTAAAGATCAATCTGAAAAGTTAAAATCATTTAAACTAATAAAACTTAATTGAATTGAACAACTTGAACACTATTCCAAACTTAAGATAATCTAAAAAGAGAAAGAAGATTAATCATAACTACATCACTTTAAACCATCAACTCAAACTTTAAATTAAGAATGGTTACAATCTTTTATAAACCAATTTGCCTCTAAAGGCTTTCATTATCATAACTCTTAAACGAAGCAAAAAATGAAATATCACCTTACTCACAAGGATAATCAAACATCCTGATTCACATAGCAAGATTAATCTGGGTGATTGATTCATCATCACAATGAAACTAACTGAACTTAAAATAATCCCTACAATTTTTAAGAAGATGTTCAGAATTCAGTTCCGAGCACTTCTCTAACTTAAGGAGATGTTTTAAAAGAACAGTGAGACTTCATTGTTCTTTGGTGAAAAAATCATTCTTATTAAAACACCAGAGCCTAGATGTCGTAGGAATTGACTAGCAATAAGACTAGGATTTTGGTAGGTAACCAGAACCTTCCCTTAGCTTTACCTAGGTATTTTCTTGTTGTAAATATATAATTGTTTTAACATGTATTTTAAGTGTAGGTGAAAACGATGGGAATGCCACCATACGCATTTAAGTTTATTGCAATTTACATTTGGCAATTTATTAAATGTCTTAATTTCATGTACTTATAAATGCATGAAAATGATCGACCCATCATGTTTAAACAACTCAAAATTTAATCACCAACAAAATGAAACTGCAATTATAACTAAAATTAAAACATCTCGTTCGATGATTGAGAATCCCTCAGATGATGTAACCCACATGTTGCTAACAAGATTTCCCACGGTCTAAATGAAGGTGTGGAATTCATTCAGTTGGGTTTAGCAAATTCATTTGGACTAAGTGAATCTGATGAAAATAGCGGTGCCGGGATGACGGAACCGTGGGATCTTAATCGGTTCTACTTAATCAACTTTAAGATTTGTTTTAATTAAAATACTAAGCTATCTCAATTTTCAACCCTTCTAAACCAAAACACTTCTCTCATTTCTTGATTGCCACTTTCTAAAACTAAACCTCTGCAACAACAAGGAGCTTGGAGCATAGTGGACAGCAAGGCCATCTTCATCAGCAAAACTTGTGTCTACTTCAGCAAAACCTTTCTTAGAATTAAATAACAAAGCCATAGGATTTCGAGGTAATTTACCTAGTGCAGTATAAATCCTCAACTTTTCGTTAGACATTTGCATAATAGTGTTATGCAAATTAAGCCCTAACCGGTCTTAGGACTCTGAGGTAGTCGTTTGGTACGGCATAAACCCTCACATCTTCGAGGCTATTTGTGTGATTATATCATACAAGTATAAGTCCTAATTAATTAAAATTGGAAGGATTGAAATATTAAATAATATTCTCATATTGAAGCCAAATCATAGGATAGTTGGGAAGTCACCAAAGTTTACTTCGGGTCTGTGACATCCCCTACTTCTCTTCCTTTGGACTCTCAAAATAACTGTTCTAAATTTGAGCTATTCCCTATTGAAATTTCCAAAATCCAATCATTTGAAAACCTTAAACTTTGAAATTCTTGAGAGCAAAACCACTGATCATTATCGAGAGTTTTCTTAAATGATTCCCGTCATTTAAGATGTAATTAACTATAGGGGCTTGCCTTATAGGGAACTTTAAGAACCCAGGTAATATAAACCCTGCTTAATTCCTTTATATTAAACAGGGGAACTTGTCGGCTTATAAAATTGGTTCGCAGACGAAACGGGTGTCACAAATCTTCTAGTTTATTTAATCGAGCCCCATCATCAAGCAGTGTGTCTATTCCTCGGGATAGATACACGGTTGGTGGTGTGATGCTCGTTTATATAAACTATTTGGGAGGTGAGATCAGTTTAATTTCATATCTTAAAATTTTCAAACTTAAGATTATTTTCAAAATCAAATGCTACTTTCCAAATTATATATATTTAAATTAAACACTCAACCTAAAAAATATGCCGACAATTTCTAGCGACTTCGCTGGGGACTAGTTCCTCTCTCCATTTTGATCAGGTGGTTTTGTTTTCATAAATCGGTAGTAAATCCATGCTCCTCTTGGATCAAACTATCTTCCTTTCTGTTGAAATACCACATTTATTTCTGTCTTGAACGGGTATAGTCAACTCTCTTGGATTTTGGAGGCACTGTTTAGACAACCCTAAACAGAGAGGTTCCAGAATCCTTTTACCTCTTAGAGGTGGGGTGGACCCCAAAAGGTGTTAGTTTAGGAGAGGTTCCTCGGGTTGAGAAGTCTTGTGAGACTATCTCTTCCTTTCTAGTTCCTGGATTGGATTCCTTACCTTTCCTATAACCTTTCCCTTTTTAATTGTTTTATTCCGAACGAGCAAACCTTTTAATAAACAAACATTTCTAAAATAGCAAATACACGAATAAAACAAGAATCTGAAATTCTTTATAAAGAAAACTAAGAGAAAGATCAATGGAAATGTGTTTGGACTCTTTTTGAAAAAAAAAATTTCTTTTTTCATACTGGAAAATTTTTGTGACGAAAGGAAGCGTAATTTGAAACTGACGCTCAGAATCTACCCTGCAGAAAATGTCTGCACCAAAGCTGATTTTCTCCTTCACCAACGGGATAGACTTAGCTGTCTATAAGGATGAGCTGCCTGACGATGCGATCATTCGCTTTGGACAGGGATTTGACAATACGGACATTAAGTTCACTGATGTTACTCTCTTCGCACTAATGGCTAGAGTACCGGAAACTGAGGAGCTCATAATTGAGTTCAACTTGAAGTCGGCTCAAGAATTTCCTCCCCTGCGAAGGGTCCCGGTTGAAAGGAACACCGCTGTTCATCGGAGGTTAGCTGCTACCCCCAGAACTGTCATCTCTACCCCCACTGGTCTGCTCATCACTGCACCTACCCCGACTCCCGCCAAACTGAAAGGGAAGGAAGTCCAAGTCGGTGAATAGCCTGTTACCATGGAGGGTTCGGATTTTTCTACGATACCGTCTGTCTTCGAGATAGGATCCAGTTTGAGATTTGCACCCATAACCCAGATGCAAAGAAGGAATAAGAACAGAATGATCGCCATGATCAGAAAGGCCAGAGCTGCTGAAGCTGCTTTTCTTGAAGAGATTCCTGAGGAGGAAGAAGAACTGCCTGAGATCTCACTGCTGTTGGGAGGGAGTAGGTTCCACCCTCTCTCTGCTGCATCTGATGAGGAAGATGCTCGAAGGATTGCCGCTACGCTGCCTTTGCCTGCATACTATAGTGATAGTAAGAAGAAGAAGATCAAGGCTACGTCGCTTACCCGACTGCGAGCGGTAGTGGAGAAGTTAGCTAAGAAAGAGGGATGCCCCGTGTCAGAGATTCTGAGAAGAATGGGACGGGTACCAGCTAGATCCCGCCTCGGACCACGAGTAGACCCCATCACTATCATAGAAAGACCAAAGAAGAAAGTGCGAGCTAGCGAGAGAAGTTCGCATGTTGTTGTATCAGGTCACCATGTTAGGGAACACACCACCTACCGACGTACAGCCGATAGACCATTTGGTCCTAGGCCTCCTACTGCAAGAAGGATGGTGTGGCAACCTATTATTGCTGAACCAATACCGACAGAACACTCTAGGAAGAGAATCCTCATCAGAAAGCCCGAATCTGAAGAAAGTGCTGCAGCTCTAAAAGAAACTCCTGAAGATGAAGCTCAACAGTCGTCGCTTGACAACCGCGAGACCGTTTGGAAAAAAACCACTTGAGGATGCCATAGGGAAATTAAGAATTGACATCCACGGTTGGCAAGAGAAAGAAGAAAAGAATTGAGAAATGAAGTGGATTCATCAGAGACCCGAGCATCATCAGCTTTGCGAGGAGCTCCGTCAACTTCAGAAGGAGACGAACCAGAAGCAATGAGAGCACGTCTTTGAGAAAAGGGTGACACGATCTATCAGATGGAGAAGAGGATGGAAGAAATGGCGACCGCCTTAGCCACTCTCCAAAGTCAGCCTCAACGTCAGAAGGAAACACCTCCAGAGATCATTCACATTGCAGATGGAGGAAAAGAAGTTACATCTGTCAACGGAGATGAACAGCCAAAGAAGGATTCAGCCCAGAGCATGATTCCCGAAAATGATATTAAGAATATGGTGGAACAGCAGGTGCGAGAAGCCTTAGCCCAGTCTAAGAGCGGAACATCTATTCAGATGGGTAGACCTCACCCTAAAGAATTTGATGCAGTCCAATACCCGAAAGGCTTCGTACCACTCTGTTTAAGAATTTCGACGGTACGGGAAACCCCCGACAGCATGTCGCATATTTTCGTGCTAGTTGCTGCAATGCCGGTGAGAGCGACGCTTTACTTTTTCGTCAGTTTGTCAGCAACTTGTCGAGGATTGCCTTCGATTGGTATGTAGAATTGTCGAACGGTTCAGCCAAGACATTTTCAGAATTAGAAAACCTTTTCGTTAAGCGGTTCGCTGGGGCCCGACACCACATCACTATTGGTAATCTAGTGGCGGAGCAATAGAAACCGAACGAAACCTTGGTGGATTACATACTTCGATGGAGGAACTTAAGTATGAAGTGTGAACCACAGCTTCAGGAACAACATGCAGTCGGTATCCTGCTTAAGAGAATCCATGGCCCGATAACACTTCTCCTCAAAGGATTCACAATTAAGACTTTCGAGAAGTTGCTTAGCAAGGCCGGGAGCTTGCAGGAGGAGGCAAAACAACCGAGTTTTGTCGACAAAACTGATAAGCAGATGCTAATGAAAGCATTTGAGAAGAAATCCGGAATCGTTGCAATTGTGGATAAAGGTAAACAGCCGGAGTGGCCACGCCAAGTTACCAACCACCGTAACAGACTTATCAACAACCTCAACAAAGCTATCAACAACCTCGATCAAGTTATCAGTCATGGCAGCATGATCAAGCGCCGCCTCACCCATTATACAACATGAAGGAGCTTTTTAATAAGGAATACCCCTTCAAGATTGAAGCAGTGGTAAGATGTTTCGCAGTTTGATGAAGACGCCTGACTTTCAGCTACCAGAGCCCAGAAGGCCAGAAGAAGTCGACAAGAAGGATCATCCAAATTACTGTCCCTACCATAGGATGCTCGGACACAAGATAGAAGACTGCTTCACCTTTAAGAATTGGCTCAAAGACAACCTCCGAAAGGGGAACATAACAATCCCGAAGGAATACATGACGGAGCCCCAAAAATGAGGATCCGTCAATGTTATTTCAACAGATCTTATTATTCCGATAGATACACAACCGATGATGGATGGAGTACTGTCTCGAAAAAGTCTACGAAGAAAATTTTGGATCACATCCAGACAGCTTTGGTGCGCGCTTCAACTCAAAGTTTGAAACCTGCCAAGCCGGCACTATCGCTTGCGATCGAAGAACCACCCCAGAAGGAGGAGGAGATCGTGGAAGAAGAAAAGACCGAGGATCTAAAGGGTATACTAGGGGCTGCTTTTCCTAGGATGGTTGTTTCTGATTCGGGGGAGAAATCCTTTGGACCTCTGACTCTGTATGATTATTCGCTCGCCCCGGCGGGATCTTATAATGATAAGAGTTTTGGTGTTGGCTACGTTTTAACTGTTTCTAACGATCAAGTAAATAACAACAACCAAACTAATCCGGATCTCGATTTCGATATGAATAACGATTCTCAAATCATGCAAAACCTCGATGGCGCGACAAAGGAAGAGACATTCACAAGAATGACTATGAAAGCTCAAGAAGCGACGAGTCCGTTTGTGAATTTCGAGGAGCTCCGATCATGATAGAATTAGAGCTGTCAGATTTTAAAGCAACTTCAGAAGAGCCAGTAGTTCCAATCCAAGAGGAGATACCAACAGACTCGACACCAAATTCAGACGAAATAACAGAAGTCAATCTAAGAAGTGGAAAAGTTCTACCCCCGAGAGTGGGTCCAAAAGATAAAGGAAAGCAGGTGGTTGCTCAGGAAGAGTCAACCCCAGCAGAGGAATTGCCCACTCGGAAAGAAATTGAAGAACCTGGTACTAAAGTGGATTATAACGTGCTAGCCCATCTTAGGAAACTACTAGCCAAATTGAGCATCTACGACGCTCTGATCCTGTCAAAGGAGATGAGGGAAACTCTAATTAAGGCTTTACTTGATCCAAAAATTTGTTTAGCTCAAATGGTTGTAATTCCTTAGACGAGGTTTTCTCGTTGAAAGAACAACGCGGTGTTACTTTCATGGACAATGATTTACTACTTGGAACAGCTGATCATAATCGACCGTTGTACATTTCAGTCTCCATCGGAAAGTTCACGCTCTCGAGGGTGTTAGTTGATCCGGGAGCATCAATCAACATAATGAACCTTTGGACATTAGCATACTTGGAGATTGATGCCCGTGATCTCGAAGCAGACAAGATGTTACTAAGAGGTTTCAATCAAAAAGAAGAAAGAGCTATTGGATCGATAAAACTATTAATGAAGATCGGTGATTTGGCAAAGACAACTGCAAAATTCCACATAATTGATTCCGAGATATCGTTCAACGCTCTGCTGGGTCGGCCGTGGATCCATGAGAACCGGATGGTACTGTCATCTCTGCACCAGTGCATAAAGTATTATGAAGGAGGACAAGAACAGTGTATCAAAGGTAATTTGCAACCATTCTCCGTACATGAAATCGGAATTCACGAAGATGCAGCCTACTATGCGCCTCCGAAGAAAACAATCTTCTCTAGTAATGCCATACCAAGTGAAGCAAAAGAAGTTCGAGATGACGAAGAACCTGAAATTCTAGTTTAACAGTTACTCACCACTCCCTTATGACAAGATGGTGAAGGTTTCTCCAACACTCGCACCCGAGGTCGAGGCCGGGGACGAGGTCGAGGAAGAAATGGGTCATCGATGTTGATTGGGAGAATAATTTCGAAGAAGAAGAAGTCAAGAAAGAAGCAATGAAGATAAATCAAAAGAAACCCCCAATTCAAGATCTCTCTCAAAGAAGAAAAGAATGAAGAATACAAATCAATGTACGAGAAGATTAACCACTATGTACATACTATGACCCTAACCCCGATCTATCCTAATAAGGTCGAGGGTATGGTGGTTAAGGAAGTACATGATGGCGGTGTTAAGCCAATCAAGTTCTACAGTGGTGCTTCTTCTTCAAAAATTGAAAATGATGTAAAATTTGAAGATGTTGCTTCATCTGAATTAATGGAATTCCTTTTTTAGTGGTATTCTCCATGTGTTCAAAATTTAATACAACGTGGTATCTTTCCTAAACAATGGACGAAAGGTCAATCACAACGTTTTGAAAAATTATGGAATAACGCTAATCGCCGCCCAATTCAAAGCATGGTCTCGGATTCGGCACAGTAGCACCAGCTGATGATGCAGAATTTTGCTTGGTTGTCACTTATGAGCCTAATGAAGACTGCTTGGAAGCTTCAGATAATCTTGAAGATCTACCAATCGGAGATGCTCCACCAAAATTTGAAGAAGAAATTAAATCTACAATACAGGAGTTAATGGAAGTTAACTTAAATACTAGCGAAGAGCCTAGGCCGACCTTTGTTAGCTCCCTACTCAATTAAGAAGACTCCGAAAACATGATTAAGCTATTAATGGAATTCAAGGACTGTTTTGCTTGGAGTTATGATGAAATTCCTGGATTAGCTCCAAAAGACGCAGGTCACAGGCTAGGAGTGGATCCCACTGCCGTTCAAGTCAGACAAGCTCCGAGAAGAATGCGTCTAGAAATCGAGCAACAAGTAATAGCTGAAGTTAAGAAGCTCATCGACGCTAAATTTTTCCGTGAAGGACAATACCCGACTTAGTTAGCCAATGTGGTACTAGTTAGAAAGAAGAACGGTCAGATCAGAATCTACGTGGATTTCAGAGATTTGAACAAAACTTGCCCAAAGGATGAGTTCCCGCTACCAATTCCAGAATTAATGATCGACATCGCTTGGACACATGAAATCTTCTCTTTCATGGATGGATCGTCAGGATACAACGAGATAAAGATGGCACCATAAGACAAAAAGCTCACAACCTTTAGAACGCCAATCGGAGTATACTGCTATACAATAATGCCTTTCAGATTGAAGAACACATGAGCAACTTTCCAAAGAGCAATGACGAGGATTTTTGATGATCTCATTCACAACCAAGTCAAGTGTTATGCGTCTGTATGATTTGAGAATTGTTTTCGAGCGATTAAGACAATTTAACCTTAAGATGAATCCCTTGAAATGCGCCTTCGGCGTCACCTTTAGGAAATTCTTAGGATTTGTTGTCCGACATCACAGAATTGAAATCAATTCGGAGAAGATTAAAGCTATCTTAGGAATACCGCCTCCCAAAACCTTAAAACAACTACGATCCTTTCAAGAGAAGTTAGCATATCTTCGACGCTTTATTTCGAATTTGTCAGGAAGGTGTCAGCCTTTTTCTGCTTTGGTTAAGAAGGATGCCAAGTTTACTTATGACTCCAATTGTCAACATGCCTTCGATGACATCAGACGATATCTAATGATACCTCTTGTCTTAGAAGCCCAGTCTCGGGTAGATCGTTAATACTTTATACCGCGGCTTTAGACGACTCCCTCGGAGCCCTGCTAGCTCAGGTCAATGACGAGGGGAAAGAAGATGCTCTCTACTACCTAAGTTGTCGTCTGATTCTGACGGTGGTAAAGTATCCCCCGATTGAGAAGCATTTTTTAGCCCTGATCTTCGCTGCTCAAAAGCTCAGGCATTACATGCTTTCTCATAAGGTCAACCTTATTTCGAAGTTTAATCCGTTGCAATAATTGATGACCTGCCCTACACTCTCCGGCAGACTTTCCAGGTGGTCAATGATACTATTGCAATTCGATATAACTTTCGTTCCTCTTCGTGCCGTGAAGGGACAAGTCCTAGCAGATTTTCTTGCAGCGCACCCTTTACCTGCAGAATCGCCTCTCAATGACGACTTGCCAGACGAGCAGATAATGGGCTTAGAAGACCCCGATGATCAACGTTGGGAACTGTACTTCAACTGAGCATCCTCAGCACAGAAAGATAAAGAATTGCAAATGATAGTGCCCGGTAAAGCAGGAATCAGACTAATCTTTATAACACCAGAGAGGGGGATGTTAAGGTATTCTTACCATTTAACAGTACCGTGTACAAAAAATGAAGCAGAATACAAAGCCCTTATAACCGGATTGGAGTTAACCATCCAGATGGGGATAAAAAATATCAACATATACGGAGATTCCTAGTTGATCATTCAATAGGTCGCCAGACAGTATAAAATTTTGAAACCAAAACTCGAGCAGTACTTTCAGTATGCAATGAAGTTGCTAAAGCAGATTCCGAATGTAATGATCTACAAGATTCCCAGAAGAGAAGATGCTCTCGCAGATGCGTTAGCCCGCCTTGCAAAAGAATTTTCCTGCTTACAGGATGAATCAGTTGAAATGTCAGTTCAGGGACGACATGTCCTATCACAGCTCGACATGGATGCAATATCCGAATCAGAAGAAAAAGAAGAAACAGTTGCAGCAGTAACATAAACTATAGAGGGTTGGCATCAACCGCTCATAGACTACCTGCAAATAGGAAATCTACCAAACAATAGGTCATTAGCCCATCAGATCAAGAAAAGAACTCTGTCATACACATTAATAAATAATACCTTATACAGAAGGTCTTTCGATCAGATGTGGCTAAGGTGCCTGAGCGGGTCCGAGGCTTGTGAAATTATTAAAGAGGTACACTCAGGACTTTGTGGCGCTCATCAGTCGGGTCCGAAGATGAAAATGAAAATTAAGAGACTAGGGTACTACTGGCCCTCGATGATGACCAACTGCATGAAAGTTGCCAAGAGTTGTCACCAGTGCTAAGTGCATGGAGTGGTTCTACATCAACCTCCAAATGTGCTACATCCGAAAATCGCGTCGTGGCCGTTTGAGTATTGGGGCACGAACATCGTGGGTCCGATGGAACCGCCTTCTTCAAGAGGACATCACTTTATTCTTGCGACTACAGATTACTTTTCAAAATAGGCAGAAGCAGTACCTCTCAGAGAAGTGAAAGCACATCACGTGCTACAGTTCTTCAAGAATCAAGTCGACTACCGTCTCGGGTTACCGCGCAGATTTATCTCAGACAACGAGTCCGCTTTTAGAAGTACAAAGATTAACAATTTTTTCAGAAGGTACGAGATTGACTGGTGCTATTCGACGATCTACTACCCAAGAGCGAACGGCTTGACCGAGGCTTTTAATAAAACTCTCTTCCAAATCCTAAAGAAAACTTTGGACGATAACAAAAGAAATTGGCACGAGAAGTTATTAGAAGCCTTATGGGCCTACAGAACGGCTTTCAGAACTCCTACTCAGTCTACATCGTACGCTCTAATGTACGGGTCCGAGGCAGTCTTGCCCTTGGAAGTTCAACTTCCATCTCTTAGAATTGCAGTTGCGAACAAGATTACTACATAAGAGAATGCCAAACTACGACTATAAGAACTGGAAAGGTTGGAAGGGAAACGACTTTCAATGCAGCAGAATCTCGAATTATATCAAGCCAAGATGATCCAGGCCCACGATAAACTGGTCCGCCCAAGGACATTCCAAGTCGGTGACTTGGTTCTATTTCTCAAGAGTCCTATTCTTGCACATTGCAAGATAGGAGGTAAATTTGAACCGACTTGGGAGGGGCCGTTCGTGATCGAGAAAGTCTACTATGGAGGTTCCTACCAACTGGTGAATTGTCGTGGAGAACGATCTATGCTTTCAATCAGTGGACGATATTTGAAGAAGTATTACGCAACCTGATGTTTCGAAGGATGAACCTTAAAAAAAATGAAGTCTCATTTCTAGAAGCACGGGTGGAGTAATCATTTGTAATTGGGTCCGAACCCAAAATATAAAAATGGATGATAAAAATCATTAACAAAAAAATGCGTTAAAAGAAAATATGTGAAATCATAATAATAAAATTTTGATCCTCCCTTTCAAATCAGCTCACTCCTGATCTTTCCCCATCTTTTTCTACTCTTATTAAAATTTGAAAGAAATGAATAAGAATTTTCCATTAATAAGTAAATTTTCTTATTGTTCTCATTCTTAGTACAACCCCTGATCCTTTCCTTGTTTTTCGCAGGGAAATGTCGAACGGGCGGTTGGTTCTGCACTTCGAGAATGATGTGAGTCTAGCACTCGATGAAAAGAAGATGAAGGATAGAGTCGTGACTGAGATTGACTCTTATTTCACACCGACTGACTTGCAATATGAGGAGGCCGATTGGACCCCAATTTACCAGGAAGAATCCACAGTCAGACAGTGGTAAAATTGGGTAGCTCGAGTCAGCAGTCTACCGACAGAAAGAGGAAAGTGAACGCCGCTCATGTAACGGGAGAAGACAAGAAAGTTAAGTCCATGGTTACTACAGCAGAGGGCAGGCTTATCAGCACCGTACCCACAAAGGTTCAGGGAGTGAGAAGGGCTACTCTCACTCCTACACAACAAAGAAATAAGAACCGCTGCATTCACAAGATGTTAAGTAAGCTAGCAGCGGACCGACATGAAGAGACAGTTGCTACCGTCAGGGCAAGCACATCTAAGAAGCCGGTTCGACAAAAACCAGAAAAGAAGAAATCAACTCCAAGGACCGCAGAAAAGTTGAAAGAGATTCCGAGAAGTGCAGAAACAGAATTAGCGCCACGACGCTAGATGGATATACCAGCTTTGAAGAGTCTTGTTGCGAAATCAACCCCGGAGGATGTCCTGATAGAGACTATCCCCGAGGAGCCGAGACATGCAGGAGAGCGTGCTGGGGTTAAACCATACATCCCACAGTACGTTACCAGACATCGCCGATTGTAGATAATCCAAGAGTACAAACTGGAGAGACTGCAAAAAGTTGAAAAGAAAACATTCGAATATTTTGAAAGAATTCGAGGCAAGAAGATCAACATCCTGTAAGGCCTTGAGCTGCATACAGATGCATTCTCAGACTACGAGCAGTAGTAAATTGTGGATTGCATCATTGAGCTTCAGAAAATGGGCCGAGCTGGTCGTTTGAGAGAAAAGACCTACTCAGAACCTCGGAGGTGGAAGAGAGGAAAATGAAGAGTTACGATCCAGTGCGGGTGTTGCTACAACTTCGCCGAGGACAGGAAAGGAAATCTGCCAGGGATACTCCGTCGTAGTGAGGTTGATCCGATGCCAGGAATCATCAAGAGGATGGTGAAAAGGATGGTGACATGGAAGGTACTGCCTACAGATTGCATACCCAACAGCTGCATCATTAACAAATACAAGGAGGGCGACTTCATACCGCCACACATAGATCATCACGACTTTGTCAGACCTTTCTGCATAGTGTCTTTCATTAACCAGTGTAACATCATGTTCGGATTAGACCTCTGGATAGCAGTCCCCAGAGAATTCGAGGGCCAGTGGGGATACCTCTACCGGTAGGTTCCGTCTTGGTGCTAAAAGGAAATGGAGCAGACGTAGCAAAACACTGCATTCCAGGGGTGTCTGTTCAGCGAATCTCCATCACTTTCAGGAGGATGGACGATAGCAAAATGCCTTTCCACTTTCAGCCAGACCCAGAGTTAGAGAGCCTTCAGCCCTATGAGCTACATGAAAAATAACACACCTCCAATGCACATCCGAACGACATTTCCTGCTAAGGATGGCTTGGAAGGTGATGTTATTATCCATGTGTCTCACTTTTCAGACATGGATTTCGACAGATGCTTTTCGAAGAAGCCTGCAAGAATCTTATGCAGTCTATTTTGGATTATAAAGATTGTATGAGATGCTTAATTTTCAAGGAAAATATCATCATGTTTTGGATCAAGCTATATGATGTATTTTCAACAAATTGGAATGGAAACGACCATGTCGTGCTTTGCCCTCACTTCTTGTGTGCAAATTTGACTGGGAAACGCCACTAAGTTGAATGAAATTCGAATGAAGAACGATTTGAAAATAAATAAGAACTCTTTTAAAAATCTGAATGTCAAAACGAAATCCAAATTTACATGAATTCTTATTGAACGAAAATAAAATCGAATCACTAAAAAACCAAACGAAACAAATCTAAGTCTCGAATTGAATTCTGATCTAAATCCCCTGACCCAAACCTTTCGATCCTTCTTCAAACCTGAATCTGTTTGAAACTCTTTTGAAATTCGAATCCTTTCCTCGACTTGTCGCTAGATCGATTCTTTCTGGCTTGCTATGCTTACCAGTCCCTTTCAATCTTTTCTCTGTGTGTTAGAGGATCGACCAGTTCTATTGACACAGAGCCACAAATGTTATTTGATTTGGTTATGATGGGATAAAGCTGGGTCCCTCTTCACACAGATCTCTTTTCCAAAAAAACCTTCGGGCGGGATTTGAAACTGTTGACCTCATTTTTGATGAGGTCTTCTCTTCTTCTCTTTAGTACTTAGGATCTAGCCTTAGGCTTTTCCTTTGACTATCTTAGAGGACTAGAATTGGGACCCACCTTTTAGAAATTCAAACCACTTCTTAACTCCCTGCAAACTCCACAAACTTGATTATAGACCCCTAATCACCTAGAGGGTTGAAATCAAATGTGGAAGTTTAAAGGATGAGTTCCTATAGGACTCTTTGGCCTTAGGACCGCCCCAGGTGGCTCAGTGCAGTAAAGGGCCGACTTACACATACACTACACCTATGCACTACACTTTCACACACCTCCTAAAAACACACCCATACCCGACTTCGACTTCCGACTCATGTAGGTGATTCACATGGATGGTCCTTAACCCCTAAGCCCTCGGCTAAGCAGGGTTAGGAACAACATGGTAAATGCCTCAAATGAGTCCCTTCATGGCTCATGTGGGCTTGATATGGCTTCATGGCTCAACAAAAATGATTTCATTCCACTTACATCCACCCAATCTTCAATTTTCCAAATTTTCAATTTTTGACCCCGGGACCCTACACCCACCAACTCTACCAAATGCCCTCAAACTACCCAAATTTCTCAAAAATTTCCAAATTACCCAAAATTCTCCAAAATCAATCCCAAACATTCCCACATCACTCAAACTGATCATCCATATCCAAAAAATATCAAAAATCCCAAAATACCCCCCAATACCTTCCAAATACCCAAAATACCCCTTTTGACCCAAAAATCCAAAAATTCAGAAAATTCCCAGAAAATTCCAGAAAATCCCAAATATTCCCAATTTCATTTTGTTCAACTACACCATGGGCCAATTTTGTCAATTTACCCCACTTTTGTCAAAACCCCCAATTTGACCCATTTTAACCCAAAGTAAACCCAATGTCAAACCAAATCTACCCAATTGACCCCAATTCTGGTCCAATTCAATTCTAAACTTCAATTCAACATCCCCAACACCAATCTAGACCAAATACAAGCCCAATTTGATTGACATTTGAATCCAATTTCACTTTTGGCCTTAAAGCCCAATTTGGACCTATGACCCAAACCTAACCCAAACTCACCCATTTCAACTCCAATTAACCCCAAATCTTTTCTAAACCTTCCTTGACATCCCCATGAACAAAACACTAACATGATTTGCCCAAAACTTTGATCCAAACCCCACTCAAATTCAACCCAAAATCAAAAAGCCCAATTTTGACCTAAACCCAAACCTAGCCCAAATGAGCCCAAATCCCAAAATCAAAACCCAACCAAAGCCAAAACCTCTTTGAAACACTCCCATAAACATTTCCCAACATTAATTTCACATCAACTTCAACTCTAGCCCAACTTTGGCCCATGGTAGCCCATTTTGGCCCACTTTAGCCTCTTTACCAAAAAGCCCATATCCAACCCAATTCAAACCCAAATCACACCAAATTGACTCCAAACCACTCATGACACATCCTTAAACTAAACCCAACATTTATTTGGCATGGCCCTTTGCAAAATTTTCATCTAAAAGCCCACTTCTAAAGGACATTCAAAAGCCCATTCCAAACCAAACTCAAAAGCCCAAGCCCATCCTAAAGCCCACATTACAATCTCATCTCATCCTCACTTAATTAAAATCATCCCTAAGTCCTAAATCAGCAATCAAATCTTTCTAAACAAAGCCATATGACAAACCATCCAAATTTTACACTAAATGTCCAAAATTCTTAAAACCCATTTTCATGAAATTGACTAAACTTTTCCACTAAGCCACATGGAGCCATGCATGAGACATTCACAAGCCATAGGAAGCCATGAAAGTTTGGCATGTGATCAAGCCATTAATGGTAAAAGGAGGGGCTCCTTTTCTAACCTTTCATTAAGCCTTTTTTACCTTAAGCATGTCACACTCTAAACCATGCTTTGCCACCTAATCCTTGATGGAGACTCCACCATTCTCTCTTGGTCGACCCAACCGATCCTCTCGGCCCAAAATCAGAGCCATGGGGAGGTGCACCCAACCCAAACCAATGGGTTGACCAAATTGAAGCCAAAATGACCTCTTCCCCATTCCATTTTAATTCAACCACTTTACACATGGCAGTGGCCAATTGATTGCACAAACCTCTAACCACGACCCACTCGGACTCCGAGGGTGACCCATGCTCGCCGGCCAGCCACCCGGTCGCCGGAAAACACCATGGCCGAAACCTTGGGAGGAGCCAAACTTTGGAATTCTCCCTTGTCGAGCCGCCCCATGCCTAGTGGTCACCATGGCTGTTCTTCTCCTCACCGGAGCAACTCGATCCCAAGCCCTAACTCCCCACGGGAGGCCCTCCAGCCATGCCTATTTAAACACCACCCCCTCACGGCCATGAGAGGAGAGTTGCACAAACCTTGCCAAAACTGCGCCAAAATTGTTCCGGACCCCTCCTCCTACACAGAGCACTTGATCCCAGGTGAGATCCCCCGCCATTTCCTCTCTGTGAGCTTAATTTCAAAGTTGAAATCCAAGCCCAAAACCGAGGACACTTCCCCACGGTGAACCAATCCCCAAATTGATTGGTCCTACACCTTCACCGGACCGAGGGAAGGTGTCCACCAAGCAAAAGCCCCATCTCCGGGCCACCCGGTTGCTCCGGACTCCAAGCTTTGTGATCGACTGTGGTCGAAGTTCAACTTGAGACGATTCACTGGACCGGGAGACTTCATCCGGAGCTTGCCGGGATCCAATCGAAGGTGCAACAACTCTCGGATCGAAGCTTCACTTCTGCGAGCAAAGGTATGAGCTAATTCTTCATCCCGAGCTTCCGGAGATTCTCCATTTCAAATGCCTTAATTTCAATGCATGTTTACCGTATGGATGTGTTCGTCTCTTCGAGACGAATCCATGGAGCATAAGAACACGAAAATCCATTGAGAATCGAGTGAGTTCTTAGGGTTAGAGTGTGGACGGTCACGGGATCGCACCCGGTCATGGACGATGAACGGATGCGCGTCCATTTAATACACGCGCGGACGGACGGCTCAGATGGCGTTGGACCAGGAGACGGTACGAGAACCGCGGGGCCCGGGTTGCTGACTCAGATGGCGGCGTCGAATGGGAGCGCGCCACGCGGCGTTTCGGAGCTGCCGAGGTTGACGCGGCGCCGCGTGGATAAGTAGATAAATAGGGTATTTTCCTATTTATTTAATTCCCTAAACTTGGAAAATTCATATCTCTGTGTAGAAAAATCACAAAAATAAAATAAAAATACCCCCTTGCTCAGTGAACGGAGGAGAATAATGTGGAAAAGAAATTAATTAATTTTGTCCAAGTATTTTATTTTTAATTAATTATTTACTCCCTGCATTGTTTTAATTCTCCATGCATGTATACAATTCACCATGGCATGAGACCATAGGGCTTTTGAAGCCTGCGAACTTAGGGACATTCCCTCGAATTTTCCAAGGTCGGAGGCCATCTCTCGTGAAAAGTTATTGATTTTTCAAATGCATGTTGCTTGTTTTAAGTATTTTAATTTCAAAAATTAGCATGTTGTGAAATAAATTCTAGGAAAATTTGGTGATGTTCCTTATGACCGAGAGAACCCTAGGAAAAATAGGATTTGAGTTAATTCACTTAGATTAACCCTAATTGGCTTAAACACTCAAAATAGGTCTCTAATTAATTAGAGTTAACCATAGATCAAATTGACTTGAAATCAATTCTCCACTGACCTTTAGGATCAGAGGAACCCACCATAAAAATTTGAGGTCAATTGGACTTGGTTAGCCCCACTAATCGGGTTGATTAAGCCACTTAGCCATTTTAAACTTTAAAAATTCATAACTTTCAAAATATCTTTCAAAAATTCACCAAATTGGTTTTGGAGTCTCTCTGATATCAGGGGAGTTCAGGAAAATTAAAATTTCAATTTTCTAAAAAAGTTGATTTTTAATATTATTTTAATATTTTTAATAATTAAAAAATAATAAAAATCACAAAAATAATAAAATTCACCAAAATGTCATATCTTGAATTTTAATCACTTAGGAACAAGTCCCATATTTTTCCTAGGTCTATTTAGTGAGATATTAATTTTTAAAGCTCAAGGGTAATTTTAAAATTAAAAAATGTATTTTCTAGCATTTTCACCAAAATAATTATAATAAATTAAAGAAAAATCAGAAAATTGTAAAGTTTGGTTCTCTGGAATCCTTGATATCAGAGAGAATTTTAAAAATTATAAAATTTATTTTTCAACATTTATTTTATTTTTAAATTAATTAATACTCCAGAACTTAAAATAATTCTAATAAATAAAATATAATTCAAAAAATTACAAAATTTGGTCCAAGTGGTCCTCTGGTCATTAGGAATGTCCCCTAATTTTCTTAAGGACAGAAACTTTCCCTTGGTCATATTATTGAATTTTCCTTGGAAATTCCTATTTTCTACAAAAAATAATTATATAAATAAATTAAATACAGAAAAATCACATTTTCTCCTCTCATGTCTTCATTGACACATAAGTGAAGTCACATAAAAATTTCAAGTTCATTTGAGTTCAATTTAGTGAGTTATGAAATTATTAGGCTTAAAGGGCAAAATGGTAATTAAAATTTTAACCCTTAATTAAAACTTTAGGTTTAATAAAAAAATTAACAAGTAAAATATTTGATCATAATCTGATTTGGATGATTGAAATTTAATAATTGAAGGGTAGAAACCCATTAAGCAATTTAAAATGCTTAAACTTTAATTAAATAATTAATTGAATTTGGAGGAATAATAAAATTGGAATTATTAAAATAGGGATATTATTAGGGAGAGATTTATTCTTTAATTTAAAAATCCCTAAATTAATCATCTCATTAATACTCAACTCTTAATTAAAATGATGACTCAAATTTAAAATATTAAAAGACTTAATCATTAAATAAAAATTAAATCATTAAACTCTTTCAAAAATTTTCAATTAAATTAAATTAAATTAAGATTAAAAGTTAAATTAAATTAAATTAAAATTAAATTAAATTAAATAAACAAATTAAATTAAATTAAATGAATTAAATACATTAAATTAAATAAATAAAATTAAATTAAATTAAGTTAAATAAAATTAAATAAATTAAATTAAATTAAATTAAATTAAATTAAATTAAATTAAAATTAAATTAAATTAAATTAAAATTAAACTAAATTAAATTAAGAAATTAAATCAAATAAATTAAATTGAATTAAATTAAATCAAATCAAATTAAATTAAAATAATTTAAAATAAATTAAATTAAATTAAATTAAATTAAGTTGAATTAAATAACCTCACTTAAGACATGAAGAAATAAATCTAAGATAACTTGAACACTATTCCAAACTTAAATCATTAATTTGAACTTAAATTTGAATCACAAATCATTAAGAATCATTTTGCCCTTAGGAGCTTTAGTTATCATAACTCCTAAATAGAACATTAAAATGTTACTTCACTTATAGGACATTCGAATGTCCTAGTTCACTGAGCAAGTTAACAAAACTTGAAAACCTCGGACGATCGATTCATTTACACAATTAAGTTCATTTGGACTTGAAACAATCCTAGAAATATTGAAAAGATGTTTAAGATTCTTCTTAAGCACTTACTCGATATGATAGGATATTTACAAGAACAATTGAACTTAATTGTTCTTTGATGAAGAAAATCGTCTTCAAACTAAAAACACAAAGAACCTAGACGTCATAGGAAATGACTAGGCTATAGGATTAGGAATTTGGTAGAAAACCATAACCCTTACCTTAGCTTTACCTAGGAACTTGCTTAAATATTTTAAGCTGTGTTTTAAGTGCGACTTGGGATGACGGGAAGACCCTCCGAGTACGCTTTTATTTTATTGCGATTTACTTTACGGTAATTTATTTAATCGCATCGCATTTATTTTTCTTGCATGATAAACAACGGTTGCATGAAAACCCACACCTTTAGGACGAGAAACCAAAGCCGAAACCCATAACTAAATTAAAAGACATTACAAGATAAAATTCACCTCCACAACATTCCAAAATATAAAACAACTCAAAATTTAATCACAAACAAAACACAAAACTACAACTATAACTAAATTAAAACGTCTCGTTGAATGATCGGGAATACCTCGGATGATGTAACCCACGTGTTGCTAACGGGATTTCCCACGGTCTAAATGAAAGTGCGGAACTCATTTAGTTGAGTTTAGCAAGTTCATCTGGACTAAGTGAATTCGATGAAAATAACGGTGCGGGATGACGGAACCGTGGGATCTTAATCGGTTCTGTTTAATCAACTTTAAGATCTATTTTAATTAAAACACAAAAAACACTTGGAAATTAAGACTTCTCTAAACCAAGACACTTCTCTCATCTCTTGATTTATGATTTCTAAAACTAAACCTCTGCAACAACAAGGAGCTCGGAGCATGGTGGGCAGGCACGGCCATCGTCGTCAAGAAAACTCGAACCTACTTCACAGAAACTTTCTTAGAATTAAATAACAAAGCCATAGGACTTCGAGGTAGTTTGCACTAGTGCAACATAAATCCTCAACTCTTCGTTAGGCATTTGCATTGCAAATTAAGCCCTAACCGGTCTTAGGATTCCAAGGTAGTCGTCCGATACGACATAAACCCTCATATCTTCTAGGCGATTTGTATGATTCTATCATATAAATATAAGCCCTAACTAATTAAAATTGGCAAGATTAAAACATTAAATGAACATTAGGACTTTCCTAAATCCAAGCCAAACAATAGGATAGTCGGGAAATTACCGAAGTTCGCTTCGAATCCGTAATTTCTCCTACTTTTCTTCCTTTGAATTTCCAAAATAAAATGTTCCAAATTTGATCCATTCCCTATTGAAATTCCAAAATTCAACCTCTTGAAAACTTAAACTTTGAAATTCTTGAGAGCGAATTATTGATTATTATCGAGAGTTTTCTTAGGTGATTCCCATCACTTAAGATGTAATTAACTATAGGGGCTTGCCCTTATAGGGAACTTTAAGAACCTGGGTAATATAAACCCTGTTTAATAGTTTCATATTAAGCGGGGAATTTGTCGGCTTATAAAATTGGTTCGCGAGACCAAACGGATGTCACAAACCTTTCTAGTTTATTTGATCGAGCCCCATTATCGAGCGATGTGTCTATTCTTCGGGATAGATACACGGTTTGTGGTGCGGCGCTCGTTTATATAAACTATTCGGGATGTGAGATCGGCTTGATTTCATATCTTAAAATTTTCAAATTTAAAATTATTTTCAAAATCAAATACTACTTTTCAAATTATTTATTTAAGTTAAATTAAAAATTCGCCGACAACTTCTGTAGGCGACCCCTTTTCAAAAATACAACACTCAACCTAAAAAATACGCCGACAGAAACACCTTCATATCTCATTCTCTCTTTCGAGAATGGTACCTAAATTCCAGTTCTCTCCTTTCGAGGTCGGTACCTAAATTCTAATTCTCTTCCGAGACTGGTACCTAAATTCCAGTCCTCATTTCCGAGGTCAGTACTTAATATCTGACTCTCATCTTTCAAGATCAGTACCTAAATTCTGATTCTCAGTTTTGAGACTGATACCTAAATTCCAATTCTCTCCTTTCGAGGTTGGTACCTAAATTCTGATTCTCTTCCGAGACTGGTACCTAAATTCCAGTCCTCATTTCCGAGGTCAGTACTTAAATTCTAATTCTCATCATTTTCAAAGACAGTACCTAAATTCCGACTCTCTTTGAGGCTGGTACCTAAATTCCAGCTCTCTCCTTTCGAGGTCGGTACCTAAATTCCGACTATCTTCCTGAGATTTGATACCTAAATTTCAATTCTCATCTTTCGAGATCAATACCTAAATTCTGATTCTCATCCTTTTCGATCGACACCTAAATTCCGATTCTCTCTCTCGAGGCTGGAGCCTAACTTCCAGTTTCTCTTCTTGAGGCTAGAGCCAAAATTCTTGTTCTCTTTCAAACTTTCGAGGCTAGAGCCTAACTTCCAGTTCTCACCTTGAATCTTCGAGACTGGAACCTAAATTCCAGTTCTCTTTTCAATCCCGAGGTTGGGACTTAGGTTCCAATTCTCATCTCAAATCCAGAATTTCCTTGAAATCAATCTTAAATCAAACTTTAATCAAAATTTAAACTCAAAATTAAAATTTGAATTAAAAAATGAAACGAATCTAAAATCCAATCTCTTGAAATCATGTGTTTTGAAATTCACCTCCTTTTTCCCCAGCGAGAGTTCTGGAATCTTCAGTCTTGGAGATTTACCTGATACTTTCAAGCGAAAATTTTCTACGCTTTGTTCTAAGTGTGTCACTTAGACGTCTATGTTGGTTTTGTTGATCTTTTCGGTCAACGAAAATACACGCGGTGTTCTTGGTAATGCCAATACGCGCGGTGTACTTGGTTATCACACACCACACCTATTGGGGGTCCATTTGTTGACCTCATTTTTGGTGAGGTCTGATCTCTCTCTCCTTAGTGCTTAGAATCTAGCCATAGTTTTCCCTTTGACTATCCCAGAAGACTAGATGGAACCCACCATTTAAAAATTCAAACCAAATCTTGATTCTCTTTGGAATCCTACATAGATGGTCATTAATCTCCAAGTCACTTGGAAGGTTAGGACCAATGTGCAGGAAGACAAGGATGAATTCCTATAGGATGTTCAAGCCTTAGGACAACCCTGGGTGGCCTGGTCGGGTGAGGTCCAGTTTACACACACCACATTGTTGTACATGTCTGAACCCTAAAAACACTCTTACCCAACTCGGCTTCCTGACTCATGTAGGAAACTCATATGGAAGGACCTCAACCCCTAAGCCCCTGACAAAAAGGGTTAGGAACAACATATTGAGTGCCTAAAATGAGTCATCTCATGGCTCTTGTGAGCTTAACATGGCTTCATGGCTCAATCAAAATGGTTTCATTTTACTCACATCTAATCAATCTTCATTTTTCCCAAAATTTCAATTTTTGACCCCCAGGGCCCTAAACCCACCAAACCTACCAAATACCCTTGAAATTGCCCAAAAATTCCAAAATTGCCTAAATTAACCAAGATTTCTCAAAATCAATCCTAAATTTTTCCCACCACTCAAATTTATCATCCATGACCAAATATATCAAAATTCCCAAAAATAGCCCCCAATACCCTTCATGTACCCTCCTTGTACCCTAAATGGCCTAAAAATTCCAAAAATCCAAAAAATTCTAAAAAAATCCCAAAAATTCCAAAATGTTATCCACATATTTTTCTTCAACTGCCACATATCCCAATTTTGTCAATTTAACCCAATTTGATCATAAATTTCAAATTAACCCTTAAGGCCCAAAGTGACCAACTAACTCAATCAATCCCAAATTGAACTCAAATGTCACCCAATTTTCCCCAAATTTGTTTTGAAATTTGTCTAACATCCCCACAAACAATACTCTACATTAATTTACCTCAAATTTGGAACCAAACTTCACCCAAGCCTAACTCAAACCAAAATTCCCCAAATTGGCCTAAACCAATCATGAACCCAAACAAGCCCAAATCTAAAAAATACGAAATTAATTTTTCCATCTTTGAAATATTTTAAAATGAATTAATATTCTAAAACTTAAAATAATTATAATAAATAAAATTTAACTAAAAAAATCACCAAATTTGGTCCAAGTGGTCTTCTAGTCAGTAGGAACATCCCATAATTTTCCTAAGGACATATACTTTACCTTGGTCATGTTGTTGAATTTTCATTGAAAATCCTTATTTTTCATTAAATTAATTATTTAAATTAAATTAAAAATGGAAAAATCATATTTTCTTCTCTAATGTCTTAATTGACATGTGAGTAAGGTGACATAGAATTCTTATGTTCATTTGAGTTTGATTTGATGAATTATGGTAAGAAAATGCTTAAGAGGGCATTAAGGTAATTAAAAGGTTTTATCCTTAATTAAAATTTAGGTCTAACCAAAGGGAGGGTAAAATATTTTGATCCTAATTTTCATTTGGATGATTGAAACATGGGAAGTTCAAGTGGTAGAAACCCATTAAATCATCTTAAACATTAAAAGAAAGAAACATTAATTGAATTACATGAAATTTGGAAGATTAATTAAAGCTTGGATAATTAAAGATTAAAAAGAAATGTAATAAAAAAATCCTAATCCTCTAAATTAAATTCCCCAATTAATAATTCAATTAAACATTATTTAATGTCAAATAATGGAACTTTAAAATAATGATTAAAATTAATATATAAAAAAAAAAACAAAACCTTTTATTGAAAATCCTATGATTGAACTAAAGATACTAAAGGAAATTAATTTGAAATTCCCAAAAACTTAAATTAAGAATAAAATTTTAAAACATTTAAAGATCTATCTGAAAAGTTTAAATCATTTAAACTAATAAAACTTAATTGAATTGAACAACTTGAACACTATTCCAAACTTAAGATAATCTAAAAAGGGAAAGAAGATTAATCATAACTACATCACTTTAAACCATCAACTCAATCTTTTAATTAAAAATGGTTAAAATCTTTAATGAACCAATTTGCCACTGAAGGCTTTCATTATCATAACTCTTAAACGAAGCACTAAATGAAATATCACCTTACTCACAAGGATAATCAAACATCCTGATTCACTGAGCAAGAACAATATGGGTGATTGATTCATCACCACAATGAAACTAACTGAACTTAAAATAATCCCTACAATGTTTAGGAAGATGTTTAGAATTCAGTTCTGAGCACTTCTTTAACTTAAGGGGATGTTTTAAAAGAACAATGAGACTTCATTGTTCTTTGGTGAAGAAAATCATTCTTAACAAAACACCAGAACCTAGACGTCATAGGAATTGACTAGCAATAGGACTAGGATTTTGGTAGACAACCAGAACCTTCCCTTAGCTTTACCTAGGTATTTTCTTGTTGCAAATATATAAATGCTTTAACATGTGTTTTAAGTGCAGGTGAAAATGACGGGAATGCCACCAGGTATGCATTTAAGTTTATTGCAATTTATATTTGGCAATTTATTAAATGTATTACTTTCCTGTACTTATAAATGCATGAAAATGATCAAACCCAGCATGTTTAAACAACTCAAAATTTAATCACCAACAAAATGAAAGTGGAATTATAAGTAAAATTAAAACATCTCGTTGGATAATTGAGAATCCCTCGGATGATGTAACATACATGTTGCTAACGAGATTTTCCACGGTCTAAATGAATGCGTGGAACTCATTCAGTTGAGTTTAGCAAATTCATTTGGACGAAGTGAATCCGATGAAAATAGCGGTGCCGGGATGATGGAACCGTGGGATCTTAATCGGTTCTGCTTAATCAACTTTAAGATTTGTTTTAATTAAAATACTAAGCCATCTCAATTTTCAACCATTCTAAACCAAAAAACTTCTCTCATCTCTTTATTGGCACTTTCTAAAACTAAACCTCTGCAACGACAAGGAGTTTGGAGCACAGTGGGCAGCACGACCATCTTCATCAGCAAAACTTGTGTCTACTTCAGCAAAACCTTTCTTAGAATAAATAACAAAGCCATAGGATTTCGAGACAATTTGCCTAGTGCAATATAAATCCTCAACTTTTCGTTAGGCATTTGCATAATTGTGTTATGCAAATTAAGCCCTGACCGGTCTTAGGACTCCGAGGTAGTCGTTTGGTACGACATAAACCCTCACATCTTCGAGGCTATTTGTGTGATTATATCATACAAGTATAAGTCTTAATTAACTAAAATTGACAGGATTGAAACATTAAATAATATTCTCTAATTGAAGCCAAATCATAAGATAGTTGGGAAGTCACCGAAGTTTACTTCGGATCTGTGACATCCCCTACTTTTCTTCCTTTGGACTCTTAAAATAATTGTTCCAAATTTGAGCTATTCCCAATTGAAATTTCGAAAATCCAATCATTTGAAAACTTTAAAATTTAAAATTCTTGAGAGCAAAACCACTGATCATTATCGAGAATTTTCTTAAATGATTCCCGTCATTTAAGATATAAGTAACTATAAGGGCTTGCCGTTATAGGGAAATTTAAGAACCCAGGTAATATAAACCCTGCTTAATTCCTTTATATTAAGCAGGGGAACTTGTCGGCTTATAAAATTGGTTCACAGACCAAACGGTTGTCACAAATCTTCTAGTTTATTTAATCGAGCCCCATTATCAAGTAGTGTGTCTATTCCTCGGGATAGATACACGGTTGGTGGTATGGTGCTTGTTTATGTAAACTATTTGAGATGTGAGATCGGTTTAATTTCATATCTTAAAAATTTCAAATTTAAGATTATTTCAAAATCAAATGCTACTTTCCAAATTATATATATTTAAATTAAACACTTAACCTAAAAAATATGCCGACAGTATTCAACTTTTCTAACTGATCCATAACATCTTACAAAGTAGGTTCCCTAGATGTAGATGGTCTCTCCTGACAAGAAGAAGGTACTGTTGACCTCATTTTTGATGAGGTATTCTTTTCCTTTTTTAGTACTTAGGATCTAGCCTTAGGCTTTTCCTTTGACTATCCTAGAGGATTAGAATTGGGACCCACCACTTAGAAATTCAAACCACTTCTTAACTCCCCGCAAACTCCATAAACTTGATTGTATACCCCTAATCACCTAGAGGGTTGAAATCAAATGTGGAAGTTTAAAGGATGAGTTCCTATAGGACTCTTTGGCCTTAGGATCGCCCCAGGTGGTATGGTTCAGTGAAGGGCCGACTTACACACACACTACACTTATACACTACACTTTCACACACCTCCTAAAACCACACCCATACCCAACTCGAGCTCCCGACTCATGAAGGTGATTCACATGGATGATCCTTAACCCTTAAGCCCTCGCTAGAGGGTTAGGAACAACATAGTGAATGCCTCAAATGAGTCCCTTCATGGCTCATGTGGGCTTGATATGGCTTCATGGCTCAACCAAAATGATTTCATTCCACTTACATTTACCCAATATTCAATTTTCTAAATATTCAATTTTTGACCCCCGGGACCCCAGGGACCCCAGACCCGCCTAGCCTACCCAAAACCCTTGAAGTTACCCAAATTTTTCAAAATTCTCCAAAATCACCCAAATTCCTTAAAATCAATCCCAAACATTCTCCCACCACTCAAATTGACCATTTTTACCCAAAATATCCAAAATTCCAAAAATACCCCCCAATACCCTCCAAATACCCAAAATGCCCCTCTTGACCCAAAAACCTAAAAAATTCAGAACATTCCTAGAAAATTCCAGAAAATACCAAATATTCCCAATTTCATTTTGTTCAACTACACCATGGGCTAATTTTGTCAATTTACCCCACTTTTGTCAAAATCCCCAATTTGACCCATTTTAACCCAAAGTGAACCCAATGTCAAACCAAACCTACCCAATTGACCCAAATTCTGGTCCAATTCAATTCTAAACTTCAATTCAACATCCCCAACACCAATCTAGACCAAATCCAAGCCCAATTTGATTGACATTTGAATCCAATTTCACTTTTGACCTTAAAGCCTAATTTGGACCCATGACCCAAAACTTAGCCCAAACCAAACCAATTCAACTCCAATTAACCCCAAACCTTTTCTAAACCTTCCCTAATATCCCAAAAAACAAAAAACTAACATAATTTGCCCAAAATTTGGACCCAAACCCCACTCAAATTCAACCCAAAACCAAAAAGCCTAATTTTGACCTAAACCCAAACTTAACCCAAATAGACCCAAACCCCAAAATCCAACCCCAACAAACGTTGAAACCTCTTTGAAACACTCCCATATACATTTCCCAACATTAATTTTACATCAATTTCAACCCTAGCCCAACATTGGCCCAAATTAGCCCAATTTGACCTACATTGGCCCATGTACCAAATGAACCCAAATCCAACCCAATTCAAGCCCAAACCACCTCAAATTTATTTCAAATCACTCATGACACATCCCTAAACCAAACCCAACAATTATTTGGCCCAACCTTTTACAAAAATTCCCATCCATAAAGCCCAAGGCCCACTTTCTTAAACCTTTCTAAAAAGCCCATCCAAGACAAATTCAAAAGCCCAAAGTCCATAACAAAGCCCACATGAAATTCCTCTCATCATCCCTTTGATTTAAAACACTTCCTAAGTTCTAAAATCTATCACCAAATAAATTCAAATCAAGCCTTATGACAATTCTCCTTACATCCATCATAAATTCCAACACCCTTCCTCATGAAAGTTGACTAAACTTTTCCCAAGCCAAATGGAGCCATAAAGCTATGCATAAGCCACATGGGAGCCATGAGAGCCATGGAATCTACTTTCCACCTCACCAAGCCATTAATGGCAAGAGGAGGGGACCCTTTAATGATCCTCTCAAGAGTGATTAACCACTCCCATGTCTCCCCTAAACCTTGCTTAAACTTAATTGTACTTGGATGGTGACCTTTCCCCACTAATCAAGCCGACCTAAACCACTTTCTCTTCAGCCTCAAACTAGCCATGGGGAGGTGCACCTAGCCCAATCCATGCATTTGACCAAACTTAGCCAAAATACACCCTTACCCCATTCCACTTCGATTCAAATCCTTTACACATGGCAAGCAACCAATTGACTTCACAAACATCGAGCCCCGACCCACTCGAACCCGAGGGTGACCCATGCTCGCCGGCCGACCACCCGGATCGCCGGAAAACACCACACCCGAGAGCTCCCATGTGAGCCAACATTGAAATTCCCCCTTGCTGAGCCGCCCCAAGTCCAAGTGGCCACCATGGTCGTTCTTCTCTTGCATAGAGCAGTCGATCCCAAGCCCTAAACCCCCAGGAAGCCCTCCAGCCTCTCCTATTTAAACACCACCTCCTCTCGGCCATGAGAGGTGTTGAACCAACCTTAAGGAAACTCTGCCAAAATCACTCCAGACTCTCCCCCACACTTAGAGCATTTGATCCCCACTGTTCTCTTGCCACTAATCCCCACTAATCGAGCTCGATTTTGGAGCTCGATTCTCATGCCGAACAGGACACTCCCAAATCCTCCACCAAAGTCAAATTAAACTCACCCACACCCGCACAAGACCAAGAGAAGGAGTTCCCCAGGTGAAAGCCCCCTCTCCGGGCCACCCACCTGTTCCGGACTCTAAAGGTTGAAATCAGCGTGGTCGAAATCATACCTGACAATTCACTGTGCCGAGGACTTCATCCGGAGCTTGCTTGGACCCAACCGAAGGTGACACAACTCTCAGATCGAAGCTTCACTTCTCTGAGCAAAGGTATGGACTCACTCTTTTTCCCGAGCTTACAGAGATTCTCCATTTAATTTGAATCAATTTCAATGCATGATTACCGTATGGATGTGTTCGTCTCTTCAAGACGAATCCATAGAGCATAAGAACACAAAAACCCGTTGAGAATCGAGTGAGAAATTAGGGTTAGAAGGTTGACGGTCACGGGTGCACACCAGTAGTAGACGATGACTGGGAGCCGTCGGATCGAGCGTGTATTGAGCGGACGGTCGGGATCGAGCCGGACAGCGCGATGGTACATGAACCGCGGGCCCTTGGAGCGTTGAGTCGGATGGCGACGCCGAATCAAAGCGCGCAGCGTGGCCCTTCGGAGCTGCCGAGGATGGCGTGGCGCCGCGTGGATAAGTAGGAAAATAGGAATTTTTCTTATTTATTTAATTACCAGAACTTAGAAAATGCATAACTTTGTGTAGAAAAATCATAAAAATAAAATAAAAATACCCTCTTGCTCAGTGAACATAGGAGAATAATGTGGAAAAGAAATCATTTAATTTCATTGAATATTTGCTTTTTAATGATTTATTTACTCTCTGCACATTTTCAATTCTCCATGCATGTATACAATTCACCATGACATGAGACCATAGGGCTTTTGAAGCCTCTGAATTTGGGGACATTCCCCGAATTTTCTAAAGTCGAGGCCATCCCTATGAAGAGTTATTGATTTTTCAATTCTAGGTCACTATTCTGAGTATTTTACTTCCAATAATTAGCATATTGTGAAATAAATTCTATGAAAATTGGTTGATGTTTCTTATGACCAGAGGACCCTAGCGAAAATAGGTTTTGAGTTAACTCACTTGGAATAACCCTAATTGGCTTAAACACCCAAAATGGAGCTTTAATTAATTAGAGCTAATCATACATCAAATTGACTTGAAATCAATTCTCCACCGACCTTTAGGATCGGAGGAACCCACCATAAAAGTTTGAAGTCAATTGGACTTGGTTAGCCCTATCAAATGGGTTGATTAAGCCATTTAGCCAAACTTAAACTTCAAAAATTCATAACTTTCAAAATACTTCTCAAAAATTCACCAAATTGGTTTTGGAGCCTCTCTGATATCAGCAGAATTTAAGAAAATTAAAATTGCAATTTTCTAAAAAAGTTGATTTTTTGCATTATTTTAATATTTTTAATAATTAAAAAATTATAAAAATTACAAAAATAATAAAATTCACCAAAATGTCACATTTTGAATTTTAATCACTTAGGAATAAACCCCATATTTTTCTTAAGTCTCTATGATGAGATATCAAATTTTAAAGCCCTAAGGTAATTTTAAAATTAAAAAATGTATTTTCTAGCATTTCCACTAAAATAATTCTAATAAATCAAAGAAAAATCAAGAAATTATAAAAATTGGTTCTCTGGTTTCCTTGATGTTAGAGAGATTTTTGAAAAATATAAAATTCATTTTTCAACCTTTATTTTATTTTTAAATTAATTAATACTCCAAAACTCAAGATAATTATAATAAAGAAAATATAATTCAAAAAATCACCAAAATTGGTTCAAGTGGTCCTCTAGTCATTAGGAATGTCCCATAATTTTCTTAAGGACAGAAACTTTCCCTTGGTCATGTTATTGAGTTTTCCTTGAAAATCCCTATTTTCCACCAAAAATAATTACATAAATAAATTAAATACAGAAAAATCACATTTTCTCCTCTAATGTCTTGATTGATATATGAGTGAAGTCACATAAAAATTTCAAATTCATTTAAGCTCAATTTAGTGAGTTATGAAATTAGTAAGTTTAAAGGGCAAAATGATAATTAAAATTTTAACCTATAATTAAAATTTTTAGGTTTAATTAAAAGGGTGGGTAAAATATTTGATACTAAGTTGATTTTGGATGTTTGAAACTTAGGTAGTTAAAGGGTAGAAACCTACTAAACAATTTGAAAATAACTAAAATAGATCTTAATTAAATAATTAATTAAATTTGAAAGAATAATGAAAAATTGGAATTATTAAAATAGGGATATTATTAGGAAGAGATTTGTTCTTTAATTTAAGAATCCCTAAATTAACCACCTCAATAATATTTAATTCCTAATTAAAATGATAATCCAAACTCAAGATTTAAAATGCTAAAAGACTTAATCATTAAATTAAATTAAAGTTAAAACATTTAAATTAAACCTTCTAAAATTTCAATTAAATTAATACTTTAACAATTAAATTAAATCATCCTTAAAGCATAAAAAATAAAATATTAAATTAAAAATAAAATAAAATTAAATTAAAATTTAAATTAAATCAAAATTAAAATAAAATTAAATTAAAATTAAAATTAAATTAAATTAAATTAAATTTAAATTGAATTAAATTAAATTATATTAAATCATATTAAATTAAATTAAATTAAATTAAATTAAAACATATTAAATTAAATTAAATAAAAAAAATAAAGTCAAGTTAAAACAAAATTAAAATTAAATTAGAAAAAATAAAATTAAATTAAAATTAAAACTAAACCAAATTAAATTAAATTAAAATTAAATTAAATTAAATTGAATTAAATATAACATCACTTAAGACATAAAGAATTCAAAATAAATCTACAACAACTTGAACACTATTCCAAACTTAAACCCATTAATTGAAATTAAATTAAATCACAAATCACTTGAACATTAATTTGCCCTCAAAAGCTCTTGTTGTCATAACTCCTAAACGGAGTATTAAGTGAAGTGTTACTTCACTTATAGGATATTCAAATGTCCTAATTCACTGAGTAAGACAACAAAACTTAAACTCCTGGATGATTAATTCACTTGTATAATTAAATTCTCTTGGACTTAAAACAATCCTAGAGGTATTGAAAAGATGTTTAAGACTCGTCTTAAGCACTTCCTCAATATGATAGGATATTTATAAGAACAATTGAACTTAATTGTTCTTTGATGAAGAAAATCGTCCTTAAACCAAAACACAAGAACCTAGACGTCATAGGAGGTAACTAGCTATAGGATTAGGAATTTGGTAGACAACCAAAACCTTTGCCTTAGCTTTACCAAGGTATTTGTTGGAATACTTAAATGCTATGATATGTGTTTTAAGTGCAGCTTGGGATGACGGGAAGACCCTCCAGGTACTCTTTTATTTTATTGTAATTCACTTTATTGCAATTTACTTAATCGCATCGCACTTACTTTTCTTGCATGATAAACAACTGTTGCATGAAAACCAAAACCTTTAGGATAGTCCCTAAACTGAAACCAAAACTAAATTAAAATTCATTACAAGATAAAATTCACCGCCACAACATTTCAAAATATAAAACAACTCAAAATTTTATCACAAACAGAACAACAAAACTACAACTACAACTAAATTAAAACGTCTTGTTGGATGATCGGGAATACCTCGGATGATGTAACCTACGTGTTGCTAACGAGATTTCCCACGGTCCAAATGAAAGTGTGGAACTCATTTAGTTGAGTTTAGCAAATTCATATGGACTAAGTGAATCCGATAAAAATAACGATGCCGGAAGGTTGGAACCGTGGGATCCTAACCGGTGTTGTTATAATTAACTTTAAGATTTGTTTTAATTAAAACATAAAAAACACTTGGAAATCAAGACCTTCTCTAAACCAAAACACTTTTCTCATCTCTTGATTTTCACCTTCTATAATTAAACCTCTGCAACAACAAGGAGCTTGGAGCACGGTGGGCAGCATGGCCATCTTCGTCAGCAAAACAACTCTACATCAGCTAAAAATTTCTTAGAATTAAATAACTAAACCATAAGACTTCGAGGTAGTTTGCCTAATGCAACATAAATCCTCAACCTTTTGTTAGGCATTTGCATTGCAAATTAAGCCCTAACCGGTCTTAGGATTCCGAGGTAGTCGTCTGATACGACATAAACCCTCACATCTTCGAGGCTATTTGTGTGATCACATCATACGAATATAAGTCCTAATTAATTAAAAATTGGCAAGATCAAAACATTAAATAAACATGAGGACTTTCCTAAATTCAAGCCAAACAATAGGATAGTCGGGAAATTATCGAAGTTCGCTTCGAATATGTGATTTCTCCTACCTTTCTTCCTTTGAATTCCCAAAATAAAATGTTCCAAATTTGATCCATTCCCTATTGAAATTCCAAAATTCAATCCTCGAGAAATTAAACTTTGAAATTCTCGAGAGCAAAACTACCGATTATTATCGAGAGTTTTCTTAGGTAATTCCCGTCACTTAAGATGTAATTAACTATAGGGGCTTGCCCTTATAGGAAATTTTAAGAACCTGAGTAATATAAACCCCGTTTAATGCTTTCATATTAAGCGAGGGAACTTGTCGGCAAATAAAATGGTTTCGCAAACCAAACAGATGTCACAAACCTTCTAGTTTATTTAATCGAGCCCCACCACCAAACAGTGTGCCTATTCTTCGGAATAGACACGCGATTTGTGGTGTGGTGCTCATTTATATAAACTATTTGAGATGTGAGATCAGTTTGATTTCATATCTTAAAATTTTTAAAATTATTTTCAAAGTCAAAATACTTCTTTCCAAATTATATATATATGTAAATTAAATTAAAAATTCGCCGACAGGTACATCATTTTTCTTACTCCATTTCCATCCTACGTGGGCTTCATATGTCTTCAGGTTTAATTTACTGATTAGCTTTAGGGGACTAACTACCTCATCATTCTCTTCAATTGCTACACCTGACTGAATACACAAGGCATGAATCAGCTCAGGGTGTCTCTAATCCACTTCGTAGTCTCTCCTTTTGAATTAGTCAAAATACTTTTATGAATGATAACCCCAATATTGATATTCTTCATGTTATGAATACAGTAATTTAAAACAACTCTCTCTACTGTAACTTCGTTGAGATGGCTGATAGGCACAAGTCTTGCAGAAATGAAATAATGTCAGACTTTCGATACATGATTCAATGTATAAAGGGTTAAGTTAACTTTTTACCTCTGTTTAATCTTCCATTCCTCTTTTCCACCAGTCAAATAATTCATAACCATATCAAGTACCTCATCATTAATAGGAAAATTCTCATATTCACAAGAGAAAGGTTCTCTCAATTGGTAAAATGCATTGATGCGTGCAGGGGTAAACTCTACCATTTATCCTCTAACAAGTATATATTCAGTTTCAGTGTAAAACAGATTAACATAAAATCACGGACTATCCCTAGCATCACATCGGCAGAAAATAACAGAAGATTTCCCATTGATGATTTGTAATCAATTCTTCTATCACTCATCCCGGATTTTCCAAAGCTTTCTCTTGAATGCACTTCTTTTTGCTAAGGAAATTACTATTGCAGGTGTAAGCTCTAAAACTAACAAATTTCTTCTCATCATACTCAAATTTTCTCTTCCCTTTTGCCATTCTTAGAGCCATTTTTCTAAAAATATCAAAATAATCTAAATCAATCTCATAATTACAATTTAATAGGCTCCAAAGTAAATTTAAGTAAACAAGAACTTCAACACCATGGAAAATCTCCAAATTTTCTCTAAAAATCTTAAAGCTTCGGATCTTCCTAATGTATGAGATTTTCACGGTCAAAATCGAAAAATTTAGTTTAAAGTGAAGCTCTTACTGAGAGAAGATGAAATCCAAACTTTTCAGACCACAAAATCGCTTTAAATCCAAATGCAAGTGAGCCCTAAGTGTGAAAATCGGCCTTAGCCAGAGGTAAAAGATGATGGTTTGGGTAAAAAAGGTGGGTCCCAGGGTTAATCACAAAATTTGAGGGTTTAAGGGCCTTTTATCTGTCGGGCGCGGTCCAGCGCAGGTGACAGCGCTCTTTGACTCTATTTCTGCTCAATAGGCTAAACTCTCTGACTTTTAATGTTGTCTAGCGCTGGTAGCTGTGCTGTCCAGCGCCAGTGCAAAATCTGGGCTTCCAACTTTCTTTTGCAATTTTGATCATTTCAAGCCCTTACCGACGTCTGCTTAGTCCATTTAAGCATTGAATAACGTACTAAAGCCATGACAAATAATAATTTTTACTCAAACAACACAAAACATCACTTTGATATATATAAAATTCAAATTACAAACACACATAAGTGACACTAAACTCTACACATCGTAAAGACACAAAACACTAAATTTCGGCGTCACTCACAATCACGACACACTAACACTGAAAATTGAACAAGAAAGCAAATTCAAACATAACATTCAAGCAAAGCAAATTAAGTAATAAGTTAAAACACATAAACACATAAATGCAATAATCAAGTCTCTATTCTTCCTCAGAACTATCATCAACTCTTATATCTACAATTGATTGAACGTGAACGAACAAATTGTACAATGGGCGAAACGAGGATTCTTCAGTTGAATCCTCCTCAATCCAACCATTTCTTCTTATCAAACGTATCAGACTTCCTTCAAGGTATCCAGAATGATATAAGTGTTCCTTCATTCTCCAATCTAGGTGATCAAAGAAGTCAGATATATTGTTGATTGGATTTATCAGGTGTTGCATTTCTTTCTCCAATTTCTTAAACTTCTACAAAATGATCTGTGAACTTTCAAGAAAGTAAGGAGGAAAAGGTGTTGAACTCTGAGATGGTTGATCTTCAATGATACTCATGTCATTCATATCTCCAACTGCCTGGTTACTGTGTTCGTTCGTTGGGTTTATAGGCTTCCAGGGTAGAAGTACTCTCTCCCAATTTTCATATGGCACTTGTGATTGACTACAGAGGAGAAATATGGTGGAAGGTGTCCAAGCTCATATTTTGATCTATGTACGATCAATCCTAAAATAGATATTACAATTATAGAACCAACGTTAATAGACATCAGCATTTGAATACAATAGTTCAAGATAACACATTCCTTGGTTACTTTACTGATTTTCATAGTTGGAAGTAATTTTGATCATATAAAAGAATGCAAGTGCTTTGACGTAAGATTCAGCAGTGTGGTCGAAAAACTCACATACTTGTTATCTCTTATCTCCCAACCATCACTTTCATCCATCAAATATCTATATATATCATGCTTGTTGTCTTTTGTTGGGCTAAAATTTGAATAGTGGCAGATCGACACATTGTCAATCATATATAAGTCATTAATCTTCGCATGAGTAAATGTGACAAACCTATCTCGTACATAGACTGATCCTTGGTTGATTCCATGAAGGTTTGCATAAAATTCTTTCACAACAGGGACGACTACAGTGGCAGTAGTGTAACATAATACTTCCCAACGTCTTTGAACAATGATTTCTTCAATCCGAGTAGTAGGAGAGTTTAAACCTCGATTCACGAAACCTCGCTCCTTAATCAACATCTTCTTTGAGATATTCTTGTTGAATAGACGCCGTGCTTCAAAACTGATGAACTTTCTACGGTTGAATACTTGAGATCTTAAAGTTTCGATTGAGTCGGAATCCATTTGGATGAGATTTGAGATCTTACTTTTCGTTTCTCTAGTGGTTTTGGTGTTTAAGGGCTATTTTTGGGAGTTTAAATGGAATAATTGCCACCTAAAACTGTCAAAATTAGAATTTAAGAATGAAAAACTGTTTTCTGAACAGCAGTATGGTCAGCGCTGATGACAGGGCCATCCGACGCTAGTTCAAGTTTTGCCAAACTTTCATTTTGTCTAAATTCTTTCCAAACTTCGATTTGATTCATTTTTTTAATGTTGTTTATGATATTTAAGGAAGGGTATGACTTAATTAAGTGATAATCAAACAAAAATAACACATCAAACAAACAAATCATTCAATAACTGTGGGTTGCCTGCCACAAAGCACTTGGTTTAACATAGTCAGCCCGACATAACCTCAGGTTATTCAGGTTGATCCAACATTAAAACCACTTTAAAATTAAGTCTATTGCATTCAAAATATGTTTTTAATATTTGTCCATTAAGTTTGAATATTCTTCCAGATTTAGGGTCTTCAATAATCACATCTCCAAATTGATAGATTTTTACGACGGTGAAAGGTCCTATCCATCTAGATTTCAGTATATTGAAAGTCACCTCTTGATCATTAACTCTCATAGTTAATTCTCCTTTTTAAACATCGATCATAGCTCTCCCAGTATCAAGGAATGGTCTTCCCAAAATAATTGAAATTTCTTTATCTTCCTAAATATCTAATACAATAAAGTCCACAGGAAAGATAAATTTATCCACCTTCACTAATACATCTTCCACAACTCCTTTAGGATAAGTAATAGAACGATCAACCAATTGAAGAGTCACAGATGTAGGTGAAATTTCTTCTATTCCCAATCTTTTGAAAGCTGATAAAGGCTTAAGATTAATACTAGCTCCCAAATCACATAAAGCTCTTCCGAAAAATTTCTAACCTATAACACACGGGATAGTGAAACTACCAAGGTCTTTAAGTTCTTCAGGAAGCTTCTTCTGAATAATTGCACTACACTCATCGCTAAGTGCAATAGTCTCATGGTCTGTGAAATTTCTTTGTTTTTTTAAGATTATCCTTCATAAACTTTACATAATCAGACATCTTCTCTAATGCTTCAACAAAGGGAAAATTAATCATTAATTTCTTAAGGATTTCTAAAAACTTTGCAAATCTGTTATCCCTGTTCTGTTTTATTAGTCTTTGAGGAAACATAAGAGGTGATTTTTCACTATAATCTTCATTGGTTCAATCAGATATTCTAAGTCTGGATATATCTTATTAGAACCTTTTTCAATGCCCACTTCCTTTCTCTTAACTTCAACTTCTTTTTGTACTTTATTTCCAATTCTTCTCCACTCCTTAATTGAATAACCTTAATTTGCCCCTTGTTTTTATCTTTTGGGTTGATCTCAACATTGCTAGGAAGATTTCTAGAATGTCTATTATTAAGTGCAGTGAAATTATGTCCTAATTGATTCTCAATGTTTTTCATCGCAACACTTTGAGCTTGTATTTTATTACCCATATTCAGAATTATTTCTTCAGTAGACAACTTCTTTTCCTTAAATTGTGGGTTACTATTAAAACCAGGAGGATAAGAAGGTCTATAATTGGTATTTCCTTGGTTGTTCGGATTTCCAACTGGATTCATAGAATTGTTTCCCCATTGCGGGTTAACAACAACATTGTTATTATTCCAGTTAAAATTTGGGTGATTCTTCCAACTAGGATTATAATAATTTGAATAAGGATTGTTGAGTCCATTATTTATAGCATTCAAGGTTTCATAAAGTTTTTGAGATTCTATCATCTGTCCTGATGAATTTTCCTCTAACATTGGGGGTGTTTGAGAATAATTCATTCCATATTGATCTATTTTCTTTAAAAGGGCAGTAATTTGAGAGACTATCATACTTATTGCATCAGAATCATAACTGCTAGCTACTCTCTTAAGATTTACCCGCTTAGAGGGCCATTGCGAATTATTAGTAGCCATCTCTTTTATTAACGAATATGCTTTATCAAAAGGTTTTGACATTAATGATCCACCAGCAGCAACATCTATAATCGATCTCAAAGATACCACTAATCCATTATAAAATATTTGAATTATTAACCAGTCTGGTAAAGCATGATGTGGATACTTTCTCAGAAGATTTTTAAATCTTTCTTAAGCTTCATATATAGATTCTCCATCAAACTGACTAAAAGATGTCATATCATTCCTCAGCTTGGCAGTTTTTGAAGGAGGGAAATATTTTGATAGAAACTTTTGTGAATGTTCTCTCCAAGTTCTGATATATCTAGGTGCTAATGAATTTAACCACGCCTTAGCCTTATCCCTTAATGAAAAAGGAAAAAGTCTAAGCCTAACAACATCATGCGACACTCCATTGTATTTAAAAGTAGCACACAATTCTAGAAAACTAGCGAGATGTAAGTTAGGACCTTCATTAGGTGTTCCTCCAAATTGATAATTCTGTACCATTTGGTAATAACAGGTTTAAGCTCAAATGAATTAGCAGCAACATCAGGGTTTTGGATAGTTTAGTAAATTTCATCTACTGTTGGATTAGCATAATCTCTTAAAGGTCTTGGTATATTTTCATTTTGATTATTTTGATTGTTCAACTTGTTCGCCATTTTGTGAGGATTTTCAGATTTTTTTTTTGTTTTCAAATTTTTCTAATAGTATGCTCTAATTCAGAATCGTAGGGCACTAAACCTATAGATCTGATACTACGCAAACAATCGTAATAAGCACACTAATAATAAACAAGCACACACAATTATGACTTGTAATTCAAATATAAATTTTCAAATAATACCGAATTAATTTCTACAGTTACATCCCCAACAATGGCGCAAAAAACTTAGTGCGACTTTTTAAAATTGTCAAAATTTATGAACTCAGATATATATATATATATATATATATATATATATAGTTTTCCATTGAGTCACACAATTAAACGCAAGTATACGTAACACTCAAGTAATACAGATTCCTGGTTATCGATCCTATGAGGATGTATTTAATCATATAATGGAGCACATAAATCACTACACGAATCACAACACAATTGTAGTAATCACTAATAATAAAAAGATGATTAAACAGTTGCAGTTACTAATTCTACCAATGTATGTTCTTACTTCCTAACAGAGTTAAATAACATAAGACTAAATTTATGACAAAAGTACAAATGTAAGAAAGAATCCTCCTCTTCTTATTGACCTCATTTTTGGTGAGGTCTGATCTCTCTCTCCTTAGTACTTAAGATCTAGCCATAGTTTTTCCCTTTGACTATCCTAGAAGACTAGAGATGGAACCCACCATTTAGAAATTCAAACCAAATCTTGATTCTCTTTGGAATCCTATAAAGATGGTCATTAACCTCCAAGTCACTTGGAAGGTTAGGACCAATGTGCAGGAAGACAAGGATGAATTCCTATAGGATGTTCAAGCCTTAGGACAACCCTGGGTGGCCTGGTCTGGTGAGGTCCAGTTTGCACACACCACATTGTTGCACATGTCTGAACCCTAAAAACCACTCTTACCCAACTCGGCTTCCTGACTCATGTAGGAAACTCATATGGATGGACCTTAACCCCTAAGCCCCTGGCTAAGAGGGTTAGGAACAACATATTAAGTGCCTAAAATGAGTCCTCTCATGGATCTTGTGAGCTTAACATGGCTTCATGGCTCAACCAAAAATGGTTTCATTTTACTCACATCTAATCAATCTTCATTTTTCCCAAAATTTCAATTTTTGACACCCAGGGCCCTAAACCCACCAAACCTACCAAATACCCTTGAAATTACCCAAAATTTCCAAAATTGCCTAAATTAACCAAGATTTCTCAAAATAAATCCTAAATTTTCCTCTCCACTCAAATTGATCATCCATGACCAAATATATAAAAATTCCCAAAAATAGCCCCCAACACCCTTCATGTACCCTCCTTGTACCCTAAATGGCCTAAAAATTCCAAAAATCCAAAAAATTCTCAAAAATCCAAAAAATTCCAAAATATTATCCACATCATTTTCTTCAACTGCCACATACCCCAATTTTGTTAATTTAACCCAATTTGATCAAAAATTCCAAATTGGCCCTTAAGGCCCAAAGTGACCAACTAACTCAATCCATCCCAAATTGAACCCAAACGTCACCTAATTTTCCCCAAATTTATTTTGAAATCTTCCTAACATCCCCACAAACAAAAATCTACATTAATTTACCCCAAATTTGGAACCAAACTTCACCCAAGCCTAACTCAAACCAAAATTCCTCAAATTGGCCTAAACCAATCATGAACCCAAACAAGCCCAAATCCCAAAATCATGACTCAACCAAAATTGAAAACTCTTTTTTCACACCTCCACAAACATTTTGCAACATTAATTTCACATCAAAACCAACATTAGCCCAACTTTAGCCCAAGTTAGCCCAATTTGACCCACTTTGATCCTATTATTAAAAGACACAAATTAAACCCAATTCAACTCCAAATGACCCCAAATCTTTTCTAAAACCTTCATAACACATTCATAAACTAAATGCAACATGTATTTGGCACAAAATTTTACCAAATTTTTATACAAAAGTTTATTTTAAAACCTAAAAGCCCATCTCCTTAAAATATTTTAAAAACACCAAATTTAAAAAAAAAAAGAAAAGCCCAAAATCTATTCCAAGGCCCGTATTGCATTTTTTTTCTCATCATCCCTTTAATTAAAATAATTCCCTAAGTTCCAATTTCATCATCAAGTAATTCTAAATCAAGCCTCATGCCAAATTACCCCTAAATGTCAAAAATCCCAAAATCCCTTTCTCATGCAAGTGAGCTAAGCCATTCACAAGCCATGAGCAAGCCTTGGAGCCATGTTTAAGCCACATGAAGCCATGAGAACTTTAGATTTGTCATCACTCCATAAATGGAAAAGGTGGAAGGCCTTTAAACACCCCTTAAAAGTCATTAACCTTACCCATGCTTCACCCTAACCTAAAATTAATCCAAACAATTTTGATGGGGACTTCACCATCCTTCCCTTGGTTGACCCAACTGATTTTCCATCAGCCTAAAGCCATCTTGAAGGGTGAACCAAACCTAAAAGCATGAATTAGCCAAAATGAGCCCAAAAGAGTCGCTTCCCCCATTCCACTTAAATCAAACCCTTTAAACATGGTATTACCCAATTGAACTCACTAAACCCCACCCCTGACCTCACTGGTCAAGATGGTGACCCATGCCTGGCCGGACCACCACCTGGCTCGTCGGAAACCACCAGGCCGAGATGCTTGATTTGATTCAAAAATTCAAATTGAGCTTACTGAGTTATCCCAACCCAATTGGACTTCACAGCTCTTCTTCTCATCCCCTAAGCGGCTGATCCCAACCTCAAATTGGCCCTGGTAAGCCCTTTAGCCATGGCTATTTAAACAGCCGACCTCTATGGCCAAAAGGTTGGATGAACCAAAGTCTCTCAAAACCTCTATCCAAGTGGCCTAAATTCTCCCACTAACACAGAGAAGAAGTTCCCCACTGTTCTCCTGCCCTCATCCCCATTGATTGAGCTCAATTTCAGAGCTCAATTCTCAGGCCAAAATAGGAAACTTCACCACAGTGAGCAAAACCCCAAATTGATCAACCCTACACCATCACTCGTACTAAGAGAGGAAGTTCCCCAGAGGAAGCCCCTTCACTGTGCCACCCATTCAGTGCTGGAGACCAAAGCTTGAAATCGGGTTTGGTGGAAATCATACCTAGACATTTCACCACGACCAGAGGCTTCATCCCTAGCTTCCTCAGACTCCAACAAATGTGCCAAGCTCCTCTGATTGAAGCCTCACTTCTCAGAGCCAAGGTATTGAACTCCTCCTTCCCAAGAGCTTATTTTGATTATCCATTTTTTTGAGTCAATTTGAAAGCATCATAGTCATATAGATGTGTTCGTCTTGTTGAGACGAGTTCATAGAGCCCAAGATCATGTAATTTGGTTGAGAAATGAGGGAGATCTTAAGGCTTTAGTGTGGACGGTTCTCGGGTTAGGGCACTTGGGGACGATGAAAGGATGTAGTCCATTCGCGCGTGTATTGGATGAACGGTGGAGATCAAGCCGGACGAGGAGATGGAACGGGATAGCGGGTCGTGTGGCTGTCGAGTCAGATGGTGGCGTCAAACAGGAGCACACCGCGTAGAGCTTCGACCCGGACAAGGATGACGCGCCGCCGACGTGGTTAAGTAGGAAAATAGGGTATTTTTTGAATTATTTAAATGCCATGACCTTTGAAAATTCATATCTTTGTGTAGAAAAATCACAAAATTAAAATAAAAATACCCTCTTGCTCAGTGAACAGAGGAAAACAATGTGGAAAAAGAATTGATCTATTTTATTGAGTATTTAATTTTTAATTAATTAAACACTGATCTGAGTATTTTAATTCTCCGCTCACACACACAATTAACCATGGCATGAGACCATAGGGCTTTTTTAGCCTCTATTTTTGGGAACAATCCTTGAATTTTCCAAGGTTAGAGGCCATCTCTATAACAAGTTATCCATTTTCTAAATTTTTGTGTCTGTTTTAACATTTTAATTCCAATAATTTGCATATTTCTTAGAAAATTCTAGGAAAATTGGAAGAGGTACCTCATGACTAGAGGACCCTGGGAAAATTATGGTTTGATTTAACTCATTAAAAATAACCCTAATTAGCCTAAACACTTAAAACTGAACTTTAATTAATTAGGAGTAATCACACATTAAAATCACTTGAAATCAATTCTCCACTGTCACTTAGGATACAGAGAGCCTCACATAAAAATTTCAAGTCAATTGGAATTAATTTAACCTATTAAATGAATTAATTAAGTGACATAGCTATTTTGAAAATTAAAAAAATTCATAAAACCCAAAATATATTTCAAAAATTCACCAAACTTGTTTTGTGACCTCTCTATGATCAGGGGAGTCCAAGAAAAATAAAATTACATTTTTCATAAAAATTTGATTTTTAATCATTTTTTAATATATAATAATTAAAAATTATAAAAAATCACAAAATATAAAAATTCACTAAAATGCCACATTTGGTCTCCTAATCACTTGGGAACCATCAAAATATTTTTTCTAAGTCTCTACGTTGAGATATTAATTTTTAAAGGCCTAGAATAATTTTTAATATTTAAAAAATGAAATTTTTTTAACCTTCTGCTAAAATAATTCTAATAAATCAAAGAAAAATCAAAAAAATAAAAAATTTGTTTCTCTGAACTCCCTGACTACAAAGAGACTTTCTATAAAATATGAAATTAATTTTTCCACCTTTAAAATTTTTTAAAATGAATTAATATTCCAAAATTTAAAATAATTATAATAAATAAAATATATCTCAAAAAATCACCAAAATTGGTCAAAGTGGTCCTCTAATTAGTAGGAACATCCCATAATGTTCCTAAGGACAAAAATTTTGCCTTGGTTATGTTGTTGAATTTTCATTGAAAATCCTTATTTTTCATTAAATTAATTATATAAATTAAATTAAAAATGGAAAAATCATATTTTATCCTCTAATGTATTAATTGACATGTGAGTAAGGTGATATAAAATTCTCAAGTTCATTTGAATTTGATTTGATGAATTATGGCAAGAATATGCTTAAGAGGGCATTAAGGTAATTAAAAGGTTTTATCCTTAATTAAAATTTAGGTCTAACCAAAGAGAGGGTAAAATATTTTGATCCTAATTTTCATTTGGATGATTGAAACATGGGAAGTTCGAGTGGTAGAAACCCATTAAATCATCTTAAACATTAAAAGAAAGAAACATTAATTGAATTACATGAAATTTGGAAGATTAATTAAAGCTTGGATAATTATAGATTAAAAAGAAATGTAATAAAAAAATCCTAATCCTCTGAATTAAATTCCCTAATTACCCTTTGTTGAAAATCTTATGATTGAACTAAAGACACTAAAGGAAATTAATTTGAAATTCCCCAAAACTTAAATTAAGAATAAAATTTTAAAGATTAATATGAAAAGTTAAAATCATTTAAACTAATAAAACTTAATTGAATTGAACAACTTGAACACTATTCCAAACTTAAGATAATCTAAAAAGAGAAAGAAGACAAACAAATCTACTCGAGACTCATGAGGAAAAGACGACAAAAGATGGATTTTATATATAAAAGCAAAGTCATACAAACAGAGTACAAAAAATACAACTTATCTGAAACTCTTCCCCAAGCGAATCTCAAGGAATTCCTTTGACTCCTCTTCTTTCTTCACAATAACAAACAATTCTCTCTTTAGATAAGTAAGGAAGAAGAAATCTCTTACTTTTCCTCTCCTCCTACACTCCTTAGAAGAGAACACACATAAACCCTAGATTCTCTCTAATGGACTCTTTACACTAGAACACTCACTCTCTTCACTCACTTACTCAAAATACTCTCTCCCCCTCTCACTTTTTGGCTCTAAAATAGTTAATATTCGTATGTAACTGATTTCCCAATAGTTTCCTCGAGCACCCCTCCAAAATTTGGCCAAATACATCGAATATGGACTTAAATCGGGATATGGCGCGGTCCGGCACAGGATAGGGCACCTGGTGCTATTTTTTGGAAAATAGCCCAAACGCTTTGTAAACGGGCGCAGTCCTGTGCTGGTAGCTGTGTCGTCTAGCGCTCAAGGTCAAAAAAGTATTTTGCCTCATTTTGCTCCAAATTTTCTCCTTTTTGCTTCCTTTTGCTCCCAATACCTAAAATCATTGTATCTGCATGAAATCATGAAAAATACCCTTATTAAAATGCAATATCATCAAAAATATGTATGAAATAGACATTAAAAAGATATCAAATTTTTATTGGATCAAGTTCCTAATGAAAATATCCAAGAAGATTGCCTGTGAAGCGGCAAGATCTTTCCCCTGATGGTGGTTAAGCATACCTCACTCAAGCGAGGTACGGCAATTGACCTAAGCCGCAATTACGTAGAAATTTATCTTCCAAAAGATGGCCAAAAGCTTGACCCAATTTATATTTAGCGGCTAGTGTGCAAAATTGAAATGTTATAAAATTTAGAAAATAATTTACACACTAGGAGTACTATGCAAGTATACGTATCGTTTTAAGTAATATAGGATTTTCTTTTAAGACCCCATTATTGATCCTACGGAGAAACGAGGTAAGAAATCTTTTAGGCTAATTCCAATCTACTACTATCAAGCCTTATTTGGAATTTTGAAATGTTTAATTTTCCTAAATTTACTAATTTAAGATAAAATTATAATTAACTAAATTAAAAGAAAAAGCCAAATCTAAGGAGATTGTTTAAATTTTGGAAAGTTTTTATAAACTTAAAAATCCCTTTTCCCATTGTGATGAGACTATAATCAATGTAAGATTAGAATGTTTAAAAATCAAAAGTGATATTGTGATAATAAGAGCATACCTATTATTTACCCCCTCTCGGTGCTAGCAAAGAACATTGGCTAACTTAAAGCCGATTCCTTAACATCTCATTTCTGCATCAGAACTGTCTAGCCTTTCACCACTAGATGTCCCACATCATCTTCCACTATATTGGCCAAATCCTAGCTTTAGGGTACTAAACCTTAATTCAAATTGATAGCAATCTATTATATCACAAATTGATAACAATCTCGCCTGACACCCTAGAAACAACCAATTATGTGCCCATCAAAACTTATCTTCCTATATATTTGCAATCCCCCTTAGATGATCGCAACAACTCTTTCCAGAGTGAAGTGTGACATTCACAAGTTTGTTAAAATCATAGCCCTTCCAGGTCATTATGTTTCGCAACAGATTTTAACCTCACAGGTGATCAATTTGTAAAAAATTAAGAGCCGGTGAAAATATCATCACATTTTGGAATAAAAGAAATATTCAAACCATTCTAATCCAACAAATGATTAAATCTAATCACTATGAGAAAGAGTAAGGAAAACTACTCACTAAGAATGTAGATAACACAACAAAAAACTTTGTTGCAAAAGACTTTGAAAACACACAACTATATTGCAATAATTCAAAGCAAACACAAAAATAGTTCAAGACTTATCTTTTACAGAAGATTCATGCCCTCCTTGTAAAGTGACCCACTTTTTGTATTTATGTAATTTATGTTTATAGCCACGGAACCAAAAACTTGATCCCGCTTTAAATATAGGAATATGATTTAATATATAATGTGGATTCTACGCAAGTATACGTATCGTATCGAAGTAATACAGGCTCTACAGTGGAGTCTCGGTTATCGATCCCACGAGGAAGTTTTTAACGAAATTGTTATCAGCTAAATTTAAAGGAATTACTTAATAAAGTGAATAGAAATTCTAAGTAACTATAATAAACTAAAGTAAACTAATGCTTGAAATAAGTTGATTTAATTAATTCAGAAAAAGTATCCTTCTCCTTGTTTTTAGAAAATTAAGTGAAATGATGAATTTAATTAGAATTGTATTGTGACAAAATAGGAGCATTCCTATTCTTTACCCTTTGGTCCAGGGTGCGAAGAACATTGAGTAATCCTATGTTTGATTACTGAATGCAGCAGTTAGTTTGGGAGGATACTTGCTGCCACTTCGAGCTCCCACGTTCCCCTCACCTGAGGGCTAACATCTACACTTCGGCTCTCAAACGGTAGGATCAAATTGAGTATTTTAGTCTGTCACACTAAAATATCCAATTCTACGCCTGAATAATTAATATTTCCCTATTTATTTGCACCCTCCTTCTAAGGCTTTTGATTTCCCTAAATATTGGATGTAATTTTTACTATAGTTGATAATTCGACATATTTTAACTACTCGATTGGCCGGATTGAAAGTAAATTAAGTTTTAAGTAAAAATTATCACAATTTATTTCTATTATATTAAATGCCTTTATTTAATTTCATCAAACCACATAATTTTCATAAACAAGGAGAAAGACTAAGAAAACTACTCAGAATGCATGAGAATAAAACAAAGCATGGATTTCATTTAAAGTTAAAAACAATAAACAAAGATACTTATCTTAATTTCCTTCCCAAGCAGACTCCTTGAAGTTCCTTTGACTTTTCCTTCTAGTACAAAAACTAAATAGTACTTAATTAAACTAATAAACTCACTAAACTCACTCAAACTACACTTAAGACACTAGAAATAGACTCACATAAGACTCAAAAGACACTCTCAAGACTCTAGAATTCAGCCTCTATTTATAGAGGTAAACGAAAGGTCCAAGGGGTGCTTAAACACCTCTTCAAAAAGTGTCCATGTTCAATGTATATGCATTTTGAACTAGCTCACCGTCGGCGGGAAACGACCTCGCCGTCAGCTGGGCTTCTAGAAGGTCTTCAAACCGCGCGATCTCGCTGTCAGCGGGCTCGGGCTCGCTGTCAGCGAGGTAGTTATAATTCCTTCAGAAATTTCTCCTCACAATCTCTCCGTCGGCGGCCTCTATCTTGCCGTCGGTGATGTAGTTATATTTGCATGAATTTCTTCCTTTTTGATCCAAATTTGCTCCATTTCATGCATTTTGCTTCTATCACCAATAAATCTTCATTCCTACAATAAAATAAAGAAAATACCTTTCTTTAAAGTGCAATTTCATCAAAAATAGGTATGAATTTCTTAACATATTTTTCTGTGATCATAAAGCAAATAACGAACCTTACACTTCTTCTAAAGTTCCAAAAGCCAACACGATTCCACAAGAAATTTCTCCCTTACAAACTCACACACACACACACACACACCAAAAGCCTCCTCTTCTTCTCTTCATGAGAGGCGTCAAGCCCCTCTATTTAAAGAGAAGCCAAACTCCTTCATTTTTCAAGAGACAAAACCCTTCACTTCAAGCGACACACCCTTTCACTCCAAGAGACATATCTTTTCATTTAAGAGCTTTTCCAAGTGTCTAGATTCATTGAATCACTCGTTAAAAAACTATCTCAAGCACTATAACACATGTTTCTAACCCTGACTGGAGCTATGACACTAGTCTAGGCACTATAGGACCACCCTGCACACAACTCCACTGTTTCGCCTTGTTTCAGCTCTATTGCACTCCAGATTGGTATACCTACAAGATAGATATAAAAAAATATTTATTTAAAGTATAATTTCATTCAAAAACATGTGATAAATTTGAAGGAGATTAAGCATAGAAAGACATATCAATACGTGCCAGGTTAAAATTTTCTTCCTTGCTCATTTTAGCCCTAAATTGCACCTTTTTTGCTTTATTTTCACCAAAAATTCATTTCTTGTACTTGAAAACAAAAGCATGCAAAATACCTTCATTTAAAGTGTAATATCATAAAAGATATGCATAAAATGACCATGAAATGTAAATTAAATACAAGTAAATTTAAGGTGGATCAATACCCCCAAACTTAAACGTTACTTGTCCTCAAGTAACACTATAACTTTAAAGACCACTGTCGGCATATTTTTAGGTTATGTGTTTTATTTTGAAAAAGGGGGGTCGCCTACAGAAGTTGTCGGCGAATTTTAAATTTAATTTAAATATATATATAATTTAGAAAGTAGTATTTGATTTTGAAAATAATTTTAAATTTGAAAATTTTAAGATATGAAATCGAAACCGATCTCACATCCCAAATAGTTTATATAAACGAGCATCACATCACAAACCGTGTATCTATCCCGAAGAATAGACACACTGCTCGATGATGGGGCTCGATTAAATAAACTAGGAGATTTGTGACATCCAGTTTGGTCTCGCGAACCAATTTTATAAGCCGACGAGTTCCCCTGCTTAATATAAATGAATTAAGCAGGGGTTTATATTACTCGGATTCTTAAAGTTCCCTATAAGGGCAAGCCCCTATAGTTAATTACATCTTAAGTGACGGAAATCACCTAAGAAAACTCTCGATAATAATCAGTAGTTCTGCTTTCAAGAATTTCAAAGTTTAAGTTTTCAAGGGATTGAATTTTGGAATTTCAATAGGGAATGGATCAAATTTGGAACATTTTATTTTCAGGGAGTCCAAAAGGAAGAGAAGTAGGAGAAGCTGAGGATCCAAGAAGAATCTTGGCAACTTCCCAAACTATCCTATTGTTTGGCTTGAATTTAGGAAAGTCCTAATATTTATTTAATGTTTTGATCTTGCCAATTTTAATTAATTAGGACTTATATTTGTATGATAAAATCATACAAATAGCCTCGAAGATGCGAGGGTTTATATCGTATCGGACGACTACCTCGGAAATCCTAAGACCAGTTAGGGCTTAATTTACATGATATGATCATGCAAATGCCTAACGAAGAATTGAGGATTTATGTTGCACTGAGCAAACTACCTCGAAGTCCTACGGCTTGGTTATTTAATTCTAAGGAAAGTTTTGTTGAAGTAGACTCGGGTTTTGCTGATGACGATGGCCGTGCTTGCCCACCATGCTCACGAGCTCCTTGTTGTTGCGGAGGTTTAGTTTTAGAGGTTATAAATCGGGAGATGAGAGAAGTGTTTGGTTTTAGAGAAAGTCTTAATTTCCATGTGTCTTTAATATTTTAATTAAAACAAATCTTAAAGTTGATTAAACAGAACCGATTAAGATCCCACGATTCCGTTATTCCGAGACCGTTATATTCATCGGATTCACTAAGTCCAGACGAATTTGCTAAACTCAACTAAATAAGTTCCACACTTTCAATTAGGCACGTGGGAAATCCCGTTAGCAACACGTGGGTTACATCATCCGAGGTATTCCCGATCATTCAATGAGACGTTTTAATTTAGTTGTAGTTGTAGTTTTGTTGTTTTGTTTGTGATTAAATTTTGAGTTGTTTTATATTTTGAATGTTGTTGCGGTGAATTTTATCTTGTAGTGTCTTTTAATTTAGTTATGGGTTTCGGTTTTGGTTTCAGTCCTAAAGGTGTAGGTTTTCATGCAATCTGTTGTTTATCATGCAAGGAAGGTAAAGTGCAACACGAGTAAATGAATTGCGGTAAGATAAATGGCAATAAAATAAAAGTGTACTCGGAGGGTCTTCCCGTCATTCCAAGTCGCACTTAAAATACAATTTAGATCATTTAAGCATTTATAACAATTTCTAGGTAAAGTTAAGGGAAAGGTTATGGTTTTCTACCAAAATCCTAATCCTATAGCTTAATCATTCCTATGACGTCTAGGTCTTCGATTTTGGTTTTAAGGATGACTTCCTTCACCAAAGAACAACTAAGCTCGATTTGTTCTTAAGGACATTCCATCATATTGAGAAAGTGTTTAAGACGAATCTTAAACATCTTTTCAATATTTCGGGAATTGTCCTAAGTCCAAATGAATTACTATTGTGCAAGTGAATTAATCATCCAGGATGTTTGAGTTAAGTTTTATTTCTTGCTCGGTGAATTAGGATGTTTGAATATCCTTATGAGTGAAGTGTCATTTCACTTGATACTCCATTTAGGAGTTATAATAGTAAAAGCTCCTAAGAGGCAAAATGATATTTAATGATTTGTGATTCAAATTTAAGTTCAAATTAATGATTTAAGTTTGGAATAGTGTTCGAGTTATTTTAGATTCATTTTTGAATTCTTCATGTCTTAGGTGATATCATTTAATTCAATTTAATTTAACTTTGATTTAATTTAATTTAATTTAATTTAGTTTAGTTTTAATTTTAATTTAATTCTGATTTAATCCAATTTAGTTTAACTTGATGTGAATTAATCTAATTTAATTTAACTTGATTTAATTTAATTTGATTTAATTTAATTTAATTTAATTTGTTTTAATTTAATTTAATTTAATTTAACATTTTTTAACTTAATTTAGTTTAATTTAATTTAATTTAATTTATTTATTTAACTTAATTTAATTTAATTTAATTATTTAATTTAATTTAATTTATTTATTCAATTTAATTTAATTTAATTTTATTATTTTTTAATTTAATTTTGATTTAATTTAATTTTTAATTTAATTTAATTTTTAATTTTAATTTTAATTGAAAATTTAAAAAGAGTTTAATAATTTAACTTTAATTCAATTTAAATGATTGAGTCTTTTAACATTTTAAAACTTAAATTTGAATTATCATTTTAATTAAGAATTAAATATTATTGAGATGATTATTAATTACCATTTTGCCCTTCAAGCTTAATAATTTCATAACTCACTAAATTGAGCTTAAATGAACTTGAGATTTTTATGTGACTTCACTCATATGCCAATAAAGACATGAGAGGAGAAAATGTGATTTTTCTGTATTTAATTTATTTATGTAATTATTTTTGGTGGAAAATAGGAATTTCCAAGGAAAATTTAATAATATGACCAAGGAAAAGTTTCTGTCCTTAAGAAAATTATGGGATATTCCTAATGACCAGAGGACCACTTGGACCAATTTTTGTGATTTTTTGAATTATATTTTATTTATTAAAATTATTTTAAGTTCTGGAGTATTAATTAATTTAAAAATAGAATATAAGTTGAAAAATGAATTCTATAATTTTTAAAATTCTCTCTGATATCAAGTATTCCAGAGAACCAAATTTTACAATTTTTTGATTTTTCTTTGATTTATTATAATTATTTTAGTGAAAATGCTAGAAAATACATTTTTTAATTTTAAAATTACCACTAGGGCTTTAAAATTTAATATCTCATTAAATAGACCTAAGAAAAATATGGGGTTTGTTCCTAAGTGATTAAATTTCAAAATATGACATTTTGGTGAATTTTATTATTTTTGTGATTTTTATTATTTTTTAATTATTAAAATATTAAAATAATACTAAAAAATTAACTTTTTTAAAAAATTGAAATTTTAATTTTATTAAATTCCCCTGATATCAGAGAGGCTCCAAAACCAATTTGGTGAATTTTTGAAAGGTATTTTGAAAGTTATGAATTTTTAAAGCTTAAAATGACTAAATGGCTTAATCAACCCATTTAGTAGAAGCTAACCAAGTCCGATTGACTTCAAATTTTTATGGTAGGTTCCTCCGATTCTAAAGGTCAGTGGAGAAGTGATTTCAAGTCAATTTGATGTATGGTTAGCTCTAATTAATTAGGGGTCTATTTTGGGTGTTTAAGCCAATTAGAGTTATTTTGAGTGAATTAACTCAAGTCCTATTTTCCTAGGGTTCTCTGGTCATAAGGAACATCACCAAATTTTCCTAGAATTTATTTCACAACATGCTAATTTTTGGAATTAAAATACTCAAAACGAGCCACATGCATTTGAAAAATCAATAACTTTTCACAGAGATGGCCTCGACCTTGGAAAATTCGGGGAATGTTCCCAAGTTCGGAGGCTTCAAAAGCCCTATGGTCTCATGCCATGGTGAATTGTATGAATGCATGGAGAATTAAAACAATGCGGGGAGTAAATAATTAATTAAAAATAAAGTACTTGGGCAAAATTAATTAATTTCTTTTCCACATTATTCTCCTCTCGTTCATTGAGCGAGGAGGGTATTTTTATTTTATTTTTGTGATTTTTCTACACAAAGATATGGATTTTTGAAGTTACGGTATTTAAATAAATCGGAAAATACCCTATTTATCTACTTATCCACGCGGCGCCGACTCAACCTCGGCGGCTCCGAATCGACACGCGTCGCTCCCCGGTTCGGCGCCGCCATCCGACTCCGGCGTCCGGGGCCCCGCGGTTCGCGTACCATCTGCACGGTCCGACGCAATCCAAGCCGTCCATCCGATACACGCGCGATCCGACGGCTCCATGTCATCGTCTACGACTGGTGCGATCTCGTGACCGTCCACACTCTAACCCTAAGAACTCTCTCGATTCTCAACGGATTTTCGTGTTCTTATGCTCTATGGATTCGTCTTGAAGAGACGAACACATCCATATGGTAAACATGCTTATGAAATCGAAGCCGATCAAAATGGAGAATTGACTGAAGCTCGGGCGAAGAGGGAGTTCATACCTTTGCTCGGAGAAGTGAAGCTTCGATCCGAGAGTTGTGTCACCTTCGATTGGGTCCAAGTAAGCTCAGGATGAAGTCCCTTGGCACAGTGAATTGTCTAGCTATGAAAGTGACCACGGCCGATCACAAAGCTTGGAGGCTTGGAGCAACTCGGGTGGCTCGGAGATGGGGCTTTCGGTGGGAAACTTCTCCTCTTGGTCCAGTGTAGGTGTAGGACCAATCATTTTGGGGATTGGCTCACTGTGTAGAAGTGTCCTGGTTTTTGGGCTAAAGTTTGAGCTCGAAATTGAGCTCGAGTTGGAGGAATTGGGTCGGAATCCGGTGGGGATCAAGTGCTCTATGTGTGGTGGGTGATCTAGAATGATTTTGGCGAGTTTCCTTAAGGTTTGGTTCAACACCTCCTTTGGCCGAGAGGGTGAGGGGTTTAAATAGGCTTGGGTGGAGGCTCTCCCAGGGGGTTTAATGGTTGGGATCAGTCTGTTTAGGTCGAGGAAGAACATGCTACAATGGCCACTGGGGATGGGGCGGCTCGGCGAGTGAGAATTCCAAGCTTGGGCTCACATGTGAGCTCTCGGCCATGGAGTTTTCCGGCGACCCGGGCGGTGGCCGCCGGGCATGGGTCACCCTCGGGTCCAGGTGGGTCGGGGTCGGGGTTTAGTGCGGTCAGTGGGCCTTGACATGTGTAAAGGAGATGGCTTGGAATGGAATGGGGAAGAGGCCATTTTGGCTAGGTTTGGGTCAACCCATCCTTTTGGGCTAGGTGCACCACCCGAGGTGCGGTTTTGGGTCGAAAAGAGTCACTTGGGTCAGTGCACATGGAGTGGTGAAGTCTCCATCCATGGTGAGGTGGCTAAGCATGGTTTAGTGTGTGACATGCTTAAGGTAAAAAAGGGTTTAAGAAGGATTAGGAAAGGGGGCCCTCCTTTTGCCATTAATGGCTTGATCACATGTAAAACCTTCCATGGCTCCATGTGGCTTGTCCATGGCTTGCATGGCTTGTCTTTGGCTTGGGAAAAGTTGAGTCAATTTCATGGAAATGGATTTAAGAAAAATTTTGGTATTTTAGGGGTGATTTGGCATGAGGTTTGATTTGGAATTATTTGATGATGTGATTAGAACTTAGGGAATGGCTTTGATTAAGTGGATGGCAAATGGAAATGTCATGTGGGCTTTAGGGTAGATTTTGGGCTCTTTGAAATGGTTTTAGATGGGCTTTTAAAATGGTTTAGGAAAGTGGGCTTTTGAATTTTAAAGTGGATTTTGGGATGAAATTTTGGTAAAGGCTTGGGCCAAATAATTGTTGGGTTTAGCTCATAGATGTGTCATGAGTGACTTGGAGCAAATTGGGAGTGATTTGGGTTTGAATTGAGTTGAATTTGGGCTCCTTTGGTGAATGGGCCAATATAGGTCGAATTGGGCTAACTTGGGCCAATGTTTGGCTAGGGTTGAAATTGATGTAAAATTAATGTTGGGAAATGTTTATGGGAGTGTTTCAAAGAGGTTTTGGCTTTGGTTAGGTTTTGATTTTGGGATTTGGGCTCATTTGGGTTAAGTTTGGGTTTAGGTCGAAATTGGGCCTTTTAGCTTTGGGTTGAATTTGAGTGGGGTTTGAGTCTAAATTTTGGGCAAATCATGTTAGTGTTTTGCTTGTGGGAATGTTAAGGAAGATTTAGAAAAGATTTGGGGTTAATTGGAGTTGAATTGGGTGAGTTTGGGTTAGGTTTGGGTCATGGGTCCAAATTGGGCTTTAAGGCAAAAGTGAAATTGGATCCAAATGTCAATCAAATTGGACTTGGATTTGGTCTAAATTGGTGTTGAGAATGTTGAATTGAAGTTTAGAATTGAATTGGACCAGAATTTGGGTCAATTGGGTAGGTTTGGTTTGACATTGGGTTCACTTAGGGTTAAAATGGGTCAAATTGGGGGTTTTGACAATAGTAGGGTAAATTGACAAAATTGGCCCATGATGTAGTTGATCAAAATGAAATTGGGAATATTTGGGATTTTCTGGAATTTTCTGGGAATTTTCTGAATTTTTGGATTTTTGGGTCAAGAGGGGTATTTTGGGTATTTGGAGGGTATTGGGTATTTTCATGGTCACTTTCATTCCAATCATGCTGAAGATACATCATACAATTTGATCTGGAATACATATCATACAATCCATATAGACTAAAAACGGACTATGTATGATCTTTGTTGATTTATCCAAAAAGGGCATCTGTCAAAAATCCATGTCTGAATAGTGAGGTACATGGTCAATAACATCACCTTCCAAGCCATCCTTGGCAAGGATGCCGTATGGATGTACGTTGGAGGTGTGATATTTTCCGTGCAACTCACAGCTCGTAAGGTCGGAGGCTCTCTAGCTCGGGTCCGGCTGGAAGTGGTAAGGTGCTTTCCCGTCGTCCATCCTTCCGAAAGTAGCCGAGATCCGCTTCACTGGTACTCCTGGTATGCAATGTTTAGCGACATCTGCCCCGTTGCCTTTCAGTATTATGACAGAACCTACCGGCAATGGTATCTTTACTGGCCCTCGGAACTCACCTAGGCATGCTATCCGGAGGTCAGATCCGAACATGATATTACACTCATTCGAAAGAAGCGTGCGAGAAGGTCCGACAAAGTCGTGATGATCTATGTGTGGGGGAATGCGATCACCCTTCTTGTAAATGTTAATGATGCAAGCCGTTGGGTATGCAATCTGCTGGCGGTACCCTCCACGTTATCATCCTTTTACCATCCTTTTAATGACTAATGGCATTGGATCCACTCGGCCATGACGGAGTATCCCGGTGGGTTTCCCTTCCTGTCTTCTGCGAAGTTATAGCGAGCATCCACATTGTATTGTAATTCTCCCCTTCCCGGCATCCATCTCCGGGGTTCGAGTAAGTGTTTTCTCTTAAGCGACACCGCTCGGCCCATCTTTTTCAAATCCGGATGCGATCCACGATTTGTTGTTGCTCGTATTCCGAGAACACGTACGTATGTAACTCGAGGCCTTCTAGTATATTGATCCTCCCGCTCTCGATTCTCTCGAAGTATTCAAAAGTTTTCTTCGGACATTCTCGTATTCTTTCTAGCTCGTATTACGGTATAATTTGCAAATGGTGAGGCTCAGTGACGTACTTGTGGGATATATGGCTCGATCCCTTCACGTTCTCCCGCATACCTCGGCTCCTCGGGGATGATGTCCGTCGGGACATCCTCCGGGGTTGCTTCCGCAACAAGGTCATGCATTACGGGTGGCTTCATCCGGTGGCGTAGTAGCCTTCTTTCTTCGTTCTTCTTGAGATTTCTCCGGTTTCTTCGTCATCCCGGAGCTGGCCTCCTTCCTTCGAGTTCTGGCGAACCGGTATCCTTGAAGTATATGCACTGGCAGTAGCAACTGTCTCGTCGCGCTGGTCTGCTGCTAATTTAGTTAACATCTTGCGAATACGACGATTTTTATTTCTTCGCTGAGTTGTCGTAAGAGTAGCTCTTCGTACTTCCCGAATTTACGTAGGCGCGGCGCCGACAAGCTCGCCCTCTCGCTGTAGCGACTACGGACTTGATTCTCTTGTCCTCTTCGGTGTTTGTTTTTCTTTTCTTCTTCGTTGGATTGGTGGCTTGGGCCACCTACTTTCATCACTGTCCTGACCAGGCGGTTCCTCTCGGTCAACCGGGACCCGGTCACTTTCCTCGTATTGCAGAACCGCCGGTGCGAAATCCGAGTCGATCTCTATTATCGCTCCATCTTTCACCCTCTTTTCGTCGAGTGCAAGGCTTACGCCATTTCTAAAGTTCAGGACCAACCGCCCGCTTGACATTTCCCTGCGAAAAGACAAGGAAAAGGATCAGGGGCTGTACTAAGAACAAGAACTTTAAGAAAATGTTTATTAAAGACAAAATTTTTTTATTATTTTGGTATTTTTCAATTTAACAGAAATGAAGTAGGAAAAGATCAGGAAAGAGATTTTGATTTGGAAGAGAGAAAACAAGGAAAACTTTATTATCATGATTTTATTTATTCTAGCACATTTTTTATTATTTTGGGTTAGGACCCAATCATAAGTAATTACTTCACCCGTGCTTCTAGGGATGGAAAATTCATTCCTTCGAAACATCAGGTAGTGTAATACTTTTTTAAGTATCGTCCATTGATCGGAAGCATATGTCGTTCTCCTTGGCAGTTCACTAGGCTGGTAGGAGCCTCTCGAGTAGATCGCCTCGATCACAAACGGCCCTTCCCGAGTGGGTTCAAATTTTCCTCCTATCTTGCGGTGTGCGAGGATAGGTCTTTTGAGAACGAGAACTAAGTCACCAACTTTGAAGGTTCTTGGGCAGACCAGTCTGTCATGGGCTTGAACCATCTTAGCTTGGTATAGTTCTAAATTCTGCTGCGCCGCAAGCCTTTTCCCTTCCAGGCTTTCCAATTCTTCTAGTCGCAATTTGGCATTCTCTTCTGTCGTGATCTTGTTTGCAACTTCAATTCTGAGTGAAGGAAGCTGGACCTCTAAGGGTAACACTGCCTCGGACCCATACACCAGAGCGTAAGGCGTAGCTTGAGTAGGAGTTCGAAGGTTGTCCGGTAGGCCCATAAGGCTTCTAATAACTTCTCGTGCCAATTTCTCTTATTGTCGTCCAAAGTCTTCTTTAAAATTTGAACGAGAGTTTTATTAAAAGCCTCGACTAGGGCCGTTTGCTCTTGGGTAGTAAATTGTTGAATATCGCCAGTCGATTCCGTGTCTCCCGACAAAATTGTTGATTTGCGTGCTTCGAATGCCGACCCATTATACGAGATGATCTCGCGCGGCACTCCGAAACGGTAGACAACTTGGTTCTTGAAAAATTGTAGCACGTGATGTGCTTTCACTTCTCTAGAGTGGAGCCGCCTCTCGCCCATCTAGAAAAGTAATCCGTAGCCGCGAGAATGAAGCGATGTCCTTTTGAAGATGGTGGTTCTATTGGACCCACTATATCCGTGCCCCAACATTCAAATGGCCACGACGCAATTGTCGGATGTAGCACATTTGGAGGTTGGTGTAGAACCACTCCGTGCACTTGGCACTCGGTGACGGCTCTTGGCGATTTTCATGCGGTCGGTCATCATCGAGGGTCGAGTAGTACCCTAGTCTTTTAATTTTCATTTTTATCTTCGGACCCGACTGGTGAGCGCCACAGAGTCCTGAATGCACCTCTTTAACAATTTCACGGGCCTCGGACCCGCTTAGGCACCTTAGCCACATTTGATCAAAAGACCTTCTGTATAATGTGTTGTTTATTAATGCGTAGGACAGAGTTCTTTTCTTGATCTGATAGGCTAACGACCTATCGTCTGGTAGTTTTCCTGTTTGCAGGTAGTCTATTAATGGGTGTCGCCAATCTTCTGTGTTTTCCAGTCACTCGCTCGCAATTGATCCTTTTTTCTTTTCGATTTGTGTATTGTGTCTATGTCGAGTCGTGATAGGACTCGACGTCCGTGAACTGACACTTCCACTGATTCATCTTGCAAACAGGAAAATTCTTTTGCGAGGCGGGCTAGCGCATCCGTTAAAGTGTTTTCTTTTCTGGGAATTTTGTAGATTGTCACATTTGGAATCTGTTCCAATAGCTGTATGGCATACTGGAAGTATTGCTCGAGTCTTGGTTTTAAAATTCTGTATTGTCCGGCGATCTGTTGAATGATTAGTTGCGAATCCCCGTAGATGTTGATGTCCGTTATACCCATTTGAATAGTTAATTCCGATCTCGTTATGAGGGCTTCATATTACGCTTCGTTATTTGTACACGGCTCGTTAAGTGGTAGGAGTATCTTAACATTCCCCGCTCCGGTGTTATAAAGATTAGTCCGATCCTTGCCTTCACGGACACTTATCACTTCCGATTCTTTGTCTTTGTGTGCTTGAAGATGCTTCGTCGAAATATAATTCCCAACGTCGATCATCGAGGTCTTCTAGGTTCATTATCCGTTCATCCGGCAAGTTGTCATTGAGAGGAGATTCGCCAGGTAAAGGGTGTGCTTGCGAGGAAGTCCGCTAAGACTTGTCCCTTTACGGCACGAAGAGGCACGAAAGTTATATCGAATTGCAATAATATCATCGACCATCCGGCAAGTCCGCCGAAAGCGTTGGGCGGGTCATCGAGTATTGCAATGGATTAATCGAGATCGGGTTGACCTTGTGAGAAAGCATGTAGTGCCCGAGTTTTTGAGCGGCGAAGATCGGGGCCAAACAATGCTTTTCGATTGCGGGATACCTTATTTCCGTCGGCAGAAACGACGGCTTAGGTAGTAAAGAGCATTTTCTTTACCCTCATCATTGACACAGGCTAACAGGGCTCGAGAGAGTCGTCTAAAGCCGCGGTATAAAGTATCGACGGTCTACCCGAGACTGGAGCTGCTAAGACGAGAGGTGTCATTAAATATTGTTTAATGTCCTCGAAGGCCCTCCGGCATTTCTCTTCCCAAATAAATTTGGCGTCCTTTTTAACTAGTGCCGAGAAAGGTCGACACCTACACGACAAGTTTGAGATAAAGCGTCGAAGATATGCCGACTTCCTTGAAAAGATCGTAGTTGTTTTAAGGTTACGGGAGGCGGCATTTCTAAGATGGCTTTTATCTTTTCCGGATCAATTTCAATTCCACGATGTCGGACAACGAATCCTAAGAATTTCCGGAGGTGACGCCGAAGGCGCATTTTAAGGGATTCATCTTAAGGTTAAATTGTCTTAATCGTTCGAAAACAATTCTCAATCATACAGGTGGTTTTCCTTTACTTTGCTTTTGATGACCACATCATCCACATAGAATTCGACTTGATTGTGGATGAGATCATCAAAAATTCTTGTCATCGCTCTCTGGTAGGTTGCTCCTACGTTCTTCGATCAAATGGCATTACTTGTGTAACAATATACCCCGATCGGCGTTCGAATGCCGTAAGTTTTTCATCTTCCGGAGCCATTTTTATCCGGTTGTATCCCGAAGATCCATCCATGAATGAGAATATTTCATGTGTTGAAGCGATGTCGATCATTAATTCAGGATCGGTAGAGGAAATTCATCTTTTGGACATGCCTTGTTTAAATCTCCGAAATCCACACAAATTCGATCCGACCATTCTTCTTCCCGATCGGTACCACATTGGCTAACCAAGTCGGGTATTGTTCTTCACGGACAAATTTAGCGTCTATTAGCTTTCTAACCTCGGCTATGACTTATTGTTCGATTTCTAGACGCATTCTTCCGGGACCTTGTCGGACCGGAACGAAGCAGGATCCACTCCTAGCTTATGAACTGCGACCTCTGGAGCTAAACCTGGCATCTCATCGTAGCTCCAAGCAAAACAGTCTTTAAATTCCATTAATAACTTAATTATTTATTCGGAGTCTTCTTTATTGAGTAAGGAGCTAACAAAGGTAGGTCTAGGTTCTTCGCTAGTACCTAAGTTAACTTCCGTTAACTCGTCTATTGTAGATTTGATCTCTTCTTCGAATTCTGGTGGAGCATCTCCAATTTGTAAATCTTCGAGTTCTTCTGTAGTTTCCATGCAGTTTTCATTAGACTCGCAGGTGACAACCAAGCAAAATTCAGTATCGTCAACTGACCCTACTGTGCCGAATCCGAGACCATGTTTTGAATTGGGTGGACGGCCGGAGTTATTCCATAATTTTTCAAAATGTTGTGATTGACCTTTTGTCCATTTTCGAGGTAAGAAACCATGCTGAATTAAATTTTGAACACAGGGAGAGTACCACTCAAAAGGAAATTCCATTAATTCTGATGAAGTAGCATCTTCAAATTGTACATTATTTTCAGTTTTGGAGGAAGGAGCACCACGGTAGAATTTGATGGGCTTGGCACCACCGCTACGTACCTCTTTGACCTCCATACCCTCGATCTTATTAGAATGGATCGGGGTCAAGGTCATAGTATGTACATAGTGGTTAATCTTCTCGTACATTGATTTATATTCTTCGTTTCTTTCATCTTTGAGAGAGATTCTGAATTGCGGTTTCTTCCGACTTATTGTCGCTGCTTCTTGCTTGATTTCTATTTCTTCTTCAGAACTGTCTTCCCAATCGACATTGATGGCTGGTTTCCTCTGTCCAATCGTCCTAACGTCTCTGCCATGACCTCGTCCCCGGCCTCGACCTCGGATGCGAGTTGTGGAGAAACCTTCACCATCTCGCCGTAAGGGAGTGGTGAGTGACTGTTGGACTAGAACTTCAGGTTCTTCATCGTCCCAAATTTCCTTTGCTTCATTTGTTATGGTATCTCTGGAGAAGATTGTTTTCTTCGGAGGTGCATAATAAGCTGCATCTTCATGGATTCCGATTTCATGTACGGAGAACGGTTGTAAGTCACCTTTAATACACTGTTCCCCTCCATCATAGTATTTAATGCATTGATGTAGAGATGATGGTACCATCCTGTTTTCATGTATCCACGGTCGGCCCAGTAGAGCGTTGAACGATGTTTCCGAATCAATTATGTGAAATTTCGCGGTTGTCTTTGTTAAGTCACCGGTCTTCATTAGCAGTGTTATTGATCCGAGGGCTCTTTCTCCTTTCTGGTTGAATCCCCTTAATAACATTTTGTCCGCCTCGAGCTCGCGAGCATCAATCTCCAAGTATGCTAGCGTTCGAAGATTCATTATATTGATTGATGCTCCTGGATCCACCAATACTCTGGAGAGTGTAAACTTCCCAATTATAACTGAAATGTACAACGGTCGGTTGTGGTCTGCTGTCCCAAGCAGTAAGTCATCGTCCGTGAAGGTAACACCTCGCTGTTCCTTTAACGAGCAAACCTCATCTAAGGACTCTCTGACCATTTGAGCTAAGCAAATTTACGGATCAAGTAAGGCCTTGATCAGAGCTTCTCTCATCTCCTTTGATAAGATGAGAGCGTCGTAGATGCTCAGTTTGGCTGGTAGTTTCCTAAGATGGGCTAGCACGTTGTAATCCACTTTATTTCCATGTGCCTCGTTTTCTTCTCGAATGGGTATTTCTTCTGCCGGGGTTGATTCTTCCTGAACAACCACCTGCTTTCCTTTGTCCTTTGGATCCATTCTCGGAGGTAGAACTCTTCCACTTCTTAAGTTGACTTCTGTGCTTTCTTCTAAGTTTAGCATTGAGTTTGCTGGTGTCTCCTTCTGAATTGGAATGACAGATTCTTCAGGATTAGCTTCGGAGTCTGAAGGCTCTAACTCTATTGTGATCGGAGCTCCTCGAAACTCGCAAATAGATTCGTTGCTTGTTGAACTCTCGTAGCCTTCCTGGTTGATGTCTTCTTCATCATTGTGATCGTCGAGATTGTGTATGATTTGAGAATTGTTATTTGTATCGGAATCGGCGTCCGGATTAGGTTGATTGTCGCTAGTTACGTAATCGTTAGAAACAGTCAAAACGTAGCCAACACCATAACCCTCATCATTATAAGATCCCACCGGAGTGAGCAAATAATCATACGAGTCGGAGGTTCGAGGGATTTCTCCCCGAATCGGAAACAACTATCCTAGGATAAGCGGCCCTAGTCTAGCCTTAGGAGCCTCGGTCTTCTCTTCTTCGTCAATTTTCTTCTTTTCTTCAATTGTCTCTTGTTGAGGTTGTTCTTCTATCGCAAGTGATAGCGCCGACTTGACAGTTTTCGAACTTTGAATTGAAGCTCGCATCGAAGCGGTTTGGATGTGATCTAAAATCTTCTTCGAAGACTTTGTCCAAGCGGTAGTCCATCCATCATCAGTCGCATAGGGATCTATCGGAACAATGAAATCCGTCGAGATAACATTGACGGAACCTCCTTTCCGGGGTTCCTTCATGTATTCTTTCGGGATCGTTATATTCCCTTTCCGAAGATTGTCGTTGAGCCAACTCTTGAAGGTAATACAATCTTCTATTTTGTGCCCAAGCATCCGGTGGTAAGGGCAAAAGTTGGGATCACCTCTCTTGTCGACTTCTTCTGGTCTTTTAGGCTCTGGCAGTTGGAAATCTGGAGTCTTCATCAGACTGCGGAACATTTTCGGCACTGCCTCATTCTTGAACGGATACTCCCTGCTCAGAAGCTCCCTTAGCGTACGTTGTGGACGAGGCGGTTGTTCATATTGTTGAGATGATCGATAACCGGGTCGGGGTTGCTCGGTGATTCCGTTGAGGTTGCTGCGGTCCTTCGACGATATTTGTATCGGTTGCTTGCCTTTATCGATCGCTGCGACGATCCCGGACTTCTTTTCAAAAGTTTTCACGGGCTTCGTTTGTCCGTTTTATCGGTGAAACTTAATTGCTTCGCCTCCTCTTGCAAGCTTCCGGCCTTGCTTAACAACTTCTCGAAAGTCTTAATAGTAAATCCTCGAGGAGAAGTGCTTATCGGGCCATGGATGCTTTTTAGTAAAATGCCGACTGCATGCTGTTCTTGTAACTGTGGCTCACACTTCATACTTAGGTTCCTCTATCGAAGTATGTAGTCCACCAAGGTTTCATTCGGCTTCTGCTTCTCTACCACTAAATTGGTGCTGAGCTCCGGCAAATCGCTTGATGAAGAGGTTCTCTAACTCTGAAAATGTCTTCACCGAACCGTTTGGTAATTCCGAATACCAATCAAAGGCGATCCCTGACAAGTCGTCGACAAATTGTCGGAAGAGTAAAGCATCACTTCCGCCGGCATTGCAACAACTGGCACGAAAATGTGCAACATGCTGCCGAGGATTTCCGGTTCCATCAAAGGTCTTGAACAGAGGTGGTACAAAGCCTTTCGGATATTGGACAGCGTCGAATTCTTCAGGGTAAGGTCTACCCGTCCGAATGGATGTCCCGCTTTTTGATTGTGCCAAGGCTTCTCGCACCTTCTGTTCCACCAAGCTCTTAATATCCTTTTCCGGAATCATGCTTTGTGTTGCATCCTTCTTTAATTGATCATCCCCGTTGACGGATGTAATCTCCTTTCCTCCGTCTACAATGTGAATGACTTCCGGGGTGTTTCCCTTTGGGGTTGAACTTGACTCTGGAGAGTGGCTAGGGCTACAGCCATCTCTTCCATCCTTTTTGCCATTTGGGCGATCGTATCATCTTTCTCTTGAAGCTGCCTTCTCATTACTTCCGGCTCCTCTCTTCGCGACCGCAGGAGCACCTTGTGAAGCCGACGAAGCTCGTGTTTCTACCATGTTAATTTCTCGCATACTCATCATCCATGAACTCGACGAGTCAACTTCATCTCCAAACTTCTCTTCTCTTTCCCTTGCTAATCGCCGAATATCGGTTCTTAACTTTTCCATAAGCATCTTCTAGAGGTCTTTTCGTACATCCTTGCAGCTTGTCATGTGACAATTGTCGAGTTTCTTTCTCATGAGTCCCCTTTATCGCGGTAGCACTTTCTTCGGACTCGAGTCTCCCGACGAGACTTTCCTTTTCCGGTCGTTGTTTCGGTCTTAATTGGCCGGTAGTGGGACGCCATACCATCCTTCTAGCGGTAGAAGGCCTAGGACCGGATGGTCCGTCACCGAATGTCTGGAAGGTGGTATCCTCCCCGATCCGTAAACCCGAAACAACAACAGGTGGACTAGCCTTCATCTTCTTATTAGGCTCTTCTGCAGCGATAGCAAATTCTACTCGCGGCCCAAGACGGGATTTGGCTGGCACCCGCCCTATCTTTCTTAAAATTTCCGATACAGGGCATCTTTCTTTCTTTGCTAATTTTTCAATCACAGTCTGTAGTCGGGCAAGTGGTGTAACCCTAGCCCTCTTTCTTCTGTTGTCGCCATAATATGCGGGTCGAGGTAACGTAGAAGCAATCCTGCGGACATTTTCCTCGTCGACTGCGGTGGAAAGGGGATGGAATCTACTTCCTTCCAAAAGGGGTGTATACTCAGACAATGGTATGTATTCAGGTAGTGGTGTATACTCAGAGATTTCTTCTAAGAAAGCGACTTCAGCAGCTCTTGCCTTCCTGGCAATCTTCCTGCCTCTGTTTCTCCTCTGAGTCCGTGTTAGGGGTGGAATCCTTGAGCTGGACCCAATTTCAAAAACAGAAGGTCTTGCACGGAAATCCGTACCCTCCACGCGTAACATGCTCGTTGCAAATTTGAACTTCCTTCCCCTTCGGTTTGGCGGGAGCCGGGGTAGGTGCGAGACGACTAGACACTGTGGGGGTAGAGATAACGGTCCTTCTATGGACAGCGCTACTCCTCTCAGCTGGAATCCTTTGCAGAGGAGGAAACTCTTGAGTTGACTTAAGGTTGAACTCAATCATGGGTTTCTCAGTTTCTGGCACTTTTTCCATTAGTGCGAAGAGAGTAACATCAGCGATCTTGACATTTGTGTTCTCAAATCCTTGTCCAAACCGGATGATCCCATTGTCGGGCAGTTCATCCTTGTAAACAGCGAAGTCCAGTCCATTGGTGAAGGAGAAAATCGGCTTTGGGGCTTCCATTTCGCAAGGTAGATTCGATTGTCGATCCCAAGTTATGCTTCTTCTCATCGGGACGAAAAGAAAGGAATCGAAAAGAGTCCGAACACATTCTGGTTCATGTATACTTATTAAAAGAGTCATTCATTAGAGGGTTTGTTTATTTAGAACGGAATGTTCAAAGGTGTAGAGAAGGTAATGAATCTGATTCAGAGTTAGAAAAGAAAAGAAAGTCTTATGCAAGACTTCTCGACTCGAAGGATCACTCCTAAACTAACACCTATTGGGGGTCCACCCCACCTCAGAAATGAGGTAAAAGGATCTCGGAACCTCTCTGTTTAGGGGTATCTAAACGATGGCTCCTAAATCCGAGAGAATGCCGGCTATACTCGTTCAAGGTAGAAATGAACATAGTATTCCAACGGAAAGAAGGGTAGTTTGATCTATTTGGGACATGGATACACTACCGATTTTTGAAAGCGTAACTATTTGATGAAAATGGAGAGAGGAACTATTCCCGACGGAGTCGCCGTAAATTGTCGGCATATTTTTAGGTTATGTGTTTTATTTTGAAAAAGGGGTCGCCTACAGAAGTTGTCGGCGAATTTTAAATTTAATTTAAATATATATATAATTTAGAAAGTAGTATTTGATTTTGAAAATAATTTTAAATTTGAAAATTTTAAGATATGAAATCAAACCGATCTCACATCCCAAATAGTTTATATAAACGAGCATCACATCACAAACCGTGTATCTATCCCGAAGAATAGACACACTGCTTGATGATGGGGCTCGATTAAATAAACTAGGAGATTTGTGACATCCGTTTGGTCCGCGAACCAATTTTATAAGCACAAGTTCCCCGCTTAATATAAATGAATTAAGCGAGGTTTATATTACTCGGATTCTTAAAGTTCCCTATAAGGGCAAGCCCCTATAGTTAATTACATCTTAAGTGACGGAAATCACCTAAGAAAACTCTCGATAATAATCGGTAGTTCGCTCTCAAGAATTTCAAAGTTTAAGTTTTCAAGGGATTGAATTTTGGAATTTCAATAGGGAATGGATCAAATTTGGAACATTTTATTTTCGGGAGTCCAAAGGAAGAGAAGTAGGAGAAGTCGAGGATCCAAGAAGAACTTCGGCAACTTCCCGAACTATCCTATTGTTTGGCTTGAATTTAGGAAGTCCTAATATTTATTTAATGTTTTGATCTTGCCAATTTTAATTAATTAGGACTTATATTTGTATGATAAAATCATACAAATAGCCTCGAAGATGCGAGGGTTTATATCGTATCGGACGACTACCTCGGAAATCCTAAGACCAGTTAGGGCTTAATTTACATGATATGATCATGCAAATGCCTAACGAAGAATCGAGGATTTATGTTGCACTAGCAAACTACCTCGAAGTCCTACGGCTTGGTTATTTAATTCTAAGGAAAGTTTTGCTGAAGTAGACTCGGGTTTTGCCGATGACGATGGCCGTGCCGCCCACCATGCTCCGAGCTCCTTGTTGTTGCGGAGGTTTAGTTTTAGAGGTTATAAATCAGGAGATGAGAGAAGTGTTTGGTTTTAGAGAAAGTCTTAATTTCCATGTGTCTTTAATATTTTAATTAAAACAGGTCTTAGAGTTGATTAAACAGAACCGATTAAGATCCCACGGTTCCGTCATCCCGACACCGTTATTTTCATCGAATTCACTTAGTCCGTATGAATTTTCTAAACTCAACTAAATGAGTTCCACACTTTCATTTAGACCGTGGGAAATCCCGTTAGCAACACGTGGGTTACATCATCCGAGGTATTCCCGATCATTCAATGAGACGTTTTAATTTAGTTGTAGTTGTAGTTTTGTTGTTTTGTTTGTGATTAAATTTTGAGTTGTTTTATATTTTGAATGTTGTTGCGGTGAATTTTATCTTGTAGTGTCTTTTAATTTAGTTATGGGTTTCAGTTTTGGTTTCTGTCCTAAAGGTGTAGGTTTTCATGCAACTGTTGTTTATCATGCAAGGAAGGTAAAGTGCAACACGAGTAAATGAATTGCAGTAAGATAAATGGCAATAAAATAAAAGTGTACCTGGAGGGTCTTCCCGTCATTCCAAGCTGCACTTAAAATACAATTTAGAGCATTTAAGCATTTATAGCAATTTCCTAGGTAAAGCTAAGGGAAAGGTTATGGTTTTCTACCAAAATCCTAATCCTATAGCTAATCATTCCTATGACGTCTAGGTCTTCAATTTTGGTTTTAAGGATGACTTCCTTCACCAAAGAACAACTAAGCTCAATTTGTTCTTAAGGACATTCCATCATATTGAGAAAGTGTTTAAGACGAATCTTAAACATCTTTTCAATATTTCGGGAATTGTCCTAAGTCCAAATGAATTCTATTGTGCAAGTGAATTAATCATCCAGGATGTTTGAGTTAAGTTTTATTTCTTGCTCAGTGAATTAGGATGTTTGAATATCCTTATGAGTGAAGTGTCATTTCACTTGATACTCCATTTAGGAGTTATAATAGTAAAAGCTCCTAAGGGCAAAATGATATTTAATGATTTGTGATTCAAATTTAAGTTCAAATTAATGATTTAAGTTTGGAATAGTTGTTCAAGTTATTTTAGATTCATTTTTGAATTCTTCATGTCTTAGGTGATATCATTTAATTCAATTTAATTTAACTTTGATTTAATTTAATTTAATTTAATTTAGTTTAGTTTTAATTTTAATTTAATTCTGATTTAATCCAATTAAGTTTAACTTCGATGTGAATTAATCTAATTTAATTTAACTTGATTTAATTTAATTTGATTTAATTTAATTTAATTTAATTTATTTTAATTTAATTTAATTTAATTTAACATTTTTTAACTTAATTTAGTTTAATTTAATTTAATTTAATTTATTTATTTAACTTAATTTAATTTAATTTAATTTATTTATTCAATTTAATTTAATTTAATTTTATTATTTTTTTAATTTAATTTTGATTTAATTTAATTTTTAATTTAATTTAATTTTTAATTTTAATTTTAATTGAAAATTTAAAAAGAGTTTAATAATTTAACTTTAATTCAATTTAAATGATTGAGTCTTTTAACATTTTAAAACTTAAATTTGAACTATCATTTTAATTAAGAATTAAATATTATTGAGATGATTATTAATTACCATTTTGCCCTTCAAGCTTAATAATTTCATAACTCACTAAATTGAGCTTAAATGAACTTGAGATTTTTATGCGACTTCACTCATATGCCAATAAAGACATGAGAGGAGAAAATGTGATTTTTTTGTATTTACTTTATTTATGTAATTATTTTTGGTGGAAAATAGGAATTTCCAAGGAAAATTTAATAATATGACCAAGGGAAATTTTCTGTCCTTAAGAAAATTATGGGATATTCCTAATGACCAGAGGACCACTTGGACCAATTTTTGTGATTTTTTGAATTATATTTTATTTATTAAAATTATTTTAAGTTATGAAGTATTAATTAATTTAAAAATAGAATATAAGTTGAAAAATGAATTCTATAATTTTTAAAATTCTCTCTGATATCAAGTATTCCAGAGAACCAAATTTTACAATTTTCTGATTTTTCTTTGATTTATTATAATTATTTTAGTGAAAATGCTAGAAAATACATTTTTTAATTTTAAAATTACCCTAGGGCTTTAAAATTTAATATCTCATTAAATAGACCTAAGAAAAATATGGGGTTTGTTCCTAAGTGATTAAATTTCAAAATATGACATTTTGGTGAATTTTATTATTTTTGTGATTTTTATTATTTTTTAATTATTAAAATATTAAAATAATACTAAAAAATTAACTTTTTTAAAAAATTGAAATTTTAATTTTATTAAATTCCCCTGATATCAGAGAGGCTCCAAAACCAATTTGGTGAATTTTTGAAAGGTATTTTGAAAGTTATGAATTTTTAAAGTTTAAAATGACTAAATGGCTTAATCAACCTATTTAGTAGGGCTAACCAAGTCCAATTGACTTCAAATTTTTATGGTAGGTTCCTCTGATTCTAAAGGTCAGTGGAGAAGTGATTTCAAGTCAATTTGATGTATGGTTAGCTCTAATTAATTAGGGGTCTATTTTGGGTGTTTAAGCCAATTAGAGTTATTTTGAGTGAATTAACTCAAGTCCTATTTTTCCTAGGGTTCTCTAGTCATAAGGAACATCACCAAATTTTCCTAGAATTTATTTCACAACATGCTAATTTTTGGAATTAAAATACTCAAAACAGCCACATGCATTTGAAAAATCAATAACTTTTCACAGAGATGGCCTCTCACCTTGGAAAATTCAGGGAATGTTCCCAAGTTCAGAGGCTTCAAAAGCCCTATGGTCTCATGCCATGGTGAATTGTATGAATGCATGGAGAATTAAAACAATGCAGGGAGTAAACAATTAATTAAAAATAAAGTACTGGGCAAAATTAATTAATTTCTTTTCCACATTATTCTCCTCTGTTCACTCGAGCAAGAGGGTATTTTTATTTTATTTTTGTGATTTTTCTACACAAAGATATGGATTTTTGAAGTTCTGGTATTTAAATAAATCGAAAAATACCCTATTTATCTACTTATCCACGCGGCGCTGACTCAACCTCGGCGGCTCCGAATCGACACGCGTCGCTCCCTGGTTCGGCGCCGCCATCTGACTCGACTGTCCGGGGCCCCGCGGTTCACGTACCATCTGCCGATCCGACGCAATCCAAGCCGTCCATCCGATACACGCGCGATCCGACGGCTCCTGGTCATCGTCTACGACTGGTGCGATCTCGTGACCGTCCACACTCTAACCCTAAGAACTCTCTCGATTCTCAACGGATTTTCGTGTTCTTATGCTCTATGGATTCGTCTTGAAGAGACGAACACATCCATACGGTAAACATGCTATGAAATCAAGCCAATCAAAATGGAGAATTGACTGAAGCTCGGGCAGAAGAGGGAGTTCATACCTTTGCTCAGAGAAGTGAAGCTTCGATCTGAGAGTTGTGTCACCTTCGATTGGGTCCAAGTAAGCTCCAGATGAAGTCCTCGGCCCGGTGAATTGTCTAGCTATGAAAGTGTCCACAGCTCGATCACAAAGCTTGGAGGCTCGGAGCAACCGGGTGGCCTCGGAGATGGGGCTTTCAGTGGGAAACTTCTCCTCTTGGTCCAGTGAAGGTGTAGGACCAATCAATTTGGGGATTGGCTCACCGTGAAGAAGTGTCCTGGTTTTGGGCTAAAGTTTGAGCTCAAAATTGAGCTCAGCTGGAGGGAATTGGGGCTGGAATTCAGTGGGGATCAAGTGCTCTATGTGTGGAGGGTGATCTGGAATGATTTTGGCAGAGTTTCCTTAAGGTTTGGTTCAGCACCTCCTTTGGCCGAGAGGGTGAGGGGTTTAAATAGGCATGCTGGAGGCTCTCCCGTGGGGTTTAATGGTTGGGATCAGCCGCTTAGGTCAAGGGAAGAACAGCTACAATGGCCACTCGGGGATGGGGCAGCTCAGCAGGTGAGAATTCCAAGCTTGGGATCACATGTGAGCTCTCGGCCATGGAGTTTTCCGCGACCCGGGCGGCTGGCCGGGCAGCATGGGTCACCCTCGGGTCCAGGTGGGTCGTGGCCGGGGTTTAGTGCGATCAATCGGGCCTTGACATGTGTAAAGGAGATGGCTTGGAATGGAATGGGGAAGAGGCCATTTTGGCTAGGTTTGGGTCAACCCATCCTTTTGGGCTAGGTGCACCACCCAAGGTCTGGTTTTGGGCTGAAAAGAGTCACTTGGGTCAGCTGCCATGGAGTGGTGAAGTCTCCATCCATGGTGAGGTGGCTAAGCATGGTTTAGTGTGTGACATGCTTAAGGTAAAAAAGGGTTTAAGAAGGATTAGGAAAGGGGGCCCTCCTTTTGCCATTAATGGCTTCATCACATGTAAACCTTCCATGGCTCCATGTGGCTTGTCCATGGCTTGCATGACTTGTCTTTGGCTTGGGAAAAGTTGAGTCAATTTCATGGAAATGGATTTAAGAAAAATTTTGGTATTTTAGGGGTGATTTGGCATGAGGCTTGATTTGGAATTATTTGATGATGTGATTAGAACTTAGGGAATGGCTTTGATTAAGTGGATGGCAAATGGAAATGTCATGTGGGCTTTAGGGTAGATTTTGGGCTCTTTGAAATGGTTTTAGATGGGCTTTTAAAATGGTTTAGGAAAGTGGGCTTTTGAATTTTAAAGTGGATTTTGGGATGAAATTTTGGTAAAGGCTTGGGCCAAATAATTGTTGGGTTTAGCTCATAGATGTGTCATGAGTGACTTGGAGCAAATTGGGAGTGATTTGGGTTTGAATTGAGTTGAATTTAGGCTCCTTTGGTGAATGGGCCAATATAGGTCAAATTGGGCTAACTTGGGCCAATGTTTGGCTAGGGTTGAAATTGATGTAAAATTAATGTTGGGAAATGTTTATGGGAGTGTTTCAAAGAGGTTTTGGCTTTGGTTAGGTTTTGATTTTGGGATTTGGGCTCATTTGGGTTAAGTTTGGGTTTAGGTCAAAATTGGGCCTTTTAGCTTTGGGTTGAATTTGAGTGGGGTTTGAGTCTAAATTTTGGGCAAATCATGTTAGTTTTTTGCTTGTGGGAATGTTAAGGAAGATTTAGAAAAGATTTGGGGTTAATTAGAGTTGAATTGGGTGAGTTTGGGTTAGGTTTGGGTCATGGGTCCAAATTGGGCTTTAAGGCCAAAAGTGAAATTGGATCCAAATGTCAATCAAATTGGACTTGGATTTGGTCTAAATTGGTGTTGAGAATGTTGAATTGAAGTTTAGAATTGAATTGGACCAGAATTTGGGTCAATTGGGTAGGTTTGGTTTGACATTGGGTTCACTTAGGGTTAAAATGGGTCAAATTGGGGGTTTTGACAAAAGTAGGGTAAATTGACAAAATTGGCCCATAATGTAGTTGATCAAAATGAAATTGGGAATATTTGGGATTTTTTGGAATTTTCTGGGAATTTTCTGAATTTTTGGATTTTTGGGTCAAGAGGGGTATTTTGGGTATTTGGTGGGTATTGGGAGGTATTTTTGGAATTTTTGGTATTTTTGGGTATGGATGATCAATTTGAGTAATTTGGAAATGTTTGGAATTGATTTTGGGGAATTTTGGGTAATTTAGGTGATTTTGGAAATTTTGGGTAGTTTCAAGGGCATTTGGTAGGTTAGGCGGGTGTAGGGTCTCGGGGATCAAAAATTGAAAATTTGGAAAAATGAAGATTGGGTGAATATAAGTGGAATAAAATCATTTTGGTTGAGCCATGAAGCCATATCAAGCCCATACGAGCCATAAAAGGGACTCATTTGAGGCATCCACTATGTTGTTCCTAACCCTCTTAGCCAAGGGCTTAGGGGTTAAGGACCATCCATGTGAATCACCTTCATGAGTCAGGAGGTCAAGTTGGGTATGGGTGTGGTTTTAAGAGGTGTGTGAAAGTGTAGTGCATAGGTGTAGTGTGTGTGTAAGTCAGCCCCTCACCAGACCAGGCCCCCCAGGGCAGTCCTAAGGCCAAAGAGTCCTATAGGAACTCATCCTTTAAACTTCCACTTTTAATTTCAACCCTCTAGGTGATTGGGGGTCTACAATCAAGCTTGTGGAGTTTGCAGGGAGTTAGGAAGTGGTTTGAATTTCTAAGTGGTGGGTCCCAATTCTAATCCTCTAGGATAGTCAAAGGAAAAGCCTAAGGCTAGATCCTAAATACTACAGAGAAGAAGAGGAGACCTCATCAAAAATGAGGTCAACAACCACATTTGTTGATTTGAGGTATTGGGTTTCAATAGATTTTTCTATAATTTTATCTCAGAAATGTTATAGTGTAACGTATGAGAAATTCTAGCAAATCAACCTAGGACTAAAGTGTAAGAATATCTCGTATTCAACTTGGAAATCTTGATTTTCTATTTATTTCAAAAGTTATTGAAAATTTTCAAACAAAAGATTCAGAGAAAGTTTAAAAATAGAATTTAAACACCTTCTCTATACCAACTTGACAAATATTTTTTGAAATAATAATAGGCTTAAGATTGTTTCTAAGTCTTTTAATTTAAAAATATTTAGGTGAAACTAATTTTTTAGTAGACTTCGCCTCAAGCTTCTCCTAACATTTTTTTTTACTTCTATATTTTTATTCTTTTCTTTCAAGATCTTTTTAATCCCTACACTTTTTTTTATGTGAGAATTACTACATCTAGATAGACCTTTAATAGTTTTGAATTACAATATCCTCTTTCTAAAGTTCAAAACTCAAAACTTTCCCTCACTTTTTAAAAGTGTAAGTATTAGTTTGAAAAAAAAGTTTCAATAAAGACTATATTCTTATTAAGTATAAATATAAGAAACTTAGCTTTTCAAATATTCAACTTCTTTCTACCATAAATAACAAAATCATTTTTCCTAATGTTTCCTACAGAATATATTAACTCTAGAACAATTTCATCACATAGGATCCCAACTAAGGTTTTTTTTTTAACAATTACAAAATCAAAGTTATAGTAACCTAAAGATAACACCACAAACCACAAGTCATTTTAAAAGTGATATCAAATTAAATACAGGCTATTGAGGATAAATAAAGTTAAGTTATAAAAGTATTTTCCTTCCTACCCCTAAACTTGAATTTTTAAATATTTTGCAACCAATTCAATAAAATGTAGCTAGAAGAAAAATAAAAGTTGAATATACCGGTAACTTCAACATCCTATCAAATTCATATAAATGCTTAATCAGGATAGAAAGACTGCAGAAGAAAGTAAATTTAGCCTAAAACATACTTGCAATAATATTAAACAAAAAGGAAGTATACTAGTTTTGAAATTTATTTTTCTTCCTACCCCCAAACTTGTTTTTTAACATGTAGAGCTTTCAGTACAGAAAATATAAGCATGAAAAAAAAATAGTTCAGAAATTCTATCTACCACAAATGTCAATCAAAATATCTACAAGTATTCATCAGGGTAGAACAATTTGCAACAAAAAGTAAATCTAAACTAAACATGCCAGAATAAAATTGAGCTAAAGAAAGGTCTAACAAGCTGAATAAGTATCTACATAAGAATATATATATATATATATATATATATATATATATATATATATATATATATATATATATATATATATATATTAATGTGTTCTCCAAATCTTTATAAACACAAACAAACATGATAAAGGAGGTTAATTCTTCCTTTAACTCATCACATCTCACTACCTTACTTTCGATTTCTAGCGGAATCACTACACTAATAAATTGGGTACTTATAAATGATTTTATAGAGTATAATTCTATAGATATGATTATCCCTGATAAATTGAGTTGTGCACGCTAACCTTAGACATCCACTTATCCCTTTAATTAAGCATGACTAACAGTTATAAGGATAGTAAAAAATCAACCACATGCTACTCATCAAAATAGGTTCATAATTCCTAGCAAATGAAAACAAAGTTAGAGAAAAGATGTCACAAAATCGAAATGGAACTGCCATTGTTCAAATTCAAGATGTATCCTAATAAAATCAAGTCCGGTTGAGACCTAAGTCTTAGTGGACTCATTAATCCAACTATTACAAGTGAACATAAACAAGTCTAGCAATAATAAAAATTTAAGGAATCACCTCCCTCATGACACACAAAAATCAAAGCAATCCATAAGCAATCCAAGCATCTACCAACATCAATCAAACTGATCAATCCAAAATGATACACAAAAATAAAATCAATCCACTAACAATCCAAACATCTGCCAATCATCAATCGGGCTGATCAATCCACATTAGACCAAATACAGTACAACAAAAACAATCATGACTCTCAAGCATACTAAATCAAAGCACATTGATAACAATGAGTTGCCTCCCATAAAACGCTTGGTTTAACATCGTCAGCCTGACAAATGATTCCTTACGGATCAAATTTCCATTTAAGTAATCCTCGATTAATCGCCCAATCTTTCAGATCCAGGGATTCCAACAAAATTCTCAAATTTCAGTTTTTCTTTTAGCTCTTCCTTTTCAGATTGATTAAGATTATAATTCCACACGTTTCTTTCTAGATCCAATATTCTTCTAATGATTTTCTCAATTTGCATATTAATGTCATCTTTAAAATTCATAAGAAATGGATCTCTATAAGATAGTTTAAGATCTCCCAAATTTTGGATCAAATTCTCTCTACGTTTTTCAAAATTTGGACCAAACTTTACTGAGTTACTTTCCAGTCCATGGTTGTCTTACAATTTTTCCCCTTTGGATACTACTATAGGATGTGTTATTAGCTCAATTATCTCATTCATAAAGCTAGATATTGCATGCTCCTTAAACTTCCTTTTTTCATCAAGAACCTCATTCTTAAACTTCACATAACTGGGCATTGGTTTTAATGCCTCGACAAACGGAATATTTATATTTAATTTTCTGAATTCTATAAATCTTGAGAATTGTTGGTCAAATTTTTGTATCAATACTCTCTGAGGAAATGGTGGAGGTGGTCTTTAAATATTTATCCTAGTTGATGAAATAAGTTTTTCAACTTCCTCAAGAATTTCTTCAATTGGTCTTTCAATCTTCTTTTCCACTTTTCTCAACTTAACATTTATTTGAACCATATCCTCTACCTCTCTTTAGGTTCTAATTTGGACAACTTTATCTTGCCCACTATTATTCCCCTTAAGGTTTATCTCAGGGCCACTAAGTAAAATCTCTAGAGGATAACTGTTAATTGAATTAATAATCTACCCCAGTTGGTTTTCTATATTCTTTATTGCAACCCCTTGACTTTCAAGCTGACTCGTCACTTGAATTACAACCTCTTCTAACAGTAGTTACTTCTCCTCATTTTGTGGGCTAGAGTTAAATCTATAAGGAAGGAAAGTCCATCATTAAAGTCATCCTGATTATTTAAATTATGCATATGATTAAATTGATTATCTTCCCACAATTGGTTTTATCCTCCAAAATTGTTATTCTAGTTAAAATTTGAATAATTTTCCCAACTTGGGTTGTAATAATCGACATAAGGAGTGTATATCTCATGGTTAGTTTCAATCCATTGTCCAAATGAATTTTCTTCAATAATTGGGGGTCCTTGACTAGCATTATAATCCAAATCTGAATATTCATTATATTAGCTATCTGCCATTTTTATCATAAATTCATGGAGTCTTTTCTGATTCATAATCTTCCTAACAGCTCATCTCGATCTGAGTCGTACAGTTCAAGGTCTGTAGTACCTGAATGACGCATACAAATCTAAAAACTTAACTAATATGATAGATCTCAAAAACTTTTTAACCGTTTTTAATTTTTCTTTATAATAAACACCAATAATTAAACACATTATATAATAATACTATAATTTATAAATCCAAGTCTTACAGGTTTAAATAAAATTCTCCTAAAGTTCTTACCATTGCGTCCCCGACATCAGCGCAAAAAACTTGACCCAACCCTCAACTACACAGTAATTTAGCTTCCAAAAGATTGTCAAAAGTTTGACCCAATTTATATTTAGTAGCTTGTGTGCAAAATGAAAATGTTATAAAAATTATAAAATAGTTTACACACTAGGAGTACTACGCAAGTGTACATATCATTTCAAGTAATATAGGGTTTTCTTTTACGACCCAAGTATCGATCCTACAGAGAAGTAGGGTACTAAATCTCTTAGGCTAATTCTAGTATACTACTATGAGGCCTTAGTTTAGAAAATTTGAAAAGTTTAAATTTTTAAACTCACTAATTTATGCTAAAGTTACAATTAACGAAATTTAAAAAAACCAAATCTAAGTGGACTGGTTAAATTATGGAAAGTTTTTATAAACTTAAAAATCGCTTTTCCCTTTGCGGTGAGATCGTAATAAACATAGAATTAGAATGTTTAAAAATAAAATGTGGTATTGTGACTAATGGAGAATACCTATTCTTTACCCCCTCTCGGTGTTAAAAAAGAACCTTGGTTAACTTAAAGTCGATTCCTTAGCATTCTGATTCTGCATCAAAACTATCTCGCCTCTCACCACTAGATGTCCCACAGCCTATGCCACTATATTGGCTAAATCCTAGCATTAGGGTACCAAAACCTTACGTTAAATTGATAACAGTCTAGCCTGTCACTGATCCACATTAAAATTACCTGTTATTAGTGCCCATTTTATAAGCATTTTATGTACATTTTTTATGATATTGCACCTTAAAGGAATGTATTTTGCATATTTTTTATTTCAAGTAATGGAATAGACATTTAGAGAAAATGAGAAAAAAGTAGAGCAAAATAGGACTACATTGTGTGGTGCTTCAGTGCCACCTTGGTGCTATAGCACCACCCTAGAAGAAAATCTGGCTCTATAGCGCCGCATCTTGGCGATATGGTGCTAGTAACTAACTTTCTAGAAGATACAATGTATTTGGCCGAATTTTGAGGAGGTGCTTGAAGCAACCCTTAGTTATTTTTAATGCTCTATTAAAAGAGAACAATTTGGCCAAAAATAGGAGGACTTTTAGAGACTTTTAAGTGACTTTTAGAAAGTTTTTATTTTCTTTTATTATTCTTTTTATTGTGTGTGAGTGTTTGTTAGTGATATTTGTGTAAGAGTTTAGAGATTGCTGAGAGGAAACTCTAGAAATTTTCTTTAGGAGAAGACATATGGTACTTTGTATTTGTGTTTTAAGTTTGTATTGTAAGACTTAAATTTTGATATAAATGATTTGTTTTTGTTTAATCTCCATGAACTCTGAGTAGTTCCTTTTCTTTTTCCTTACATATGAGAATTAATCTTGTGGGATGAATGTGATTTAAAGACCTCTTTTTAATCTTAAAAATTGTGATGATATTTTCACTGATTCTTGATTGATTTTGCAAATTGGCAACTTGTGAGGTTAAAATCCATTGAGAAACATAATGACACAGGAGGCTATGATTTCACCCAACTAGTGAATACAACACTTCATTCTAGGCAGAGCCGTTGTGATCACCTAATGGGGAGTGCAAATAAATAGAAAGATAAGTTTTGATGGACGTAGAAATGATTTTTCTAAGGTGGCAGATTAGATTATTTTATCAATTTTGTTTAGAGTTTGGATCGTAAGGGTCCCTACTAGATCCTATAGAGAGGGCACAGTGGTTAATCAGGAGGTGAGAGGCCACATCTATTCCGCACTACTACACAAATTGGCGAAAAACTCTAAATTAGCCAATGTTTTTTGCTAACACCGAGAGGTGGTAAAGAGTAGGATTGCTTCTAGTTGTCACAATACAAAATTGTATTTTTAGTCACTTGAATCCTACATAGATTAACATTTCTTTGTAAGGAGAAGAATTTTTTCTATAATATTTAAACTCGTTAGTTTACTTTATTAAACAGTTACACTTTGTTGTTACTTTCTCTTTAAATTTAGTAGTAATATTTTTGCAAGCATATCAACACAGTTCACATATATATTTGATCTGTAATTTAGGTAGAAATTTTACAAGGTAATTTTTAGAGTTACTACTTTCCTCGTGGGATCGATACTTGGATTTTTAAGGAATATCCTATATTACTTGAAATGATGCGTATACTTGTGTAGCACCCATAGTGTGAGAATTTATTATATATTTCCTAAATCATTACATTTATTTACACTAGAAACTAAACATAATTTGGGACATATTATTGGCAATATTTTGGATATTAAAAATACAAGTATTTACGGGTTAGGTCAAGTTTTTGGCGCCGTTGCCGGGAATAGTGCCAAAACTTTTAATTTGGAACTATACCTGAATTTTAGATATATTTTTAAGTGAATTAATTTTAGTATTTTTAATAATTAAAAAAAATTAAAAACTAAAAAAAATTAAAAATAAAAAAACTTAAAATTTAAATATTTTTATTTTTAGTTTGCTATTTTATTTTCTAAAATTTTTACTTTGTGTATGCATAGTTCTAGATCTGAACGTTTAGTGCCTTACGATACTGAATTAGAATGCGCTATAAGGAGAATTAAAAAAACAAGGAAGACTTTATAATTTTCAAGAAATGACAAACACATCACAAAATAATATAGATATTCAAACTGCTGAAAATAAACATCATAATTTACAAAAATCTTTAAGGGATTATGCAAACTCTACATTAGATAAAATTCATTTAAGTATTCAAATTCCTCCTGTAGAGACTAACTCATTTAAACTTAAACTTTTAATTATACAAATGGTGCAAAAAAACAGTTTTGGGGAACACTCTGAGGATCCAAATTAACATTTAGCAAACTTTTTAGAACTGTGTGCTACATTTAAATATGATGACGTATCAAACGATGCCATTAGACATAGACTTTTCCATTTTCATTAAGAGATAAAGATAAGATGTGGTTAAATTCGTTAGCACCTGAATCTATTAGAACTTGGGGAGATTTAGCACATAAATTTTTAGCTAAGTATTTTCCACCTTCAAAAACTGCTAAGCTTAGAAATGATATTACTTCTTTTACTCAGTATGAAGGAGAATAAAAATATGAAGCTTGGGAAAGATTTAAGGAAATCCTTAGAAAGTATCCTCATCATGCTTTAACTGACTGGTTAATTATTCAAACTTTTTATAATGGGTTAGTAGGATCCCTTAAAACTATCATAGATGTTGCTGCTGGAGGCTCATTAATGTCTAAACCGATTGATGAAGCTTATTCATTAATTGAAGAAATGATACAATTATTTTTTAATAGCCTCTCGAAAGGGTAAACCCTAAAAAAGTAGCTAGTATTCATGATAATGATGTTATTTCAATAGTTGCATCTCAAGTTGCTGCATTATCTAGGAAGATAGACCAAATTAGAATGAATTTTTCTCCAACATCTCATATGATTGAAGAAAATTTATTAGGACAAATGCTTGATTCTGACACTTCATTGGAAAATATAAATGCTATCCATATACCCAATAACCCATATTCCAGTTATTACAACCCAGGTTGGAAAAATCATCCTAACTTTAACTGGAATAATAATTCTAGTGGTGGAAGTCAATAATGGGGGAACACTCAATTGAGGAACTAGAACAACCAGGGTAGTACTAACTACAAGCGTACTTATACTCCTAGATTTAGTAGCAACCAACAAAGTAAGGAGAAGAAGTTGTCTATAGAAGAAGTAGTGTTACAAATGGGTAATCAATTACAAAGTCAAAGTCCTACTAGTCGAATAATAGAAAATCAACTGGGACAAAGTGCTAATGCACTTAGCAATAGGCCTCAGAGAACACTTTCTAGTAATGTTAAGTCAATCCTAAAGATAAAAGTAAAGAGCAAGAGCAAGTTAAAGTTGTTCAACTAAGAAGTAGAAAGGAATTAAACATTGGAGTTCAAAGAAATTGAAGTTGAGAGAGAAGTTAAAGAAACTGAGAAACTCGAAGAAGCTATAGTTAAGGAAGCAGAAACATTTGTCTCTCCAACTAAAGTTAATTTACAAAGACCGCCGTCACATTTTCCTCAAAGACTTAGATAGCAAAAATTGGATCAGCAATTTTAAAGATTTTTGAGATATTTAAGAAGCTTACATTAATATCCATTTTGCTGAAGCTTTGGAACAAATGCCAAGTTATGGTAAATTTATGAAAGAAGTTTTAAATAAAAATAGGAAGTTTGAAGATTATGAGATTGTTGAACTTAGTTAAGAATGTAGTGCAATAATTCAGAAAAAGCTTCCTCAAAAACTCAAAGATCCTGGACCATACCTTGTGCAATTAGAGAGAAGTTTTCTGGAAAAGCTTTATGTGATTTAGGAACGAGCATTAAACTTATGTAATTATTTACATTTAAATGGTTAAGTTTAGGAGAGATATATCCCACTACTATAGCCCTATAGTTAGCTGATCAATCTATCACTTATCCTAAAGGGGTTATAGAAGATGTGTTGGTTAAAGTGGATAAATTTATCTTCCCTGTTGATTTCATTATCTTATATATAGAAAAAGATAAAGAAATACCTATTATTTTGGGGGTGAACTTTCCTTGCCACCAGACCTGCTATGATAGATGTGCAAAAAGAAGAATTAACTATGAGAGTGAATGATCAGGAAGTTAAATTTAATCTTCTTAAAATAATGAAGTATCTTTATGAAAAATGTTATAAAATGGATATCATTGATTATATGATTTTTAATCATTTTCAAGACAGATGTGAAGTCGTATCAGATCGGAAAGATGAAGTTTTTTAAGAATAAAAAAAACAGAAAGCTGAGGCTGAAAGTGATTTTGAGGATGAATCAAATGAGAAGATTGCTGAGGATTCAAATTCTGTTCAGAAAATTTTGAAATTTTAGAAGCTATTGAGAATAGTATACCGCTGATTCCATCTATTGAAAAACCTCCTGAAATAGAGATAAAGGTTCTACCTACACATTTAAAGTATGCATTTTTAGGGAACTCATTGATGCACCAAAAATATGTTATATTTTTGTTATATAATTTGTACTCATTTTTGGTGATATTGCACTTTAAAGGAAGATATTATTCATGTTTTGTTACAGGTATGATGATTTTAGGTGATTGGAGCAAAAGGAAGCAAAAATGAATGAATTTGGAGCAAAAAGAGGCAAAATGAAGAATTTAGCCTATTGGCACTGCCGACGCCCAGTTACAGAGAGTTCAAAATTTAAATGGCAGACTAGCACTGCCAGCACCCTATCCAACGCTGCCGGTGCCCAATGTTGGTGGAAGTCAAATTCATTCCATTTGGACTCTTTTTGAAGGGTTGCTTGAGGAAACTCTTGAGGAATTCATTTCTAAACTATTTCAAACAGATTTGGACACCAAGAAAGTGAGAGAGGAGAGGGAGAGAAGTCTTTTAGAGTGAGAAAAGTGTGTTAGGGTTTATGGAGAGTGTGTGGTAAGTGTGTAAAGTCTTATTCTGTGAGGGATTCTTCTCTAAAGAGTGTAGGAGAAGGAGGAAAGTGAGAGATTGCTTCTTCCTTTCTATTCTAAAGAGAGAATTGAGTGTTGTAGTGAAGAGATAAAATGATTCAATGAAACTTCAAGGGATTTGCTTGAGGAAGAAATTGAGATAAGTTATACTTACTTTTGTGGTTTGTATGACTTTGCTTATATATGTAATCCATATATTGTTCTATCTTCCTCTTGAATTCTGAGTAGATTACTTTGTCTTTCTTCTTACAATGAGATGTGGTGAAGTGTTGATGTAGATTTGATGTGCAATAAAAATGTTAAGAAATTGTGATAATTTTTCACTTTGACTTCATTTACTTTTCGATCTGGCCAATTGAATTGTTAAAATTTATTATGAAACATTCAATCCGAAAGGACTAAGTGTTCTACAACAATAGTGGAGAATTCATTTAATGTCCATGTATGGTTGTGTAGTTCATAGGAATTGAGTGCAAATAAATATGGAAATGTGGTTTGATGGGCGTCAAATTGGAGATTTTAGAGTAACAGGCTAAAATCCCCAATTTGGTCCTAAAGTTTGGTAACTAAAGCGAGGGTTAGCCTTCATGTGAAGGGAAGTGGGAGCTCTGAAGTGAGAGCCAGTATCCTCCCAGCCTAACCATTGATTTAGTGACTAAGCCTAGGATTTGTCAATATTATTTACATAACTTGGAAGAGGGGGTACTCTGATGAGAGTAAAAAATATGAATGCTCCTATTTGACACAATACAAATTATTATCAATCTATTTCAATCACTCATCATAGAATAATTGCAAGAGGAAAGATACTTTTCCATATTCAGACCTTTCAATACAAAACTTAGTGTGTGTTAGTTAATCTTGTTTATAATTTAGAAAGTTATTTTAGTTAATTTAGCTTTAATTATCTTTGCACTAGCAACTTAAATAGTACTTGAACTTGCATTGTGAATTGAGTATTGGATTTCAAATTTTTACTATATCTAGAAAGAAGTTCCAACCTTCCTCGTGGGATCGATAACCAGGACCAACTAGAGCCTTGTATTACTTGAACAATACATTTACTTGCGTATATGAGTGATTGCCTAATTATTAAATTAATCTTATTGTGAAACTGAACTGAAACTATCGTTTGAATATTTACCTTAGAGGCAGCGCACCAGACATCAAGTTTTTGGCTTCATTTCCGGGGAAGGTAGGAATAAAACGGTAACTGTTTAAATTGTAGTATTTGAAACATTTACTTTGTAGTTTGCAACTGAGTGTGCCTGCTTAATTTTTATTGTGTTTTATGTGATTTTATATGCGTATGAATGGATCCATAGGTTTAGTGCCCTACGGTTTAGAATTAGAGCATACTATTAGAAAATTTTGAAAACAACAAAAACAATCTGAAGACCCTCACAAAATGGCAAACAACTTAGATAATCAAAGAAATGAAATGAAAATTTACCAAGAATTTTAACAGAGTATGTTAACCCAACCACAGATGAAATTCACTTAATTATCCAAAATCCCAATGTTGCTGCTAATTCATTTGAGCTTTAACCTACTATTATCCAAATGATACAAAATAATCAATTTCGAGGAACACCTAATGAAGTTCCTAATTTACATCTAGCTAGTTTTCTAGAATTGTGTGCTACTTTTAAATATGATAGAGTGTCGATTGATGCTTTCAGACTTAGACTTTTCTTTTTTCATTAAGGGATAAAGCCAATGCATGGTTAAATTCGTTAGCACCTGGATCTATAAGAACTTGTGAAGAACTTTCACAAAAATTTCTGTCAAAATATTTCCCTCAATTAAAAACTGCTAAGCTAAGAAATGATATTACATCTTTTGGTCAGTTTGAAGGGGAGTTAATATATGAATCTTAGGAAAGATTTAAAGATCTCCTTAGAAAGTGTCCACATCATGCTTTACCAGATTGGTTAATAATTCAAACATTTTATAATAGATTAGTTGGATCTCTTAGATTAATTATAGATGTTGTTATTGGTGGATCATTAATGTCAAAACATTTTGATGAAACATATTCATTAATAGAAGAGATGACTACTAATAATTTTTAACGGCCCTCTGAATGGGTAAATCCTAAGAGAGTAGCTAGTATTCATGATTCTGATGCTATAACTATGATAGTCTCTCAAATTGCTGCCATTTCGAAGAAAATAGATCAATACGGAATGAATTATTCTCAAACACCCCTAGTGCTAGAGGAAACTTCATTAGGACGGATAATAAAATCTCAAACCCGCTATGAGACCTTAAATGCTATAAATAATAGATCCAACAATCCTTATTCAAATTATTATAATCCTGGCTGGAAGAATCACCTGAATTTTAACTGGAGTCATAATAATAATGCTACTGTTAACTGTAATGGGGAAACAATTCTGTGAACCCAGTAGGAAATTTGAACAACCAAGGAAACACAAACTATAGATTTTCTTATCCTCCAGGTTTTAATAGTAACCACAATTTAAGGAAAAGAAGTTATCTACTAAAGAATTAATTTTAAATATGAGTAATCATTTACAAACTCAGGGTGTTACGATTAAGAACATTGAGAATCAATTAGGACATATTTTCACTGCGCTTAATAATAGACCTTCAAAAAATCATCCCGGTAATGTTGAGATCAATCCAAAAGATCAAAACAAAGAGAAAATTATGGCTATTTAATTAAGGAGTGTAAAAGAATTAGAAATGATAGTGCAAAAAAAAGTTGAAACTGAGAAAGAGAAGGTGGAAATTGAAAAAAGGACTAATAATATATATCCAGACTTAGAATATCCGCTTGAACCAATGAAAATTACTGTAAAAAAACCACCACCTCCGTTTCCTCAAAGATTAAAAAAATAAAATAGGGAACTGATTTATGAAATTTTTAGAAATCCTTAATAAATTAATAGTAAATTTTCCCTTTGTTGAAGCATTAGAACAGATGTCTAATTAAGCAAAATTTATGAAGGATGTTCTTAAAAGGAAAAGAAAGTTCATAGATCGTGCGACTGTTGCAATTAGTGGAGTGTATAATGAAATTATTCAGAAAAAGCTTCCCAAAAAGCTTAAAGACTCTCGTAGTTTTGTATCACATGTGCTATAGGTAAAAAACTTTTTGGAAGAGCTTTATGTGATCTAAAAGTTAGTATTAACATTATGCCTTTATCAACTTTCAAATGATTGGGAATAGGAGAAATTTCACCTACTTCTGTATCTCTTCAGTTAGCTGATCGTTCCATTACTTATCCTAAATGAGTTGTAGAAGATGTATTAGTTAGGGTGAACAAATTTATCCTTCCTTTGGATTTTATTGTATTAGATATGGAGGAAAATAAAGAAATTCTAATTATTTTGGAAAGATCATTCTATGTTACTGGAAGAGCTATGATTAATGTTCAAAAAGGAGAATTAACTATGTGAGTTAATGATTAAGATGTGACATTTAATATTCTAAAATCTATGAAATATCCCTCAATATAAAAAGATGATGAATGCTTTCGAATGGAAATCTGTGATTATTTGAGAGAATGCCATTTTAAAGAAATGTTGGAAGAGAAAATAGTATGTGAAAATTAGAAATGTGAGGAGGATAATTAAATTGAAGATTATTTTGATGATATGAAGAATGAAGATTTAGATTATGTTCAGGAAAGATTTGAAATGTTGGATACTATGAAAAGTGATGATAAAAGTTTAACTCCATCTATCATAAAACCTCCTGAACTTAAAATGAAAATTCTTCCTAATCATTTGAAATATATGTCTTTAGGAGAATCATCTACCTTACCAATTATTGTATCTTCAGATTTGAATGAATATTAGGAACAAATATTATTGGATACTTTAAAAAGATACAAAAAGCTTTTGGTTAGACCTTAGCTAATATTAAAAGAACCAGTCTTTCGATCTGTATGCATAGAATTTTGTTAGATGAACAACATAAACTTAAAGCTGATCCACAAAGGAGATTAAATCCAATGATGAAAGAATTAGTTAAGAAGAAAATTTTAAAATGGCTTGATGTTTTCTTAGACATGCTGGGTTTTATAGGCATTATATTAAATATTTTTCGAAAATTACTAAACCTTTGTGCCAACTTTTAGAAAATGATAAGAAATTTGATTTTAATGAAGAGTGCTTGAAGGCTTTTGAACTATTAAAAGAAAAATTAATCACTGCCCCTATAATTGTTTCACCTGATTGGGAGAAACCATTTGAACTTATGTGTGATGCTAGTGATTTTGCGATTAAAATTGCTTTAGGGAAAATGTATGATAAAATGTTCAAGGTTATTTACTGTGCTAGTAAAACTCTTAATGAAACTCAAATTAATTATAACACCGTGGAAAGAGAATTATTAGCTATTGTGTATGCTTTTGAAAAGCTTAGACTTTATCTGATTAGAACTAAATGTATAGGGCATACGAACCATGTAGCTATCAAATATTTAATGTAAAAGAATGATGTCAACCAAGATTAATCAAATGGATACTTCTAATGCAAGAATTTGACTTTGTGATAGTTGATAGAAAAGGAACTGATAATCAAATTGCTGACCATTTATCTAGACTGGAGTAATATAAACTATATGAATTTGAGAAGGAAATTATAGAAACTTTTCCTGATGAACAATTTTATATCATTAAGGAAAGGAATTTGCCTTGGTATGCTGATATTGTGAATTATATAGTAAGTGTTATTTTTTCACCTGATTTAACAAGGCAACAACAAAAGAAATTTAGATATGATGATAAATTTTACTTTTGGGATGTGCCCTACCTATATAAACAGTGTAAAGATCTCATTATTAGAAGATGTGTGCTATATGAAGAAATTGAACCAATTATTCATAGTTGTCATCATTTAGAATTTGGAGGACATTTTGGTACTGATAAAAATGCTTATAAAATTTTACAATCAAGATTTTATTGGCCTACTATTTTTTGGGATATATATAGATATATAAAACCATGTGATCGATTTCAGACCAATCTGTATTACTTCTATATTTTCTAAAATTATCAGTAAGGTAATTGTGAATAGACTTCAACCTTACTTAGAAGATTTGATCTCTGATAATCAAACTGCTTATATTAAGGGAAGCGGCATAACTGATAATATCCTTCTTGCACAAGAATTACTTATGGATATTGATAAATCTTGTAGAGGTTCCAATTTAATGTTCAAATTAGATCTCTCCAAAGCCTTTGATTCTATAAGCTGGGATTTTGTCTTGGAGGTTTTGACTGCTAGAGGCTTTGGTACTGAATTTTGCAATCTAATTTCTAGATGGATGCAAAATAACTACTACAGCATATTGATTAATGGTTGTAGTCATGGTTTTTTTCAAGCTGAGAGAGGAATTAAGCAAGGAGACCCCTTGTCTCCTTACATCTTCATTTTAGTTTTTGATTACCTATCTAGAATGTTGAACAAATTCCAGCTCAATCATCCTTATGTCCAATATCAACATAGATCTAAATTATTGGTGAGTCATCTTGCTTATGCAGATGATGTTATTGTTTTCTGTAATGGTAGTAAGAACTCTATTAAGGGTATTATGAAGACTTTGGCATCCTTTGAAGAAGTTTCTGGTATGGTATTCAATAAATCCAAATGTTCTTTCCTACCTAGTTCTCTAATGCAAATACATCATAGAAAATGGATTTCAGATTATACTGGTTTCAAAGAAGCAGCTTATCCTCTAAAATATCTTGGCTTTCCTCTGATTAAGGGAAGAAGAAAGCTTTCTCATTTTGATGAAGTGGTGTCTAAAGTCTCTTCACAAATTAATTGTTGGTCTTCCGGTTTTCTATCCAATGGTGGTAGAATTACTTTACCGAGAAGTATCTTAACTCGCTTTCCCAATCTATATTCTCCAAATTATTAGAATGAAGAAAAGCACTCAAAAATTACTCTCTATTATGTTTAATAAGTTCTTATGGGAAGGACGAGCATAAAAATATGCATTGGTCTTCTTGGGAAAAACTATGTAAACCATTGTCTAGTGGTGGTTTGGGTTTTAAAAGTTTTTCTCATTTAAGCTTTGCTTTCTATTGTAAACAATGGGTGAACTTTAGAGCTAATAAGTCTTTATGGGCTAGATTTATGCATGGCAAGTATTGCTTTGATACTCATCCCACTCTGATTAAGGTTAAATTGGGTGATTCTAAATCCTGGAAGGAAATGCTGAAAGTCAAAGAGTTTGCAGAAAAGTTGTTTATTTGGGATGTTGGTGAAGGTCAACTTGATTTCTGGAGGGATACATGGTTATTCAATGAACCCCCGTTAGATCAATGCAATCATACTTCCAATATACGAAGGTTTCGGATAGTTGGGTGAATGAAGCTTGGAATGCTCATTTATTACGAAGGAGGTTAACAAAGAGACTTTGAATAAAATTTTATCTGTACCCATTCAAGCTACAAAGAAGGACAAATTAATCACTAAAAATGCTTCTCACCAAAGCCTTGCAAAGTTTATTTACTTATCTAGTACATCCTGGAGTGATACTAACTGGGGAACTATCATATAGAATAAATTTCTATCACCTTCTATGTCATTCTTCTGTTGGAGGCTATTCAGGAAGTTTTTACCTATCGATGATATTTTAAAGCTCAAAGGCTTAAGGGGACCTTCTAGATGCTTGTTCTGCCATTCGAATGAGGAAACCATTTATCATCTTTTTCTGAATTGTTCAGAAAGTCAATTGATTTGGAAATCTGTGCTGAAAAGATGTCACACTAAGGCAAAGTTCTTTTTGTGGAATTCTATTGAAACTTGTTGGTCGGATCGGAGATGTGATAGAAATTTCTATATACCTCTTATTATATTTTGGTTCATCTCGGTCTTCCCGTGAAATGAACTTTTATTTAAAAATATGAAGTTTTCTTCTGAGCTGATCATTAATAATTGTATGGCTTACCTTTCTAAGATAAGAAAACAGTTCAATATTGAGGGAAATAAGGTGGTTTCTAAAACATTGTGGGTCCATTGGAAAGCTCCTCCTATTCTATGGACAAAGATTAATGTGGATGGTAGTTTTAAAAAGGACAGAGCAGGTATGGGTATGTTGGGGAGAGATCACAAAGGTAAATGTTTATGGATTTTGGCAGCACCAATTTTTGCAAAGAATGCACTGGAAGCTGAGGCAATTGCCTTTTATTGGGGAGTAAAATCTGCAATATTGAATAAGCATTAGTACATCCATATTGAAACAGATTCAGACCTTCCTAATTAACATTCTATTGAACAAAGCCGCTGCACCCCGGTACATTGTGATATGGATTTACAAAATTTCGCATATTGCTTCATCTCAAACCATTAGGTGGAGTCATATATACAGAGAATGCAATCAACCTCGCTAACTGGCTTGCTATTAAAGCTTCATCCTCAGATTTTTCTTTGTGCTGTCCCTATGTTCTCTCCAAGGCAAAAACATCTTTTTTCTATGATTTCAATCTTCTACTTTATGGGGATCTTCTCTCTATTCCTCATTTGAGATGTAATAAGCTTTTTTAGTTTTAATAAGATTGCCCTTTCATAAAAAAAAAAAAAAAAAAAACCATGTGATCGATGTCAGAGTAGGTAATATTTCTAGAAGAAATGAAATGCCTCTAAATTTTACTTTAGAAGTTGAAATCTTTGATGTATGGAGATTGGATTTTATGAGACCATTTACTCCTTCATTTGGAAATTTATATATATTGGTTGTTGTTGATTATGTCTCAAAATGGATCAAAGCAATTGCTTTACCTAGATTTGATCCTCGGAGAGATTCAAAATTTTTAATGAAAAATATTTTTACAATATATGGAATGCCGAGAGTGATCATAATTGATGGTGGATCTTATTTTAGGAATAATCTAATTCAGAGATTGGTTAGAAAATATGATATTGTTCATAGAATCTCTACTGCTTATCATCCCCAGACTAGTGGTTTAGCAGAAGTGTCTAATCGTGAAATTAAAAGAATTTTGGAGAAAACTGTGGATCTTCACAAATTAGATTAGTCTGTGAGATTAGATACTACATTATGGGCATATAGGACCGCTTTTAAAACCTCTATCAGAATGTCTCCTTAAAGACTATTATTTGGAAAGACTTGCCACTTACCTGTAGAATTGGAGCATAAAGCATATTGGGCCATAAAAGAGCTAAATTTTAATTTAAAGGATGCATGTGAGAAGTGATTTGTGCAATTGAGTGAATTAAAAGAAATTAAAAATGAATCTTATCATAATGAAATGTTTATAAGGAGAAAATAGAATTATGGTTTGATCGGAAGATATTAAGAAAGAAATTTGAACCTGGAAAGAAAGTTTTGCTATATAATACAAGATTGAAAGTATTTCCTGGAAAACTAAAGTCTAGGTGGATAGGACCTCTTACTGTTATAAAAGTTTCTTCTTTTAGAGCTGTAGATATTGAGGATCCTAAAACTGGAAAGATATTTAAAGTTAATGCATAGATTAAAATCATACTTTGAAGGGTATCGACCGGATTTTAAAGATATTTTAATGTTAAGTCATCTTGAATAACTGAATGTTTGTCGGGCTAACGACGTTAAACCAAGTGCTTTGTGGGAGACAACCTATATTTATCTTCGTTATATTTGCTTGCTTGTTTTTAGTAGTTGTGCTTGTAATTAGTCATATTTGAGTCCTACTCACTGATCCATGAAAAAAATACCTATTTTTATGCCTTGATTTTTATCAATTTCTAAGGATATTATGCTTTAATGAAATGTATTTTTGTGTTTTTGGATGTAGGTGATGTAAAAAGGTCCAAAAAAGGAAAAAGGGTGAAAAAGGAGCAAAAAGGAGCAAAAATGGAGCAAAATACAAGAATTATAAAAAATTATGGTCTGGCGCCTAGGCACCAGAAGTTGGCGCCTACGCGCCAGACTTGATACAGAAACTGTCAAGTTTTTAACGACTTTTGGACGGTTATTTTGACGGAGTAAGTGGTTATTGTACATTCTAGAAGACTAGCAGTTGTTCCTTAATAATAGGACATGCGATACATTGCATTTAGACGCTCCAAAACGGTTTTAATCGCGAAGAGGTGAGAGCCAAAGTGAAGTGGTGCGAAGAACTGAACGCGGTGTCCGGCGCCTAGGTGCCAGATTCAGGCGCCTAGGCACCAGACAGACCTTTTAGAAGATTCATTGAATTTGGACATGTTTTGAAGAGGTGCCTCAAGGCAACCCTTGAAACCTATAAATAGGAGTCCACTCCTTCAGAAAAACGAGCCCCCCATTGTAACCCCTATCTCTTAGCCACTTTAGGATCTCTCATCCTTAGAGAGAGAAATAGAGAGAGAAATTTAGGGATACTTTTATTTAGTTTAGTGAGTTTATTTTTAAGTTGTTGCATCTGGAGTTCATTACACTGTGGAGTCAGTAGGAATCAGAAGATCTGTAGAAGGAATATTTGAGATAAATATTTTATTTTTGATTCAAAATTTATTTATTATGTTTTGCTGTTTATATTCAATGTGTTCTGAGTAGTTAGTTTACTTTCTTCCTTTAATTATGAAAAGATAAATAAGATAATATAAAATTCGATGGAGAATTGAAAATCAAAATATTTTCAAAACATTGTGATGATATTAATACTCGATCTTACTTTACTTTTTAAATTGGCCATTTAAATTTTTAAAACCTGTTGAAGAGTTTTGAGACCTAGAAGGAGAAGAACTCTTAACTTGTAGATGTCACATGAATCCTTGGGTAGTCGAAGGCCATGCGCGGGCTATTCAAGGTGAAGTGAAAATAAATAGGAAGATAAGATTTAAAGGGCGTAGAATTGATAAGTTTTTAGAGTGACAGACTAAATTCTTATAATTTGATTTATAGATAAGGAAAGGGTCACTAGTAGGGCCGACTATAGCCACCCTTGGACATCTAGTAGTGTGAGCCTAGATTAACCCATTCTACTAACAATACATCCGGACCGATCCGTAGATTAGCCGATGTTCTTTGCGCCTGGATCAAAGGGTAAAGAATAGGAATGCTTCTATTTGGCACAATACATAATATAGATTCTCCAATGAATATTAAATTATCTTAAAAATCTTGGATTAATTGAAAGGAAGAAAGTTGTTTGTTTTATATTGTTTTTACAAAATCATTTTCTTATTATTGTTTTCTTTACTCGCATCTAGTAAATTAAAAGTAATTTATAGTTAGATTAAAATACAAAAAGATTTTGAAATACAATATTTAAAAATTTATTACCATTTTTTCCCCGTGGGATCGATACTGGGGTCTTTGTTTCAAAGCCCTATATTACTTGAAACGATACGTATACTTGCGTAGTACCCAAAAAAGTATATAAAATATTTTTCTTTAAAATTATATTTTGCTGTATAAACATATATTTTAAAAGTATTAATCACTAACAGCCTAACATTTAGTAGCAATCAAGTTTTATTTAATGTTATTGCCGTAAATTAAAATTTGGTACACATCTATATAACAAGTTATTCCGGGTCAAGTGTTTCGCACCTTTGCCAGAAATTAAATTTTCTAGCAGTGGTAACAAATTCTTGTATTTAGAAATACAAAAATCGGGTCAAGTTTTTTGCACCGTTGCCGGGGAATCGAATGTACAATTTATAAATTTCTAAATATTATATTTCCAAAAACATAAAAAAAATATAAAAATAAAAAATATATATATAAATAAAATAAAATTTTTTTTTTATTCCTTGCTTTATTTGTTTCATGTGTAGTTTTGGTTCTGAGGGATTAATACCTTTAGATTCTGAACTAGAAAGAATAATTAGAAAAATTAAAAAGGGAAAAAAATTCAAAAATTTCAAGAAATGGCTACTTTACAAAATCCAATTGAACTTAATGATCAAAATATTTATAAACCATTAAGGGATTATGCTAACCCTACAGTTGATGAACTTCATAGTAGTATTCAAATACCCACTGTAGATGCTAATTCTTTTGAACTTAAACCGTCTATTATTCAAATGGTGCAAAACAATTAATTTGGTGGAACACCAAATGAGGATCCAAATTTACACCTTGTTAGTTTTTTAGAACTTTGTGCTACCTTTAAATATAACAATATTTCTGATGATGCTATTAGACTTAGACTCTTTCCTTTTTCCTTAAGAGATAAAGCAAAGATGTGGTTAAACTCATTAGCAACTGGTTCTATTAAAACATGGGCTGAAATGACACAAAAATTTCTTGCTAAATATTTTCCTCCTTCTAAAACTGCTAAATTAAGAAATGATATTACTTCGTTTTGTCAACTTGACGGGGAGACAATATATAAAACCTGGGAAAGATTTAAAGAACTATTAAGAAAATGTCCTCATCATGCTTTACCTGATTGGTTAATTATTCAAACATTTTACAATGGATTAATTGGATCTTTAAAATCAATTATCGATGCTCGTCGCTGGAGGTTCTTTAATGTCTAAATCATTTGAAGAATCTTACACTTTAATTGAAGAAATGACTAATAACAATTTTCAATGGCCTTCCGAAAGGATTATCCTAAAAAGATGGCAAGTATTCACGATAATGAAGCCTTTTCTATCCTAGCTTCATAAGTAGTAGCAATGTCTAAAAAATTAGATAATTTTGCAATTAATATTTCACATAATAACTCTGCTAATATTGAAGATTCTCAAACTATTGAAACTTTACAAGTTATTGCAAGTAAAAATAATCCTTATTTAAATTATTATAATCCTGAGTGGAAAAATCATCCTAATTTTAACTGGAATAATTCACAACAATAATGAGGTAATAATCAATCTCATCCCATTGGAAATTGGAATAATCAAGTTAATCCATATTATAAACCTCCTGGATTTAATAATCAACGTAAAAGTTATCAATAGAAGAATTAATTTTACAAATGATTAATCAATTACAAAATCAAAATACTGCTATTCGTAATATCGAAAATCAAATAGAGGCAAATTGCTACTTTAATTAATAATGTACTCGTAGGAACACTTCCTAGTAATGTTGAAATTAATCCAAAGGAAACCGTAAAAGAACATGAACATGTTAAGGCCGTGCAACTTAGAAGTGGAAAGGTATTAAAAGAAAGAATGCATAATGAAATTGAAAAAGAGATTGAGGTTGAAGAGATTGAAAAACCTAAAGAAACTCTCTCTCCTAGTCAAGATCAGACTATTATACCTATTAATGTGGAAGTTGAAAAACTACCACCACCTTTTCCTCAAAGACTTAAACAGCAGAAACTTGATCATCAATTTTCTAAGTTCTTTGAAATTTTAAGAAACTTACTATTAACATACCTTTTGCTGAAGCTTTGGAACTAATGCCAACTTATGCAAAATTTATGAAGGATATTTTAAGCAAGAAACGAAAATTTGAAGCTTTTGAAACTGTTGCATTAAGTGAAGAATGCAAAGGCAATCATTCAAAAGAAATTACTCGAAAAGCTTAAGGATCCCGGAAGTTTCACTATACCCTGTGCTATTGGAGAAAAATTTTGTAGAAAAGCTTTATGTGATTTAGGAGCAAGTATTAATCTCATGTCATTTTCTATCTTTCGAAGATTGGATTTAGGAGAGATTACTCCCATCACTGTAACCCTTCCGTTAGCTGATAGATCTATCACATATCCTAAAGGAGTTATAGAGGATGTCCTTGTTAAAGTGGATAAATTTATCTTCCCTGTAGATTTCATCGTACTTGATATGGAAGAAGATAAAGAGATACCTATTATTTTAGGGAGACGTTTTCTAGCTATCGGACGAGCTATGATTGATGTGCAAAAGGGAGAATTAACCATGAGAATTAATGATCAAGAGATTAAATTCAATGTTCTTAAATCAATGAAGTACCCTGATAAAGATAAATGTTATCGAATGGATATAATTGATTATTTAATTGAGAAACATTATCAAGAAAAATGTAAAGTCATTTCTGAAGAAAAATTTGAATTTTTAACTGATAAAAATGAAGAAGTAGAAGAAGAAGAGACTCATTTTATTAAAGATAATTGGGCTCAAAATGATATACTTTTACCATCAATTAAAAAAGGCCCTAAACTGGAATTAAAAATGTTACCTTCACATTTAAAATATGCGTTTCTTGGAAATTCATTAACTTTACTCGTTATTATTTCTTCGAACCGAGTAAAGATCAAGAAGAAAAATTACTAGGTGTGTTAAAGAATTATAAGAAAGCTTTTGGTTGGACTATTGCTCGATATAAGAGGAATAAGCCCTTCCATTTGTATGCATAGAATTTTAATGGAAGAAAATTTTAAACCTACTATTGAACCGCAAAGAAGATTAAATCCTATCATGAAAGAGGTTGTTAAAAAAGAAATTGTTAAGTGGTTAGATGCTCGGTATTATTTATCCTATTTCGGATAGTCAATGGGTAAGTCCTATTCATCGTGTTCCGAAGAAAGGAGGTGTAACGTCATTGTTAATGATAAAAATGAACTAATTCCTACAAGACAAGTTACTGGATGGCGAATTTGTATTGATTATAGGAAATTAAATAACGCCACTAGAAAGGATCATTTTTCTTTACCTTTCTTAGATCAAATGCTCGATAAACTAGCTGGACACCCATATTTCTATTTTCTGGATGGATATTCTAGTTATCATCAATTACTTATTGCTCCTGAGGACCAAGAGAAAACAAAATTTACAAGTCCTTATGGAACCTTTGATTTTAGAAGAATGCCTTTTGGTTTATGTAATGCACCTGCAACTTTTCAAAGATGTATGATGTCAATATTTTGTGATTTTATTGACAAAGGAATTGAAATATTCATGGACGATTTTTTCAGTTTTTGGAACTTCTTTTGAATCTTGTTTGGAAAACATTTCCAAAGTTCTGAAAAGATGTGAAGAAACAAACTTAGTTCTTAACTGGGAAAAATGTCAATTCATGGTCACTGAAGGCATTGTACTTGGTCACAAAGTTTCACAAAAAGGGATGGAAGTAGATCAAGCGAAAGTGAAAATTATTGCTGAATTGCAACCACCTACTACTCATATCGATGTGAGAATTTTTCTAGGTCATACTGGATTTTATATAAGATACATAAAGGATTTTTCTAAAATTGCTAAACCTCTTTGTCATTTATTGGAAAAAGATGCAAAATTTGAATTTAACAAAGAATGTATTAATGCTTTTTATATTCTAAAAGAAAAACTAATAATCGCACCTATCATTGTTGCACCTAATTGGAATAAATCTTTTGAATTAATGTGTGATGCAAGTGATTTTGCAATTGGAGCCGTATTAGGACAAAAATATGAGAAGGTTTTCAAAGTTGTATATTATGCTAGTAAAACTCTCACCGAAACACAAAGAAATTACACTACCATTGAGAAGGAGCTTCTAGCTATAGTATATGCCTTTGATAAATTTAGTCCTTATCTTCTTGGTACTAAATGCATAGTTCATACCGATCATTCTCGCTATTAAATATCTAATATCTAAGAAGGATTCTAAACCTAGACTGATAAGATGGGTTTTACTTCTACAAAAATTTGATTTTCAAATAGTAGATAGAAAAGGAACTGAAAACCAAATTGCTGATCATTTGTTTAGAATTAAAAATGATATTATTTCGGAAGAAAATATAAATGAGAAATTTCCTGATGAATCTTTATATGTTATTCAAGGATGCACAATACCTTGGTATGCTAATATTGTTAACTATTTAGTTAGCAATATTTTACCTTATGAATTGGTTAACAAATTTATTAAGAAATTTAAATATGATGCTAAATCTTATATTTGGGAAGATCCTCATTTATTTAAAATTGGAAGAGATTCTATAATTCGAAGATGTGTACCTTATGAGGAAACTTTTGCTATTATTCAAAAATGTCATGATTCTGATTTTGGAGGACACTTTGGCATAGATAAAACTGCATTTAAAATTTTAAGTTCTGGATTTTATTGGTCGATCTTATTTAAAGATGTGAGACATTATGTGAAAACATGTGATCGATGTCAAAGGATGGGAAATATATCTAGGAAGGATGAAATGCCTTTAAAATATATATTGGAAGTTGAAGTTTTTGATATATGGGGTTTAGACTTTATGGGACCATTTGTTCCATCATCTGAAAAAATTTTTATTTTATTAGCAGTTGATTATGTTTCAAAGTGGATTGAAGCTGTTGCTTTACCAAACTGTGATTCAAAAAGTGTTTCTAAATTCTTAAAGAAAATGATATTTTCAAGATTTGGAAGGCCTAAGGTAATTATCACTGATGGTGGAAGTCATTTTAGGAATGTAAGAATTCAATCATTACTACAAAAATTTGGAATCAAACATAGAATTGCAAGTGCTTATCACCCACAAACAAGTGGAATGGCTGAAGTATCAAACAAAGAAATTAAAAGAATTTTAGAGAAGACCGTTAATCCTAAAAGAACTCGATTGGGTTGATAGACTTGATTCTGCATTATGGGCTTATAGAACAGCTTATAAGACACCAATCGGAATGTCACCTAACCGGTTAATTTATGGCAAACTTTGTCACTTACCTGTTGAACTTGAACATAAAGCTTATTGGACAATAAAGGAGTTTAATTTTAATTTGAATGAAGCAGGAGAAAAGCGTTATTGCAATTAAATGAGATGGAAGAGATAAGAAATGAATCATATGAAAATGCAAGGATTTATAAAGAGAAAATGAAGATGTTACATGATAAGAAAATTTCAGGAAAAATTTTTGAGCCTGGATAAGAAGTATTACTGTTTAATTCTCATTTAAAACTTTTTCCTGGAAAATTAAGATCTAAATGGATTGGACCCTATATAATTGAGAAAGTATACCATTATGGAGTTGTGGATATTAAAGAGCCCAAAACAGTAAAATTTTTTTAAAGTAAATGGATTAAGATTGAAGCCTTATTTGGGAGATATTAAAATGATTTATAAAGAGGCTTATGAATTGAGTTAACCTGATTAAAGATTTACTTAAGTCGGGCTGACGACGTTAAACCAAGCGCTTTGTGGGAGGCAACCCATAATTATCTTTTGTTTTGAGTATTTTTATGTTTTTAATGTAAGGTTATGCCTTGATCTTGACTAATTTTATATTACTTTAGAAAAATTTGTTGTTTATAAGTCTTTGTTAACTTAAGCTGAAGATTATTTTGAAGTATGTAAGATTTAGAAATTGGATCACTCTATTCTAAAATATGAGTAAAAAGGAGATCAAGTTAACCCTCATTATGATTGCTTATAATTTGTGTTATTGAGTCTAGATTACTCTTACCAGTATAATTTACCTATCTTGGAGAACGAAACTTTGAAATTTGACGATTAGGCAAAATGGAGTTGAACATAGTTCTGGCACCTAGGCGCCAATATTCGGCGCTTAAGCGCCTGAGTTAACTATGTATCAATAGGTCCAGCGCCTAGGTGCCAGATTTGGCGCCTAAGCGCCACGGTTACTGGGTCGTGCAAAAACCAAAAATTTTCAGTTGTTCACACGATTTTCACCTTTAAATCAACCCATCTTCATCCCTAACCATCAAGCAATCAAAGTTACATCCATTACACTTCATTCTTGAGAGATTTGTGAAATGTTTGAAGAAATGGAAGGAATAAATCATGGAGAAGCGGCTATGGACAAGGTCTCAAAGGATCCTCAACCCTACTTCAATGGTTTCATCGCGGTAAGTTTAGAGAAAATTTCTAGTCACTTGGATAAGTTTGAAGCAGAGTTTAAAAACATTGGAGATCGTCTTCATGAGATGTTTCATCAGATTGAACATCTAGAATGGCAGACGAAACTTTAATTTGATCATTTTGCGGCTTATCAAGATGCTCAAGTTGAAATGTATGCAAAGAATAAGTGAATTGACGAAAAGACAACTACTGATTTCCCAAGAGCGTTAGTGTTCTTTCCAAGCGGAATACACAATTTCCCTTGTGAAGATTAGAGTATTCTGGTAATGAGATCGTTATTATCTGGTTTGTTGAGTCGTTGTATCGATGTAGTGAATCAATTGTATTTTTGTATTTGCTTTCATGTTCAATGTGTGTTGTTTTTTTTTTTTTTAGAAATTGTTGTGTTTGATTGTGTATTAGGAATTTGAATCAAGTATAATACTTATCTGGAATATATTGAGCCAATATTGAAGATTATAAATGGAATTTAGTGAAGTTTGATTTAAACTTTATGTTTAATTGGTGGATTTAATATTTAATTTTTAAAATTTTTGGAAAATATTTTGGAAGTTAGAAACTGAAGCCCTACTCTAATGTGAGTAATTGGAAGTTGAATTTATGAATTTTGGTGGAAAATTAAAATTAAAAATAATTTTTTGTGAAAGGCGAGTCTGGCGCCTAGGCGCCAGAATTCGGCGCCTAAGCGCCAGTTCGGCCTGTACCCGAAAAATTCCTTAAATACCCCCAAAAGCCATTATCGACGCCTAAGCCTTCTTCTTCCTCCATTTTTCACGAAAATCAGCTTTTAGAATCCATTTTAAGGTCAAAAAATCAAGGATTTGGGCGCAAAACCACTCGATTTCTTCGTCTCAAGGTCAGATCTACACTTTAAACCATTTATTTTCGATTTTCACCATAGATTTCCCTAGGTTTTGCTAAGAACTGAAATTTTGAAAAAAAAATTGATTTTTAGTGATTTCTTTAGATTTTTAAACTTATTTTAAGTTTTCTAAACTTAAAAAGAGTTTGAATTTTTTATTCCTAAATTTGTTCTTGTTTTCTTTCACGAAATCTAAACGTGAGAAGGCACGAGATAACTTCGATAGCAGCAAATTTTCTACTGCGGCTGCGCCTTTTTGATTCCACGAATTTTCGACGTCGAGGAAGTTCATTTTAGAACGAAGTTTCTATCATCCGGAGGAGATGATTGAAAACACTATCGTTGCGCACAACTGGCAACGATTCTGTTATTTCACTGCTGTTGCTGTTATCCCTATAGTTCGAGAATTTTATGCGAATTTTCTGGATGCCGAAGATTATGAAGTTTTTGTCAGAGGTGTTGGAGTAGGATTTACTAATAAAAGAATCAATGTATTTTATGACCTGCCACCAACTATAGAGTGCCACTATTCTGGATTATCTCTATCTGAGGGAGATTTGGATATGATCATTGCTTATTTGATTGACGGTACTGGATCTTGGAAGATCAGGAACGGAAAAAAGGTAAACTTCAAATCCTCCAAGTTAAATGGTATTTCTAAAGCATGGCACTATTTTATTTCTGCAAGATTGTTACCTTCCAACCACCTGAGTGAAGTGACTAGAGATCGAGCGATCTTAAACTATTGCATTCAAGAAAGGAAGCCTATTGATGTCGGCAGTATTATTTATGATTCTGTGGATTCTACTGCCAGATCCAAGACATCTATTGGATCGGGATTCCCATCTCTGATTTATTCATTATGTATTAGCAATGGAGTCACTGCAGATATTTCAGAGGAAAGGTTGAAGACTACTAAGCCGATTGGTCAGGAGAGCATTAGCTTATAAGATCATATTCGAGGGAAGAAATCGACTGCTCCTTCTTCTTCTGCACCCACTCCAGGTAGACCTTCTACTTCCCGACCTTCTACTTCTGCTGAGCCACCATCGAATTTCTGGGAGTCAATGCATGATCAGTTTATAGAGCAACAGCAGGAGTTATTTCAAACTCACTGCAGGGTTGATACTATTGATAGGAACTTGATCATTTATCTGATTATACCCAGAGGAAGAGTAGCTATGATGCTGAGTATGATGAAGCCCTCGTCAGATTTCTGAAGGGTGAGCATGATGTTAGTTTCCTACTTTTCCTAGTTTCACACCTTTTGTTGATCCTAAGGATGTTGAGTTTTCCTTTGGTGACGATGATGATGATGAGGCTACAGCCAGTGACTAGTAGTTGATAGATCTCTATGTTGTGCTACTTTGTTGTTAGTTTGTTTTGTTTAGTTTGTTGGTTTGTTTGATGTTTGATGTATATTGATTTGTGATGTACCTTTCTGGATTGATTAGTGTTAAGATTCTGTTATTAGAATATTCTTAGTATATTGTGTTTGAGACTGAGATTAGAGTTAATTTATGATATGTTTGTTTCAGTCTACTGTTTAGTAATTAGTAATTTTGCTCTGCTTTTATTTTGTTTTAAATTTAGTATAATCATAAAAAATTAGCCTGCTTACTTTTTATACCTGCTTTAATTTTATCTTTATTATTCATAAAAGCATGAGTAGAAGTAAATTTTTCTTTTTAAAATTGTTTTTACATACTTATAAAAATTTCCTTTTTAAAATTATGATTTTCTTTCTCTCATACTTTTACATTTTCATGGTATACGAAAACTTAAGTTTGGGGGAAGGGAAAATACATTCAAATTTAAATTTTATTTGTCCTTAAAGAGCTAATATTTTCTTAAAATAAAAACTTTTTAACATAACTTAAGGAATGAAGAATCTATTTAAGATTACTTTTATTTTTGAAATTATAAACAATTTAGTGAACTTAACCAAAATTTTAATAACTTTGATTGATTTTAAGAATAGAATTATTTAACTTAAAGAAGAATAAGATTAAGGAAATTTTCTATTCATGGTAGAAATAATGGAATTTTAGAAGTATTAAGTAATTAAAAATTATCACTTGAAAAAAGAAAAGATTGAAAATCTTTTTGAATTTTTATTCATGTTATAATAATTAAGTGGAAATGTATAAGTTTTGAAAATATAAGTTAAGGATAGTGAAGTTCAAAATCATTAACAGGCTATCCAGATATAGTAATCCTCTCTATATAAAAAAAAAAGAAAAAGAGAAGAGAGGAGAAGCTTGAGGAAATGCCTAATAAAAAATTGGCTTCACTTGAATTATCTTATAGAAGGAAAACTAGTTCATATTTTACTTAATTTTTATGCATGAATCTTTATTTAGGAAAGGTTTTTCAAGAAGATCTTTTTCTTATAAATAATCTATGAGATCTTAATATAATAAACTTTTATTTTTTTCAAAATGGATGAAAATTTTGAAATCTTATGATTTGGTAGTTGAATATTCTTTAAATTCTTAAAATTAAACCTAGTTAGTGAAATTGGTTTAATAATTTACTAAAGACTTCATAAAATAAAAAATTATAAGGAATCTTAAATATTTATCTTTTATTCCGAAGGTTATACATTTTATATAGTAAAAAGGGATACTTGAGGACAAGTAACATTTAAGTTTGGGGGATTTTGATCCATGAAAAAAATACCTATTTTTATGCCTTGATTTTTATCAATTTCTAAAGATATTATGCTTTAATGAAAGGTATTTTTGTGTTTTTGGATGTTGGTGATGTAAAAAGGTCCAAAAAAGGAAAAAGGGTGAAAAAAGAGCAAAAATTGAGCAACATACAAGAATTATAAAAAATTATGGCCTGGCGCCTAGGCGCCAGAAGTTGGTGCCTACGCGCCAGACTCGATACAGAAACTGTCAAGTTTTTGACGACTTTTGGACGGTTATTTTGACGGAGTAAGCGGTTATTGGACATTCTAGAAGACTGGCAGTTGTTCCTTGATAATAAGACATGCGATACATTGCATTTGGATGCTCCAAAACGGTTTTAATCGCGAAGAGGTGCGAGCCAAAGTGAAGAGGTGCGAAGAACTGGACGCGGTGTCCGGCGCCTAGGCGCCAGACAGACCTTCTAGAAGATTCATTGAATTTGGACATGTTTTGAAGAGGTGTCTCAAGGCAACCCTTGAAGCCTATAAATAGGAGTCCACTCCTTCAGAAAAACGAGCCCCCCATTTTAACCCCTATCTCTTAGCCACTTTAGGATCTCTCATCCTTAGAGAGAGAAATAGAGAGAGAAATTTAGGGCCACTTTTATTTAGTTTAGTGAGTTTATTTTCAAGTTGTTGCATCTGGAGTTCATTACACTGTGGAGTCAGTAGGAATCAGAAGATTTGTAGAAGGAATATTTGAGATAAGTATTTTATTTTTAATTCAAAATTTATTTATTATGTTTTGCTGTTTATATTCAATATGTTCTGAGTAGTTAGTTTACTTTTTTCCTTCAATTATGAAAAGATAAATAAGATAATATAAAATTCGATGGAGAATTGAAAATCAAAATATTTTCAAAACATTGTGATGATATTAATACCTGATCTTACTTTACTTTTTAAATTGGCCATTTAAATTGTTAAAAACTGTTGAAGAGTTTTGAGACCTTGAAGGAGAAGAACTCTTAACTTATAGATGTCACATGAATCCTTGGGTAGTCGAAGGCCATGCGCGGGCTATTCAAGGTGAAGTGCAAATAAATAGGAAGATAAGATTTAAAGGGCGTAGAATTGATAAGTTTTTAGAGTGACATACTAAATTCTTATAATTTGATTTATAGATAAGGAAAGGGTCACTAGTAGGGCCGACCATAGCCACCCTTGGACATCTAGTAGTGTGAGCCTAGATTAACCCATTCTACTAACAATACATCCGGACCTGATCTGTAGATTAGTCAATGTTCTTTGCGTTTGGATCAAAGGGTAAAAAATATGAATGCTTCTATTTGGCACAATACATCATATAGATTCTCCAATGAATATTAAATTATCTTAAAAATCTTGGATTAATTGAAAGGAAGAAAGTTGTTTGTTTTATATTATTTTTACAAAATCATTTTCTTATTATTGTTTTCTTTACTTGCATCTAGTAAATTAAAAGTAATTTATAGTTAGATTAAAATACAAAAAGATTTTGAAATACAATATTTAAAGATTTATTACCTTTTTTTCCCCGTGGGATCGATACTGGGGTCTTTGTTTCAAAGCCCTATATTACTTGAAACGATACGTATACTTGTGCAGTACCCAAAAAAGTAAATAAAATATTTTCCTTTAAAATTATATTTTGCTATATAAACATATATTTAAAAAGTATTAATCACTAACGGCCTAACATTCAGTAGCAATCAAGTTTTATTTAATGCTATTGTCGTAAATTAAAATTTGGTACACATCTATATAACAAGTTATTCCAGGTCAAGTGTTTCGCGCCTTTGCCAGAAATTAAATTTTCTAGCAGTGGTAACAAATTCTTGTATTTGGAAATACAAAAATCGGGTCATTCACTCATAAATATTATAAAATATTAGAAATTATTGGATCGTATCGAAGAATTTTCATTAAAAATAATTATACCACTATATTATATCCTTAAACTTAGGAGTTTCTTAAATATTATGCATTAAAAAGTTCATATGTGGAACTAATTTTTGATTTGGCACTAATCCTCAAGCTTCTCCTCACATTTTTTACATACTATACTTCCCTTTTTCTTTTTCTTTCCTTTTTTATTTTTTTCTTTTATGACAATGATTACTATATCTGGATAGGCCTTTAAAGATTTTGAATTTCTAACTTCCTTTCCTAAAGCAAAGGTCTAATTTATATCCTTTACTTAAAAATATAATAATAGGTTTGAAAATTACTTTTAATAAAAGAAATTTAAGTATTGAAAATAAAAGTCTAATTCTTCTACATTTTTAAAAAATATAATATTTCTTACGAAAGATAGTTACAAAATATTTAACATCTCTTCACCAAAAAAATTTTTAACTTAAAAATTTTCTTCATCACTATAAAGTTTTAACCAAATTCTCTTACTCATTTTTATATTCAAAATTTTATTACTCTAATATAACTTTATACACAATCATTTTCCAAATAAAAAATCAAATTTATTTGTAGTATATTTTAGAACAAATAAATTTCAAGTTTTGAAAATTGATTTTTCATCCCCCCAACCCCCAAACTTAAATTTTAAATAAAATTAAATATTTTAGTATATCATATATATAGATTAGAATGAAAGATTAAAACATAATGCTTAAAGGGATTTTCATATCCTAAGTATACAAGTGCAAAAAAATTAAAAACAAGAGTAAGAATGATCAAATTAAATTTTGATTTTAGCATATATGAGATCAAAAGTCTTCTATGCAGTGGAGGCTCATATAAAAGCAAATCATACAAACTAACATAATATCACAACCACAACAAAAAGAAAATACATGGTAGTAAATTGAAACTTAAACATAAAATTTAAAATAAAAGTTAGCTCTATTATAAACTTCATAAAGCAGTAGGAATAAATTCAACACAAACCAACAAAGTGCAATTAAAATAATAGAGTTCACATAATTACTACCACATCAACGAAACATAACTACACATCACAATAAACTACAACAACAATGTCTACTACAACAACAAATAACACCACAATAGTCCAAACAACATTACAAATAAAAGTTCAAACATAACCCAACATAAACCATTCACAACTCATCTTTATCACCATCATCATCCTCTTCATCATCATCACCATCGTCATCCTCTTCATCATCATCATCATCATCATCCAATAGTTGACTGAGACAATACCTACAAGGATCTTACATGATCTCAAAACAAATGTTAACATCTTAATTGGCCAAATCAATAAGTAAATGAAGTACAAGGATTAAATAAACACAACTTATTCCAACATTAAAGATTAATACTTCAAGAACTTCCATCCAACACGTAATTACTTTTCATTTTAAGGAAAAATATACAGAAAACAACTCAGAATCCATGGAGAAAACATAATAACAAGTAATTTTAAAAGTAGAATTCATGTTAAAATACTAGAAGTCTCAAAGTACAAAGATAAAAACTTATCTCAAGTTCCTCTCCACCAAACTCTTGAAGTTCTTTTGAATCTCTTCCTTTCTCTTACAAGTCTCGCTAGAACTGGTTGCCCAACCCTAGAGAGTTAAAATCTCTCTACAACATTGGATTTTTACTTAGAAATCTCTACCCACCTTTCCTCTCACTAGAAATGGGATAAGTGTGAAGAAAACCTAAGTAATAATCCTACAACTTCTTACTATAACTACTCTCTCTACACATTATTTCAACTTACTAACCTCTCAAAATTTTCTTCAAGTCCTTTCTTTTATATTTTCTCAAAAGGTGTCTTGGCGTCTCATCAAAATGTGTCCATATTCAATGAATCTTCCCAAAATATGCATCATTTCAAGTTCTTTTTTAATATCTTTTGACGCCCTTGATCAGTCACACATGTTTGTACCAAAGGTTGCCTCAAACACCCTTTTAAAATTTGTGAATAATTCTTAGAAATTGCAAAGTAACTACTCTGTGCTTAAGCGCGGGGCCTTTGGCGCTTAGGCGTGACCTTCTCTGTCTGCTGGAGCTTAGGCGCCAGATCTGGGCGCTTAGGCTGCCCAGTTCAATTTAACACCTTATTCATTTTTGCTCCAAATTTGATCTTTTTCACTTATTTTAGCATATTTAGTCCATTTAATTGTACCTGGAAGAAAAACACACAAATAAGTTCCATTAAAATGCAATATCATCAAAAATAGGTATATAAATGTGTACAAAAATATTATATATTATAGTTATATTAGCAGTGCACATGATAGTCAGATTTTTTCTTATGCGACAAAAAATCGAAGATATGGCTTCTCTCACCCACCACCAAGTTAATTTATATACCACATTCATTATTTGTTACTAATTATTACTAATTATGGTATTTGAGATAGGTAAATATTACTTGGTAGATGTTGTATATCCCTTATGGATGGGGTATCTGGAACCATTTCCAGATACTAATACAACATTCCTGATTTTGAGAGATCCAGCGGTGTCGTGGCAGAAATTTTTTCTTAACAAAAGACGCTCCTCCTTACGCAGCATGATTGAAAGAACGTTTGGAGTGTGGAAGAAGAAATGGGTCATACTATATGATATGTAGACATAACTGTTTCCAAAATAGGTGCAGATTATGGTAATCATGATGACGCTTTACAACTACATTCGATGACGTCATTCTAGGTCAGATGCAGACTTCAGTATGGCTGATGATGATCACATGCAGGTCCCGTTCGAAGGATTTGAGTTTCAGGTAGGAAAGCCTATACAACAACCAGAAATGGAGTCACTCGAATTTTACACCCAAGATGGTGAAGGTGTCCCGAAAATGATCGAATTGAGAGAGCGAATAATAGATGCTATTCTAGAATATTGACTAGACATTTCATATTTATTTCGTAGAATCTATTTGTATTTTATTTCACTTGTGTTATTGATATTTTTTATTTTATAATTTTCATCTGTTTGATACTGCTTTTTATATGTGATTTTTTTGTTTTTCTTATGGGTTTGTGATGCGATGCGACTTTAAATATGCTCTAAAATACGAGAATTTGATACCACTTTTTAGAATATTTAACCTCCAGCAAATGGTTCCAAAAACTTGATGTGCAAGGTTTACTTTTATAATTTTATATTTAGATTTAATTATTGTAAAAGTCACAAATTTAAACGCAAGTATACATATCGTTCAAGCAGTACAGTGCTTTAGTGGAGTCCTGTTTATCGATCCCACAGGGATAGTGAAATAAAAGTAAAATATAAGTAATATTTTGAAATTTTCTTATGGAAATTATATATAACCTTTTTTTATTTATAAATTCAAATAATAATTTTTAATAAAATAAAGGAAGCAGTAAGCAGTAATTAAAATTCTATGTAAGTGTAAAAACGACTTTCTCCTTTTTCAACTAATCCAAGAATTATAGATTAATTATCTTTAGTAGGGAATTAAGATTATGGTATTGTGCCAAATAGAAGCATTCATATTCTTTACCCTTTGGTCCAGGTGCAAAGAACATTGACTAATCTATAGTTAGGCTCAGGATATTTTATTAGTAGAATGGGTTAATCTAGACTCGCACTACTAGATGTCCAAGGGTGGCTATGGTCGGCCCTACCAGTGACCCGTTACCTTTCTATAAACCAAATTATTAGAATTTAGTCTGTCACCCTAAAAACTAATTAATTCTACGCCAAATGAATAATATCTTCCTATTTATTTGCACTTCACCTTAAACAATCCGTGTGTAGCCTACGATTACCTAAGGATTCATGTGGTATCTACTAGTTAAGAATTTATCTCCGGATAGGTCTAAAAATTCTTCAACAGGTTTTAACAAATTAAATGACCAATTTAAAAAGTAAACTAATATCAGGTATTAATATCATCATAATATTTTAAAATATTTTATATTTAATTCTCCTACAAAATTTAATTAATTTATAATCTTTTCATAGTTGAAAAGAGAAAGATAACTAACTACTCAGAACTCATTAAAATAACACAACAAAACATATTTATAAAACTTTGAACCAAAGTACAAATACTTATCTGAAGTGTTCCTTCAAGAGCTCCGCTGACTTCTACTGACTCCAAAGCAATGATGAAAGACTCCAACAACAATTACACACGATAAACACTCAAAATAAATTCACTAGATACAAAATAAAGTGGCACCCTAAGTATGAAAGAGACTAAATTAAACTAGAGATGAGAGAGAAGATGCTAAAATGGGTATGTGTACTAAGAGGGGGGGGGGGTTTTGGTGCGATTTTCTCTGTAGAATGGGCTCCTATTTATAGAGCTCTGAATTTGACCAGGGGTTGCTTAAGGCACCTGTTCATAATTCGTCCAAATTCAATGTATCTTCTAGAAGATAACCGTCGCGTCTAGGCGCTGGGATCTGGCGCCTAAGCGCCGGACTCCGTGACCAGGTCTTTCGAACCTCTTCACTTTGGGTCTCACCTCTTCGGGATCCAGACAGTTTCCTTGTGTCCAAATACATTGTATCACATGTCCTATATATTAGGAATAACTTCCAGTCTTCTAGAAGCTCCAATAACCGCTTAACATCGTCAAAATAACTGCCCAAAGTCTTCAAAAAAACTTAACAGCATCTGTATCAAACTGGGGCTCAGGCGCCGGACTCTGGCACCTAGGCGCCAGGCCGATAATTCTTAAAATTGCTCCATAAGCTCCATTTTTGCTCCTTTTTGCTCCTTTTTCCTTTTTTTTCCTTCCTTGGACTCTTTTTAATCATCTACATCCAAAAACATGAAAATATCTTTCATTAAAGCATAATATCCTTAAGAATTGAATCATAAATAAGGCATAAAAAAGGGTATTTTTTTAGGTAGATCAAATTCCCCCAAACTTAAACGTTACTTGTCCTCAAGTAACCCTTTTAATTACATAAAATAGATAACATTTGGAATGAAGTTAAAATATTTAAGATTTCTTATAATTTTTGGCTTTATAAATGCTTTAGAAAATCATTAACCAAATTTCACTAATTAAGTTAAATTTTAAGAATTTTAACTACCAAATCATAAAACTTCCAATTTTTCATTTATTTCAAGAATAATTGTAGTTTATCATATTAAAGTTACATAGAATATTTGCAAGAAGAAGATTTTCATGAAATATATATATATATTTAGTAAAAATACATGTACATAGAAATTAAGTTTAGAATGTAATCAGTTTTCTTACTATAAGATAATTCAAGTGAAGCTAATTTTTTATTAGGCATTTCCTCAAGCTTCTTCTCACTTTCCTTTTCTTTTTTTTTCTTTTCTTTTTCTTTTTTTTCTGGATTGTTTTTCAAACCCTTTTTTTTTAAGTGAGGATTACTATTTTTGGATAGCCTGTTAATGATTTTGAACTTCACTATCCTTAACTTATTTTCAAAAACTTATACATTCTTACTTAATAAATATGACATTAATAATTTATTATTTTTCAAAAATTATTTCAACCTCTTCTTTTTCAAGTAATAATCTTGATTCATTAGTATTTCAAAAATACAATTCTCTTTACTATAAATAGAAAAATTTTGATCTTATTATTTTTTAAGCTAAATAATTCTATTCTTAAAATCAATCAAAATTTTTGAAATTTTAGTTAAGTTGACTAAATTATTTTTAAATTAAAAAAGTTAGGTAATCTTAAACATATTTTTCATTCCTTATGTTATGTTAATATATTTTTAAAGAAAATATTAGTTCTTTAAGGACAAATAATATTTAAATTTGATAGATATTTTTCCTTCCCCCAAACTTCAGCTTAAGTATAAATATGAATTATGAAATTTTCTAAAGCATGAGAGAAAGGTAAAAACATGAATTAATCTAAGTATAACAATGATGTAGTAAGGAAAAGCCAACTTCTACTTCTACACATGCTTCAATATGAATATAATAGAAATGATTAAGCATATATAGAAAAGTTTTGCAAAGCAGGAGTTAATTTTTAAAAATAAATCTTTTTTTTTTATTTTAAACATGCAAATTTACTAACTATTCATAAACACTAAATAATAGGCTGAAACAAAAATAAACTTTTATAGAAATTCATTCACATCTCAGTCTTAAATACACATCACACAAGCTAAAAAAACCATTTTAACATAAAAAGTTCATAACAACTCAAATAAATAACATCACAATAAACAGTACAAGAAATAAGAAAACACTCTAAAAACAGAATCAATAATCTCTAGAGATAAGTCAAGCTACAATCACTGTCTGTAGCTTCATCATCATCATCACCAAAAGAGTACTCCATATCCTTAGAATCAACATAGGTTGAAAATCTGGGACATGTAGGGAACTAAACATCATGCTCTCCCTTCAGAAATCTCACTAAAGACTCTGAATATTCAGCATCAAAATCACTCTTTCTTTGTGTATACTCAGAAAGGTGATCAATCTTTTTGTCTATGGTATCTACTCTGCAGTGAGTTAAGAATAACTCATGTTGCTGCTCTATGAACTGATCATGCATGGTTTCCCAAAATGTAGATGATGGCTCATCAGAAGTAGATGGTGTAGAAGTAGAAGTTCTACCTGAAGTAGGTAATGAACCAGTAGGTGCAATAGAACTCTTACCTCACAGTCGATCATAAATGCTGACGCTTTCTCTTTCTATAGGCTTCGTCGACTTGAGCTTTTCCTCAGAAAGCTCAGCAACTACTGCAGCACATTGACATAGAGAATAGATCAGTGATGGAAAACCAAGTCTAATAGATGTGCTAGAATGAGTAGTAGCCTCAAAAGAATCATAAATAATGCTCCCTACATCAATAGACTTCCTCTCTTGAATGCAGTAGTTTAGAATAGCTCTATCTCTGGTAACTTCACGCAAATGATTGGATGGAAGGAGACGAGCATAAATAAAGTAGTGTCATGCCTTGAAAACACCATTAAGCTTAGAAGATGAAAAATTTACATTTTTTCCATTCCGAGTCTTCCAGGCTCCAGTACTATCAGTCAGGTAGGCAATAATCATGTCCAAATCTTCCTCAGATAAAGATAAACCTGAGTAATAACACTCAATGTTTGGCAGCAGGCCATAGAAAATGTTGATGCTTTCAGGAGTGAATCCTACTCCAACTCCTGTTGACCTCATTTTTGATGAGGTCTTCTCTTCTTCTCTTTAGTACTTAGGATCTAGCCTTAGGCTTTTCCTTTGACTATCTTAGAGGACTAGAATTGAGACCCACCACCTAGAAATTCAAACCACTTCTAAACTCCCCGCAAACTCCACAAACTCGACCGTAGACCCCTAATCACCTAGAGGGTTGAAATCAAATGTGGAAGTTTAAAGGATGAGTTCCTATAGGACTCTTCGGCCTTAGGATCGCCCCGGCGGCCTCGGTCCGGTGAAGGGTCGACTTGCTCACACACCGCACCCGTACACTACACTTCCATACACCTCCTAAAAACACACCCATACCCGACTTCGACCTCCCGACTCATGTAGGTGATTCACATGGATGGTCCTTAACCCCTAAGCCCTTGGCAAGAGGGTTAGGAACAACATGGTGAATGCCTCAAATGAGTCCCCTCATGGCTCATGTGGGCTTGATATGGCTTCATGGCTCAACAAAAATGATTTTATTCCACTTACATCCACCCAATCTTCAATTTTACAAATTTTCAATTTTTGACCCCCGGGACCCTACACCCCGCCTAACCTACCAAATGCCTTTGAAACTACCCGAATTTCTCAAAAATTTCCAAATTACCCAAAACTCTCCAAAATCAATCCCAAACATTTCCACACCACTTAAATTGATCATCCATACCCAAAAAATGCCAAAAATTCCAAAATACCCCCCAATACCTTCCAAATACCCAAAATACCCCTTTTCGACCCAAAAATCCAAAAATTCAGAAAATTCCCAGAAAATTCCAGAAAATCCCAAATATTCCCAATTTCATTTTATTCAACTACACTATGGGCCAATTTTGTCAATTTACCCCACTTTTATCAAAACCCCAATTTGACCCATTTTAACCCAAAATGAACCCAATGTCAAACCAAACCCACCCAATTGACCCAAATTCTGATCCAATTCAATTCTAAACTTCAATTCAACATCCCCAACACCAATCTAGACCAAATCCAAGCCCAATTTGATTGAAATTTGGATCCAATTTCACTTTTGGCCTTAAAGCCCAATTTGGACCTATGACCCAAACCTAACCCAAACTCACCCAATTCAATTCCAATTAAACCCAAATCTTTTCTAAACCTTCCTTGACATCCCCATAAACAAAACACTAACATGATTTGCCCAAGATTTTGATCCAAACCCCACTCAAATTCAACCCAAAATCAAAAAGCCCAATTTTGACCTAAACCCAAACCTAACCCAAATAGGCCCAAACCTCAAAATCAAAACCCAACCAAAGCCAAAACTTCTTTGAAACACTCCCATAAACATTTCTCAACATTTATTTTACATCAATTTCAACCCTAGCCCAACATTGGCCCAAATTAGCCAATTTGACCTACATTGGCCCACTTACCAATTAAACCCAAATTCAAACCAATTCAAGTCCAAATCACACCAAATTGACTCCAAACCACTCATGACACATCCCTAAACCAAACTCAACAATTATTTGGCCCAACCTCTTTACAAAATTTCTATCCATAAATTCATTTTCAAACCTAAAAGCCCACTTCCCTAAACCTTCCTAAAAGCCCATTTCCACCAAATACAAAAGTCCAAAATTGGCCCTAAAGCCCACATGACATTTCCATTTGCCATCCATTTAATCAAAGCCATTCCCTAAGTTATAATTCCATCATCAAACAATTCCACATTAAGCCCCATACAAATTCACATCAAAATACCAAAATTTCTCTTAAATCCATTTCCATGAAATTGACTTGACTTTTCCCAAGCCAAAGGTGAGCCATGAAGCCATGCACAAGCCATATGCAAGCCATGAGAGCCTCTTTACATGTCACCATGCCATTTTGGGCAAAAGGAGGAGACTCTTTCCTTAATTCCTAAAGGTGATTAACCACTCCCATGATTCCCCTTAACCATGCTTATGCCTAATCGTGCTTGGATGGTGACTTGACTCTACCGATTATGCTCGAGCCAAATCACTTTTCCCACAGACCAAAACCAAGCCTTGGGTGGTGCACCTAGCCCAAGTGGAGGGGTTGACCAATTTGAGCCAAAATAAGCCCTCTCCCATTCCATTCTAATCCAAGCCTTTTACACATGGCATTTGCCGATCGCCTACACCAAACCCCAGCCCCGACCCACCCGAACAAGATGGTGACCAATGCCCGGCCGGCCAGCCACTGGGCCGCCGGAAAACACCATGGCCGAAACCTCGGGAGGAGCCAAACTTTGGAATTCTCTCTCGTCGAGCTGCCCCATGCCTAGTGGTCACCATGGCTGTTCTTCTCCTCACCAGAGCAGCTGATCCCAAGCCCTAACTTCCCCTGGGAGGCCCTCCAGCCTCTCCTATTTAAACCCCTCACCTTCTCGGCCATGGGAGGTGCTGAAACAAACCTTGCCAAAACTCTGCCAAAATTGTTCCAGACTCCTCCCCATACACAGAGCACTTGATCCCCAGTGAGATCCCCCTGCCATTTCTTCTCTCGCGAGCTCAATTTCGGAGTTGAAATTCCACCCAAAACCAGGACACTTCTCCACAGTGGACCAATCCCCAAATTGATTGGTCCTACACCTCGCACCGCACCAAGGGAAGGTGTCCACCAGCAAAAGCCCCATCTCCGTGTCACCCAGCTTGTTCCGGACTCCAAAGGTTGTGATCGCTTTGGTGGAAATCACACCTGAGCAATTCACCACATCCCCGGGCTTCATCCCTAGCCTCCCGCATCTCCAACGAACGTGCCGAGCATCTCCGATTGAGGCTTCACCTCTCGCAGCTAAGGTATGAACTAATTCTTCATCCCGAGCTTCGAAGATTCTCCATTTCAAATGCTTTAATTTCAATGCATGATAACCGTATAGATGTGTTCGTCTCTTCAAGACGAATCCATAGAGCATAAGAACATGAAAATCCATTGAGTATCGAGTGAGATATTAAGGATTTAGTGTGGACGGCTCTCGGGTGAGGACACTTGGGGACGATGAACGGATGCCGTCCATTTAATACACGCGCGGACGGACGGCCAGGATCACGTCGGACCAGAAGACGGAGCGATACAGCGGGTCCCGGGAGCGCTGACTCAAGTGGCGGCGTCGAATAGGAGCGCGCCACGCGGCCCTTCGGAGCTGCCGATGTTTCGCTGGCGCCGCGTGGATAAATAGAAAAATAGGGTATTTTCCTATTTATTTAAATTCCCTAAACTTGGAAAATTCATAACTTTGTGTAGGAAAATCATAAAAATAAAATAAAAATACCCTCTTGCTCGAGTGAACGAGGAGAATAATGTGGAAAAGAAATTAATTAATTTTGTCCAAGTATTTTATTTTTAATTAATTATTTACTCCTGCATTATTTTAATTCTCCATGCATTCACACAATTCACCATGGCATGAGACTATAGGGCTTTTGAAGCCTCCGAACTTGGGGACATTCCCCGAATTTTCCAAAGTCGGAGGCCATCTCTGTGAAAAGTTATTGATTTTTCAAATGCATGTTGTCGTTTTAAGTATTTTAATTTCAAAAATTAGCATGTTGTGAAATAAATTTTAGGAAAATTTGGTGATGTTCCATATGACCAGAGAACCCTAGGAAAAATAGGATTTGGGTAAATTCACTTAGATTAACCCTAATTGGCTTAAACACCCAAAATAGGTCTCTAATTAATTAGAGTTAACCATAAACCAAATTGACTTGAAATCAATTCTCCACTGACCTTTAGGATCAGAGGAACCCATCATAAAAATTTGAGGTCAATCGGACTTGGTTAGCCCCACTAATTGGGTCGATTAAGCCACTTAGTCATTTTAAACTTTAAAAATTCATAACTTTCAAAATATCTTTCAAAAATTTACCAAATTGGTTTTGGAGTCTCTCTGATATCGGGGAGTTTAAGAAAACTAAAATTTCAATTTTCTAAAAAAGTTGATTTTTAATATTATTTTAATATTTTTAATAATTAAAAAATAATAAAAATCACAAAAATAATAAAATTCACCAAAATGTCATATTTTGAATTTTAATCACTTAGGAACAAGTCCCATATTTTTCCTAGGTCTATTTAGTGAGATATTAATTTTTAAAGCTCTAGGGTAATTTTAAAATTAAAAAATGTATTTTCTAGCATTTTCACCAAAATAATTATAATAAATCAAAGAAAAATCAGAAAATTGTAAAGTTTGGTTCTCTGGAATCCTTGATATCAGAGAAAATTTTAAAAATTATAAAATTTATTTTTCAACATTTATTTTATTTTTAAATTAATTAATACTCCAGAACTTAAAATAATTCTAATAAATAAAATATAATTCAAAAAATTACAAAATTTGGTCCAAGTGGTCCTCTGGTCATTAGGAATGTCCCCTAATTTTCTTAAGGACAGAAACTTTCCCTTGGTCATGTTATTGAATTTTCCTTGGAAAATTCTATTTTCTACTAAAAAATAATTATGTAAATAAATTAAATACAGAAAAAATCACATTTTCTCCTCTCATGTCTTCATTGACACATAAGTGAAGTCACATAAAAATTTCAAGTTCATTTGAGTTCAATTTAGTGAGTTATGAAATTATTAGGCTTAAAGGGCAAAATGGTAATTAAAATTTTAACCCTTAATTAAAACTTTAGGTTTAATAAAAATTTTTAACAAGTAAAATATCTGATCCTAATCTGATTTGGATGATTGAAATTTAAATAATTAAAGGGTAGAAACCTACTAAACAATTTAAAAATAATTAAAATAAACCTTAATAGAATAATTAATTAAATTTGGAAGAATAATAAAATTGGAATTATTAAAATAGGGATATTATTAGGAAGAGATTTATTCTTTAATTTAAAAATCCCTAAATTAATCATCTCATTAATATTCAACTCTTAATTAAAATGATAACTCAAATTTAAAATATTAAAGGACTTAATCATTAAATTAAAATTAAATCATTAAACTCTTTCAAAAAAATTTCAATTAAATTAAAATTAAATTAAATTAAATTAAAAAATTAAATTAAATTAAGTAAATTAAATTAAAATTAAATTAAATTAAATTAAGATTAAAAGTTGAATTAAATTAAATTAAAATTAAATTAAATTAAATAAACAAATTAAATTAAATTAAATGAATTAAATACATTAAATTAAATAAATAAAATTAAATTAAATTAAATTAAATAAAATTAAATAAATAAATTAAATTAAATTAAATAAATTAAATTAAATTAAATTAAAATTAAATTAAATTAAATTAAAAATTAAATCAAATAAATTAAATTGAATTAAATTAAATCAAATCAAACTAAATTAAATTAAACAAATTAAATTAAATTAAATTAAATTAAATTAAATTAAGTCGAATTAAATAACATCACTTAAGAAATAAATCTAAAATAACTTCAACACTATTCCAAACTTAAATCATTAATTTGAACTTAAATTTAATCACAAATCATTAAATATCATTTTGCCCTTAGGAGCTTTAGTTATCATAACTCCTAAATGTAACATTAAAATGAAATGTTACTTCACTTATAGGACATTCAAATGTCCTAGTTCATCGAGCAAGTTAACAAAACTTGAAAACCTCGGACGATCGATTCATTTACACAATTAAATTCATTTGGACTTAAAACAATCCTAGAAATATCGAAAAGATGTTTAAGATTCTTCTTAAGCACTTCCTCAATATGATAGGATATTTACAAGAACAATCGAACTTAATCGTTCTTCGATGAAAAAATCATCTTCAAACCAAAAACACAAAGAACCTAGACGTCATAGGAAATGACTAGACTATAGGATTAGGAACTTGGTAGAAAACCAAAACCTTTCCCTTAGCTTTACCTAGGAACTTGCTTAAATATTCTAACTGTGTTTTAAGTGCAGCTTGGGATGACGGGAAGACCCTCCAGGTACGCTTTTATTTTGTTGCGATTTACTTTCTTGCAACTTATTTAATTGCATCGCACTTATTTTTCTTGCATGATAAACAACAGTTGCATGAAAACCTACACCTTTAGGACAGAAACCAAAACTGAAACCCAAAACTAAAATAAAAGACATTACAAGATAAAATTCACCTCCACAACATTTCAAAATATAAGACAACTCAAAATTTAATCACAAACGATAACACAAAACTACAATTACAACTAAATTAAAACGTCCTCGTTGGATGATCGGGAATACCTCGGATGATGTAACCTACGTGTTGCTAACGGGATTTCCACTGGTCTAAATGAAAGTGTGGAACTCATTCAACTGAGTTTAGCAAATTCATCCGGACTAAGTGAATCCGATAAAAATAATGATGCCGAAGGATGGAACCGTGGGATCTTAACCGGTGTCGTTATAATCAACTTTAAGATTTATTTTAATTAAAACACAAAAAACACTTGGAAATTAAGACTTCTCTAAACCAAACACTTCTCTCATCTCCTGATTTATGACTTCTAAAACTAAACCTCCGCAACAACAAGGAGCTCTGAGCATGGTGGGCAAGCACGGCCATCGTCGTCGCAGAAACTCTGAACTTACATCAACAAAACTTTCCTAGAATTAAACAACAAAGCCATAGGACTTCGAGGTAGTTTGCCTAGTGCAACATAAATCCTCAACTCTTCGTTAGGCATTTGCATTGCAAATTAAGCCCTAACCGGTCTTAGGATTCCGAGGTAGTCGTCCGATACGACACAAACCCTCATATCTTCCAGGGCAATTTGTATGATTCTATCATATAAATATAAGCCCTAATTAATTAAAATTGGCAAGATTAAAACATTAAATGAACATTAGGATTTTCCTAAATCCAAGCCAAATAATAGGGTAGTCGGGAAATTATCGAAGTTCACTTCGGATCCGTAATTTCTCCTACTTTTCTTCCTTTGAATTCCCAAAATAAAAATGTTCCAAACTTGATCCATTCCCTATTGAAATTTCAAAAAATTCAATCCTTTGAAAACTTAAACTTTCAAATTCTTGAGAGCAGAATTATTGATTATTATCGAGAGTTTTCTTAGGTGATTCCCGTCACTTAAGATGTAATTAACTATAGGGGCTTGCCCTTATAGGGAATTTTAAAGAACCCAGGTAATATAAACCCTGTTTAATGTTTTCATATTAAACAGGGGAATTTGTCGGCTTATAAAATTGGTTCGCAGACCAAACGGATGTCACAAATCTTCTAGCTTATTTAACCGAGCCCCCACCATCAAGCAGTGTGTCTATCCTTAAGGATAGATACACGATTTGCGGTGCGGTGCTCGTTTATATAAACTATTTGGGATGTGAGATCGGTTTGATTTCATATCTTAAAATCTTCAAATTTAAAATTATTTTCAAAATCAAATATTACTTTCTAAATTATATCTATATTTAAATTTAAAATTCGCCGACAACTTCTGTTAGGCGACCCCTTTTCAAAATACAACACTCAACCTAAAAATATGCCGACAACTCCTCGAACGAAAATCTCATATTCCTCTGCATCCACAAAATTAGCATAAAATTCTCTAACCACCGGGATAACGACAACGATAGTGAAATAGCAAAATCGTTGCCAGTTGAGTGCAATGATTGTCTCCTTAATTCTTCCTCCAGGATTATAAAAACTTCGCTCTGAGATAAACTTCCGAGTCGTAGCAAAATCATTATATCAGAAATGTGCAACAACAGTAACGAGCTTGCTACAATCAAAGTTTTCTCGTTCCTTTCCTCGCTTAGATTTGGGTGCCATCTAAACGTGAATGAAAAACACGTAATAAATTCAACGGATCTAGAAAAATAAACTAATTTAAGCTTTTCAAACTTGAAATAGCTTAAACACTCATGGATTTAACCATAAAAAATCAAAATTTTTCTCAAAATTTTGGTTTTTCTAGATGAGAGCAAAATCTATGGTAAAAATAAAAAATAATGAGTTTAGAATGTAGATCTGACCTCGAGATGAAGAAATCGGGTGATCTCAAGCCCAAAAACTTGAAAATCTGGCTCTAAATGGGATCTCTAGGTGGTATTTTTGCGAAATAATGTGGAGAAGGAAGCTTAGGCATCAAAAATGGTGTGGGGGGGGGGTTAAGCTGAACCAACGCCTAGGCACTGAATTCTGGCGCCTAGGCGCCAGACTCGCCTTTCCAAAACTTTGATTTAAATTAAATATTTTCCACCAAATCTTATCAAATTTGACTCCTAATTACTCTTATGAGAGTATTTATCCATTTTATAACATCCAAATATTTTCACAATCAATTTAAAATGAAAGTATAGATCCACATAAATGTATCCAAATTCTTCAATTCAAAATCCTAATATCCATTCCAAATTCAACAATCTTCAGTACAAGACTTGTATCAAGGTTCAACGTTTTATAAATAACACTACCAATCAATAAAGCAAACATTTAAATCCAACAACACACATTGAACAATTTAAGCAAACACACATATTAGATATTCAAGATACTAAAATAAGACTCGATCACACCTAAAACACATATAGAATCTAGTTAACACTGATCTTCAATTTCCATCTCTTTCGTAATGAAGTTCGCTAGGACCGAAGGGATAGAACACCAATGCCCTTGGAAATTCCAAAGCCATCTTTTCATCAATCCACTTTTTCTTCGCGTACATTTCTACTTGAGCATCATGATAGGCAACCATGTGATCAGATTGAAGTTTGGTTTATCATTCCAAGTGTTTGTATTGGTGATACATCTCATGGAGACGATTACCAATACTTTGAAGTTCCGCTTCAATCCAATCCATTTGACTAAACATCTTCTCCAAACTAACATCAATAAAACCATTAAAATAACGCTGAGGATCTTTAGGAGATTTGTCTTTTACCTCATTTCCATGATTTCCTCTATTCATGGCCTTCAAATCCTTCCTAACTCCTCCAAAATGAATTGCTCTTGTCGAAATTAGTGTGTCTATGGGATTGGGGACGAAAAATAGGCTATAAATAAAGAGATTTCGTGTGAAAAACTGAAGAAATTCAGTTTTTCCATGATATGTAACCACGGCGCTTAGGCGCTAAAATCTGGCGCCTAGGCGCCGGATCATCGATACGCTAGTTATTTTGGCGCTTAGGCGCCAACTTTTGGCGCCTAGGCGCCGGAACCTCGATCGATTCGCCTATCATCAAATTTTACAAAGTTTCGGTCGTAAAAATAGGTCTATTAAACAAGTATGATCAACACACAAACACAATTACGAAAAATTCAAATCACAAACAATCACAAACGAAGGTTAACTTGATCTCCTTTTTACTCACCTTTGACATGGAGTGGTTCAAGTCCAATTTCTATATACTTCAAGAAAATATTTAGCTTAAGCCAACACAGACTTGTTAGCCTTCTATTTCTAAAAGTTATATACAAATCCAGTCAAGACCAAGGCATAACCTTATAGCGATAATTAAACTCAAACTAATAAATATGGGTTGCCTCTCACAAAGCGCTTGGTTTAACGTCGTCAGCCCGACCTAATTAATTAAATTAATCGAGTAGACTCAACCCATAAGCCTCTTTGTAATTTAATTTCATTTCTCCCATATAAGGCTTCAGTCTTAATCTGTTAACTTTAAATACTTTTCCAGTTTTGGGATCTTTAATATCTAAAGCTCCATAAGGGTATACTTTCTCAATTATAAATGGTCCCATCCATTTAGATTTTAATTTTCTAGGAAAATGTCTTAAACGAGAATTAAATAATAATACTTCTTGTCCAGGCTCGAATATTTTTCTTGAAATCATTTTGTCATGCAATTTCTTCATTCTTTCCTTATAAATTCTTGCATTTTCATAAGACTCATTTCTAATCTCTTTCATTTCATTCAGTTGTAATAATTGTTTTTCTCCTGCAGTATTCAAATTATAATTGAACTCCTTTATTGCCCAATAAGCTTTATGCTCCAGTTCAACAGGAAAGTGACAATGTTTACCATAAATTAACCGATAAGGTGACATTCCGATAGGTGTCTTATAAGCTGTTCTGTAAGCCCATAATGCAGAATCAAGTTTATTAACCCAGTCAGTCCTTTTAGGATTAACACTCTTTTCCAATATTCTTTTAATTTCTCTGTTTGATACTTCAGCCTTTCCACTTGTTTGAGGATGATAAGCAGTCGTAATTCTATGTTTAATTCCATATTTTTCCAGCAATGATTGAATTCTTATACTTCTGAAATGACTTCCCCCATCTGTGACAATAATCCTAGGCATTCCAAATCTTGTAAAAATCATTTTCTTTAAAAATTTCGAAACACTTTTGGAATCACAGTTTGGTAAAACTACAGCTTCGATCCACTTTGAAACATAATCAACTGCTAATAAAATATAAATCTTTCCAGATGATGGTACGAAATGTCCCATAAAGTCTAAACCCCATACATCGAGAATTTCAATTTCTAATATAAAGTTTAGAGGAATTTCATCTTTTCTGGATATATTTCCCATTCTTTGACATCGATCACAAGCTTTCACATAATGTCCAACATCTTTAAATAAAGTAGTCCAATAAAATCCAAAATTTAAAAATTTAAATGCAGTTTTATCCACTCCAAAGTGTCCTCCAAATTCAGAATTTTGACATTTTTGAATAATTGCAAAAGTTTCTTCATAAGGTACACATCTTCGAATCACAGAATCTCTTCTTATTTTAAATAAATGAGGATCTTCCCAAATATATGATTTACAATCATTCTTGAATTTCTTAATATATTTACTATTCATCCCATATGATAAAATATTGCTAACCAAGTAGTTAACTATATCTGCATACCACGGCATTTGTAATCCTTGAATGACATATAATTGCTCATCCGGAAATTTCTCATTTGTATTTTCTTCATAAATCTTCTCATTATTATTTTTTATTCTTGATAAATGATCAGCAATTTGGTTGTCAGTCCCTCTTTTGTTCATAATTTCAAAATCAAATTCTTGCAAAAGTAAAACCCATCTGATCAATCTAGGTTTAGAAACCTTTTTAGATATTAAATACTTAATAGCAGAATGATCAGTATACACAATACATTTTGTTCCAAGAAGATATGGTCTAAATTTATCAAAGGCATATACTATTGCTAACAGCTCTTTTTCAGTAGTAGTGTAATTTACTTAAGTTTCATTAAGAGTTTTGCTAGCATAGTATATAACTTTGAAAATCTTCTCATTTTTTTCCTAATACAGCTTCGATTGCATAATCACTTGCATCACACATTAATTCAAAAGGTTTATTCCAATCAGGTGCAACAATGACAGGTGTAGTGATTAACTTTTCTTTCAGAATATTGAACGCATTCAGACAATCTTCATTAAATTCAAATTTAGCTTCTTTTTCCAATAAATGGAAAAGAGGTTTAGCAATCTTAGAAAAATCCTTTATATATCTCCTATAAAATCCAACATGACCCAGAAAATGTCTTTCATCGAATAACGATAGTAGGTGGTTGCAGTTCAAAGAATAATTTTCACTTTTGCTTGATCAACTTCCATCCCTATTTGTGAAACTTTATGTCCAAGTACAATGCCTTCTATGACCATAAATTGACATTTTTTCCAGTTTAGAACTAAATTTGTTTCTTCACATCTCTTCAAAATTTTTGTTATATTTTCCAAGCAAGATTCAAAAGAAGTTCCAAAAACTGAAAAATCGTCCATGAATACTTCAATTCCTTTATCAATTAAATCACAGAATATTGACATCATACATCTTTGAAAAGTTGCAGGTGCATTGCATAAACAAAAAAACATTCTTCTAAAGGCAAATGTTTCATAAGGACTAGTAAATGTTGTCTTTTCTTGATCCTCAGGAGCAACAGGTAATTGATGATAACCAGAATATTCATCCAGAAAATAGAAATATGAGTGTCCAGCAAGTTTATCCAACATTTGATCTAAGAAAGGTAAAGGAAAATGATCCTTTCTAGTGGCATTGTTTAATTTTCGATAGTTAATGCAAATTCGCCATCCAGTAACTTGTCTTGTTGGGATTAATTCATTCTTTTCATTAACAATGACAGTTACTCCTCTTTTCTTCGGAACACAATGAATATGATTGACCCATTGGTTATCTGAAATTGGATAAATATTCCAGCATCTAACCATTTCAAAATCTCTTTCTTAACAACCTCTTTCATAATTGGATTTAATCTTCTTTCGAGGTTCAATAATGGGTTTACAATTTTCTTCCATTAAAATCTTATGCATACGTATCGAAGGGCTTATTCCTTTTATATCTCGCAATAGTTCAACCAAAAGCTTTCTTATAATTCTTCGTAACTCTAATTAATTTTTCTTCTTGATCTTCGCTTAATTCTGAAGATATAATTACATGTAAAGTTAATGAATCTCTAAGAAATACATACTTTAAATGTGCAGGTAACATCTTTAATTCCAGTTCAGGGGCTTTTTCAATTGAGGGTAATAATATCTCATTTGTAGTTGTGTCTAAAATTTCCCAATTTTCATGAATATAATGAGCTTCTTCAGATGAATTTTCTTCATTTAATGACTCATCATATAACATAGATTCTTTATCTTTATCATCAAAAATGACCTTACATCTTTCTTGGTAATGCTTTTCAATCATATAATCAAAAATATCCATCCGATAACATTTTTCTTTTTCAGGATAACTCATTGATTTCAGAACATTGAATGTTATCTCTTGATCTTTAACTCTCATCGTTAATTCTTCTTTTTGCACATCAATCATAGCTCGACCAGTAGCTAGAAAAGGTCTTCCTAAAATGATAGGTATTTCTTTATCTTCTTCCATATCTAGAACAATGAAATCTACAGGGAAGATAAATTTTTCTACCTTAACGAGAACATCCTCTATGACTCCTTAAGGATAAGTGATCGATCGATCAGCTAACTGAAGAGTTACAGTGGTAGGAGAAATCTCTCCTAAATCTAACCTTCGAAAGATTGAAAATGGCATGAGATTAATACTAACTCCTAAATCACATAAGGCTTTTCCACAGAAATTTTCTCCAATAGCACATGATATAGTGAAACTTCCAGGATCTTTAAGTTTCTGAGGTAATTTCTTCTGAATTATTTCAGTACATTCTTCACTTAATGCAATAGTTTCATAAGCTTCAAATTTTCTCTTCTTGCTTAAAATATCCTTCATAAATTTTGCATAGCTTCGCATTGTTGACCTCATTTTTGATGAGGTCTTCTCTTCTTCTCTGTAGTACTTAGGATCTAGCCTTAGGCTTTTCCTTTGACTATCCTAGAGGATTAGAATTGGGACCCACCACTTAGAAATTCAAACCACTTCTTAACTCCCTACAAACTCTACAAACTTGATTGTAGACCCCTAATCACCTAGAGGGTTGAAATCAAATGTGGAAGTTTAAAGGATAAGTTCCTATGGACTCTTCGGCCTTGGGACCGCCTCAGGTGGCTCTGGTCCGGTGAAGGGTTGGCTTACACACACACTACACCTATACACTACACTTTCACACACCTCTTAAGACCACACCCACACCCAACCGGACCTCCCGACTCATGAAGGTGATTCACATGGATGGTCCTTAACCCCTAAGCCCTCGGCAAGAGGGTTAGGAACAACATAAGTGGATGCCTCAAATGAGTCCCTTCATGGCTCATGTGGGCTTGATATGGCTTCATGGCTCAACCAAAATGATTTCATTCCACTTACATTCACCCAAACTTCAATTTTCCAAATTTTCAATTTTCGACCCCCGGACCCTACACCCGCTAAATCTACCCAAAACCCTCGAAACCACCCAAAATTTGCAAAATCACCTAAATTACCCAAAATTCCTCAAAATCAATCCCAAACATTCTCACATTACTCAAATTAATCATCCATACCCAAAAATACCAAAATTCCAAAAATACCTCTTAATACCCTCCAAATACCCAAAATGCCCCTCTTAGCCAAAAAATCCAAAAATTCAGAAAATTCCCAAAAAATTCCAGAAAATCCCAAATATTCCCAATTTCATTTTGTTCGACTACACCATAGGCCAATTTTGTCAATTTACCCCACTTTTATCAAAACCCCCAATTTGACCCATTTTAACCCAAAATGAACCCAATGTCAAACCAAACCTATCCAATTGACTCAAACTCTGGTCCAATTCAATTCTAAACTTCAATTCAACATTCCCAACACCAATCTAGACCAAATTCAAGTCCAATTTGATTGACATTTGGATCCAATTTCACTTTTGGCCTTAAAGCCCAATTTGGACCCATGACCCAAACTTAGCCCAAACTCACCCAATTCAACTCCAATTAACCCCAAATCTTTTCTAAACCTTCATTAACATCCCCATAAACAAAACACTAACATGATTTGCCCAAATTTTAGACCCAAACCCTACTCAAATTCAACCCAAAGCTAAAAGGCCCAATTTCGACCTAAACCTAAACCTAGCCCAAATAGACCCAAACCCCAAAATCAAAACCCAACCAAAGCCAAAACCTCTTTGAAACACTCCCATAAACATTTCCCAACATTAATTTTACATCAATTTCAACCCTAGCCCAACATTGGCCCAAGTTAGCCCAATTTGACCTACATTGGCCCACTTACCAAATGAACCCAAATTCAAACCAATTCAATTCCAAATCACACCAAATCAACTCCAAACCATTCATGAAACATCCCTAAACCAATTGTAACATTTATTTGACATGGTCCTTCACAAAATTTTCACCCAAATGCCCATCCTAAAATCAAAAAGCCCACTTCCCTTAAACCTTCCTAAAAGCCCACTTCCTTCAAATTCAAAAGCCCAAATTCATCCAAAGCCCACATGACACTTCCCCTCATCATCCATTTAATCAAAATCACCCCTAAGTTTCAAAATCATCAATTAAACAATTCCAAATCAAGCCCCATACAAATTCCCATCAAAATACCAAAATTTTCTTAAATCCATCATGAAATTGACTTAACTTTTCCCAAGCCAAAGGTGAGCCATGAAGTCATGCATGAGCCACATGTGAGCCATGAAAGCCTTGGACACTTCACCATACCCAAAATGGCAAGAAGAGGGGACCCTTTAATGATTCTCTTAAGAGTGATTAACCACTCCCATGTCTTCCCTAACTCTCGCTTAAGCTTAATTGTACTTGGATTGTGACTCGACCCCACTAATCAAGCCGATCCAAGTGACTTTCCCTTCAGCCCAAATCGTCTTGGAGGGTGAACCTAACCCAAAACCAAGGGTTGACCCATTTAGACCCAAAACTAGCCCTTTCCCATTCCACTTCGATTCAAACCCTTTACACATGTCCATGGCTAATCGATCGCACAAACCTCCAGCCCCGACCCACCTGGACCCGAGAGTGACCCATGCCTGCCGGCCACCCGCCCGGGTCGCCGGAAAACACCATGGCCGAGACCTCGGGAGGAGCCAAATTTTGGAATTCCACCTCGTCGAGCCGCCTCACTCCAAATGGCCATCGCGAACTGTTCTTCTCCTCACCAGAGCGAACTGATCCCAACCATTAAACCCCCCGGGAGGCCCTCCACCCTCTCCTATTTAAACACCACCTCCTCTCGGCCATGAGGGGTGCCGAAACAAACCTTAAGGAAACTCGCCAAAATTTTTCCGTACTACTCCCCACACATAGAGAACTTGATCCCCACCGAAATCCCCCCGCCATTTCCTCTCGCGAGCTCAATTTCGGAGTCGAAATCCAAGCCCAAAACCAGGACACTTCTCCACACCGAGCCAATCCCCAAATTGATTGGTCCTACACCTTCACCGCGACCAAGGGAAGAAGTCCACCAGCAAAAGCCCCCTCTCCGTGCCACCCATCCGTTCCGCACTCCAAGCTTTGTGATCGGCCGTGGTCACTTCCATAGCTAGACAATTCACTGTGCCCGTGGACTTCATCCGGAGCTTACTTGGACCCAATCGAAGGTGACACAACTCTCAGATCGAAGCTTCACTTCTCTGAGCAAAGGTATGGACTCACTCTTCTTCCCGAGCTTACAGAGATTCTCCATTTAATTTGAGTAAATTTAAATACATGTTTACCGTATGGATGTGTTCGTCTCCTCAAGACGAATCCATAGAGCATAAGAACACAAAAATCCATTGAGACTCGAGTGAGAATTTAGGGTTAGAAGGTTGACGGTCACGGTGCACACCCGCCGTAGACGATGACCGGGAGCCGCTCGGATCGAGCGTGTATCGAGCGGACGCGTCCGGATCGAGCCGGACAGCCGCAATGGTGCATGAACCGCGGGCCCCCGGAATGCCGAGTCGGATGGCGGCGCCGAATCAGGAGACGACGCGTGGCCTTTCGGAGCTGCCGAGGATGGCGTGGCGCCGCGTGGATAAGTAGGAAATTAGGGCTATTTTCTATTTATTTAATTACAAGAACTTTGAAAATTCATAACTTTGTATAGAAAAATCCTAAAAATAAAATAAAAATACCTTCTTGCTCAGTGAACAAAGGAGAATAATGTGGAAAAGAAATCATTTAATTTCATCAAGTATTTTATTTTTAATGATTTATTTACTCGTCCGCATTGTTTTAATTCTCCATGCATATAGAAAATTCACCATGGCATGAGATCATAGGGCTTTTGAAGCCTCTAAATTTGGGAACATTCCCTGAATTTTCCAAAGTCGAGGCCATCCCTATGAGAAGTTATTGATTTTTCAAGTTCATGTTACTCGTTTTGAGTATTTTAAATCTAATAATTAGCATGTTGTGAAATAAATTCTAGGAAAATTTGGTGATGTTTCTTATGACCAGAGGACCCTAGGAAAAATAGGTTTTGAATTAATTCACTTGGAATGACCCTAATCGGCTTAAACACCCAAAATAGGTCTTTAATTAATTAGAGCTAACCATACATCAAATTGACTTGAAATTAATTCTCCACTCGACCTTTAGGATCAGAGGAACCCACCATAAAAATTTGAAGTTAATTGGACTTGGTTAGCCTCTACTAAATGGGTCGATTAAGCCATTTAGCCAATTTAAACTTTAAAAATTCATAACTTTCAAAATGCTTTTCAAAATTCACCAAATCGGTTTTGGAGCCTCTCTGATATTAGAGGAATTTAAGAAAATTAAAATTGCAATTTTCTAAAAAGTTGATTTTTTGTATTATTTTAATATTTTAATAATTAATAAAATAATAAAAATCACAAAAATAATAAAATTCACCAAAATGTCACATTTTGAATTTTAATCACTTAGGAACAAATCCCATATTTTTCTTAAGTCTCTATGATGAGATATTAAATTTTAAAGCCCTAAGGTAATTTTAAAATTAAAAAAAATGTATTTTCTAAGCATTCCCACTAAAATAATTCTAATAAATCAAAGAAAAATTAGAAAATTATAAAAATTGATTCTCTGATTTCCTTGATATCAGAGAGATTTTTGAAAAATATAAAATTCATTTTTCAAACTTTATTTTATTTTTAAATTAATTAATACCCCAAAACTCAAAATAATTATAATAAAAATAATATAATTCAAAAAATCACCAAAATTGGTCCAAGTGGTCCTCTGATCATTAGAAATGTACCATAATTTTCTTAAGGACAGAAACTTTCCTTTGGTCATATTATTAAATTTTCCTCGGAAATCCTTATTTTCCACCAAAAATAATTACATAGATAAATTAAATACAAAAAAATCACATTTTCTCCTCTAATGTCTTTATTGACATATGAGTGAAGTCACATAAAAATTTCAAATTCATTTGAGCTCAATCTAGTGAGTTATGAAATTATTAAGCTTGAAGGGCAAAATGGTAATTAAAATTTTAACCCTTAATTAAAACTTTAGGCTTAATAAAATGAAAGAGTAAAATATTTGATTCTAATCCGATTTGGATGATCTGAAATTTAAATAATTAAAGGGTAGAAACCTACTAAACAATTTAAAAATAATTAAAATAAACTTTAATTAAAATGATTAATTAAATTTGGAAGAATAATAAAATTGGAATTATTAAAATAGGGATGTTACTAGTGAAGAAATTTGTTCTTTAATTTAAGAATCCCAAAATTAATCATCTCAATAATATTTAATTACTAATTAAAATGATAATTCAAATTTAAGATTTAAAAATGCTAAAAGACTTAATCATTAAATCGAATTAAATTAAATTATTTAAATCAAACCCTTTTAAAATAAAATATTAAATTAAAATTAAAAATTAAATCAAATTAAAATTTAAATTAAATTAGATTAAATTAAATTAAATTAAAACATATTAAATTAAATTAAATTAAAATATATTAAATTAAATTAAATTAAATCAAATTAAAATTTAAATTAAATTAAATTAAATTAAATTAAATTAAATTAAATTAAATTAAATTAAAACATATTAAATTAAATGAAATTAAATTAAAATTAAATTAAAATTAAATTAAATTGAATTAAAATTAAATTGGATTAATTTAAATTAAAATCATTTAACAACAAACCTAAATGAAATCATTAAAAAATAAATCTAAAACAACTTGAATACTATTCCAAACTTAAATCCATCAACTAAAATTAAATCATAAACCATTTGAACATCCATTTTCCCTCGAAAGCTTTTGTTGTCATAATTCCTAAACGGAACATTAAGTGAAGTGTTACTTCACTTATAGTGATATTCAAATGTCCTAGTTCATCGAGCAAGACAACAAACTCGAACTCCCGGACGATTAATTCATTTGTATAATTAAATTCATTTAGACTTTGAATAATCCTAAAAATATCGAAAAGATGTTTAAGATTCGTCTTAAGCACTTCCTCGATATGATAGGATATTTATAAGAACGATCAACTTAATTGTTCTTTGATGAAGAAAATCGTCCTCAAACCAAAATACAAGAACCTAGACGTCATAGGAAATAACTAGCTATAGGATTAGGAACTCGGTAGAAAACCATAACCCTTCCCTTAAGCTTTACCTAGGAACTTACTTTAAATGCTTAAATATTCTAACCGTGTTTTAAGTGCAGCTTGGGATGACGGGAAGACCCTCCAGTACGCTTTTATTTTATCGCAATTTACTTTATTGCAATTTATTTAATCGCATCGCACTTACTTTTCTTGCATGATAAACAACCGTTGCATGAAAACCCACACCTTTAGGATATTCCCTAAAACCGAAACCAAAATTAAATTAAAAGTCATTACAAGATAAAATTCACCGCCACAACATTTCAAAATATAAGACAACTCAAAATTTAATCACAAACGTAACAACAAAACTACAACTACAACTAAATTAAAACGTCTTGTTGGATGATCGGGAATACCTCGAATGATGTAACCTACGTGTTGCTAACGGGATTTCCCACTGTCTAAATGAAAGTGTGGAACTCATTCGACTGAGTTTAGCAAATTCATCCGGACTAAGTGAATCCGATAAAAATAACGATGCCGAAGGATGGAACCGTGGGATCTTAACCTAGTGTTGTTATAATCAACTTTAAGATTTGTTTAATCAAAATATTAAAAACACTCGGACTTTAAGATTTTCTCTAAACCGAACACTTTTCTCATCTCCCGATTTATGACTTCTAAAACTAAACTACTACAACAACAAGGAGCTCTGAGCATGGTGGGCAAGCATGGCCATCGTCGTCAAGAAACCGAAATCTACATCGACAAAACTTTCCTTAGAACTAAATAACCAAGCCATAGGACTTCGAGGTAGTTTGCCTAGTGCAACATAAATCCTCAACCTTCTGTTAGGCATTTGCATTGCAAATTAAGCCCTAACCGGTCTTAGGACTCCGAGGTAGTCGTCCGATACGACATAAACCCTCACATCTTCGAGGCTATTTGTATGATTTTATCATACAAATATAAGTTCTAACTAATTAAAATCGGCAAGATCAAAACATTAAATAAACATTAGGACTTTCCTAAATTCAAGCCAAACAATAGGATAGTCGGGAAATTACCGAAGTTCACTTCGAATCCGTGATTTCTCCTACCTCTCTTCCTTTGAATTCCCAAAATAAAATGTTCCAAATTTGATCCATTCCCTATCGAAATTCCAAAATTCAATCCATCGAAAACTTAAACTTTGAAATTCTTGAGAGCAGAACTACCGATTATTATCGAGAGTTTTCTTAGGTGATTCCCGTCACTTAAGATGTAATTAACTATAGGGCATTGCTCTTATAGGAATTTTAAGAACCTGAGTAATATAAACCCTGTTTAATGTTTTCATATTAAACGGTGGAATTTGTCGACTTATAAAATTGGTTCGCGGACCAAACGGATGTCACAAACTTCTCTAGTTTATTTAATCGAGCCTCATTATCAAGCAGTGTAGTACTATTCTTCGGGATAGATACACGGTTTATAAGTGCGATGCTCGTTTATATAAACTATTCGAATGTGAGATCGCTTGATTTCATATCTTAAAATTTTTAATTTTAAAATTATTTTCAAAATCAAATACTACTTTTCAAATTATTTATTTAAATTAAATTAAAATTGGCCGACAATTTCTGAAGGCGACCCCCTTTCCAAATAAAACACATAACTCAAAAATAAGCCGCACACGCATTTGCTCCAAAGCTTCAGCAAAAGGAATGTTGATGGTAAGTTTCTTAAAAATTTCAAAGAACTTAGAAAATTGATGGTCAAGCTTCTGCTGTTTAAGTCTTTGAGGAAAAGGTGGTGGTGGTCGATCAACTTCCACTTCAATAGGTACAACAGTATGATCTTTACTTGGTGAAATGGTATCTTTAGGTTTTTCAATCTCTTCAACTTCTTTCTATTTTTCAATCTCATTTCGTGTTTTCTCTTTTAATTCCTTTCCACTTTTAAGTTGTACAACTTTTGCTTGTTCATGTTTTTTTCTAGATTCTTTAGGATTAATTTTGACATTGCTAGGCAGTGTTCCTTGAGGTCTGTAATTAATAAAATTAGCAATTTGACCCATCTTATTCTCAATATTATGAATAACAATGTTTTGACTTTGTAGCTGATTGCTAAGTTGCAAGATCAATTCTTTTACAGACAACTTTTTCTGCTGATTGTTATAACCAGGAGGATAATTTGGTCTATAGTTTGAATTTCCTTGATTGTTCCAATTTGGATTGGTTTGATGTCCATTACTCCAATTAAAATTAGGATGATTTTTCCAATCAAGATTATAATAATTAGAATAAGAATTATTAGTTTTACTAGCAATAGCTTGCAAAGTTTCCATTGTTTGAGAATCATCAGAATTTGCAGCATTATCATTACTTACATGTGATATATTAATAGCAAAATTATCTAATTTCTTAGATATCGCAGCCACTTGTGAAGCTAAAATAGAAAAGGCTTCATTATCATGAATACTGGCTATTCTTTTAGAATTAACCCTTTCAGAAGGACAATGAAAATTGTTGTTAGCCATTTCTTCAATTAAGGTGTAGGCTTCTTCAAATGTCTTAGCCATTAAAGAACCACCAGTAGCAGCATTAATAATTGATCTAAGTGATCCAATAAGTCCATTATATAATGTTTGAATAATTAACCAATCTGGTAAAGCATGATGAGGACATTTTCTTAATAGTTCTTTAAATCTTTCCCAAGCTTCATAAATTGTTTCTCCATCAAATTGAGTAAATGAAGTAATATCATTTCTCAATTTAGCTGTTTTAGAAGGAGAAAAAAATTTAGCAAGGAATTTTTGTGTCATATCTGCCTATGTTTTAATAGAACAAGTTGCTAATGAATTAAGCCACATCTTTGCTTTATCTTTTAAGAAAAAAGGAAAGAGTCTAAGCCTAATAGCATCATCAGAAACATTATTATATTTAAAGGTAGCACAAAGTTCTAAAAAACTAGCAAGCTGTAAATTTGGATTCTCATTTGGTGTTCCTCCAAATTGATTGTTTTGAACCGTTTGAATAATAGAAGGTTTAAGCTCAAAAAAATTAACATCTACAGCTGGAATTTGAATACTAACATGAAGTTCATTAGCTGTAGGGTTTGCATATTCCCTTAATGGTTTATAAATATTTTGTTCATTAATTTCGATTGGATTTTAATTATTATTATGTAAGTTAGCCATTTTTTGATGTTTTAAAATTTGTTTTCCTTTTTTAATTCTTTTAATTGTTCTTTCTAATTCAGAATCAAAAGGTAGTAATCCTTCAGATCCATAACTACGTATAAAAATTAAAAAATATATATTTTTGTTTTTATGTTTTGTTTTTTTTTACTTTTACTTTTTATTTTATCTTATCCCTAGCAACGACGCCAAAAACTTGATGCAATGCGACTTTAAATATGTTTTAAAATACATGAATTTGATACCATTTTTTAGAAGATTTAACCTCCAGCAAATGGTGCCAAAAAATTGATGTACGAAGTTTACTTTTATAATTTTATATTTAGATTTAATTATTGTAAAAGTCACAATTTTAAACGCAAGTATACGTTTCGTTCAAGTAATACAGGGCTCTAGTGGAGTCCTGGTTATCGATTCCACAGGGATAGTGAAATAAAAAGGACAATATAAGTAAAATTTTGAAATTTCCTTATGCAAATTATATATACCCTTTTTTTTCTTTATATATTCAAATAATAGTTTTTACTTAAATAAAGGAAGCAGTAAGCAGTAAATTAAAATAAGCAGAAATTAAAATTCTACGCAAGTGTAAAAACGACTTTCTCCTTTTTCAACTAATCCAAGAATTATAGATTAATTATCTTTTGTAGGAAATTAAGATTATGATATTGTGCCAAATAGAAGCATTCATATTCTTTACCCTTTGATCTAGGTGCAAAGAACATTGACTAATCTATAGTTAGGCTCAGGATGTTTTATTAGTAGAATGGGTTAATCTAGGCTCACACTACTAGATGTCCAAGGGTGGCTATGGTCGGCCCTACCAGTGACCCGTTACCTTTCTATAAACTAAATTATTAGAATTTAGTCTGTCACTCTAAAAACTAATTAATTCTACGCCCAATAAATAATATCTTCCTATTTATTTGCACTTCACCTTAAACAATCGGCGTATAGCCTGCGATTACCTAAGAATTCATATGATATCTACTAGTTAAGAATTTATCTCCAGATAGGTCTCAAAATTATTCAACAGGTTTTAACAAATTAAATGACCAATTTAAAAAGTAAACTAAGATCGGGTATTAATATCATCACAATATTTTAAAATATTTTATATTTAATTCTCCTACGAAATTTAATTAATTTATAATCTTTTCATAGTTGAAAGGAGAAAGATAACTAACTACTCATAACTCATTAAAATAACACAACAAAACATATTTATAAAACTTTGAACCAAAGTACAAATACTTATCTGAAGTGTTCCTTTAAGAGCTCCGCTGACTTCTACTGACTCCAAAGCAATGATGAAATACTCCAACAACAATTACACACAATAAACACTCAAAATAAACTCACTAGATACAAAATAAAGTGGCACCCTAAGTATGGAAGAGATTAAACTAAACTAGAGATGAGAGAGAAGATGCTAAAATGGGTATGTGTACTAAGAGGGGGGTTTTGGTGTGATTTTCTCTGTAGAATGGGCTCCTATTTATAGAGCTCGAATTCGACTGGGGGTTGCTTAAGACACCTCTTCAAAATTCATCCAAATTCAATGTATCTTTTAGAAGGTAACCGTCGCGCCTAGGCACCGGGATCTGGCGCCTAGGCGCCGGACTCCGTGACCAGGTCTTTCACACCTCTTCACTTTGGGTCGCACCTCTTCGCGATCTAGACCGTTTCCTTGTGTCCAAAAATATTGTATCGCATGTCCTATATATTAGGAATAACTTCCAATCTTCTAGAAGCTCCGATAACCGCTTAACACCGTCAAAATAACTGCCTAAAGTCATCAAAAAAACTTAACAGTGTCTGTATCTAACTGGCGCTTAGGCGCCGGACTCTAGTGCCTAGGCTCCAGGCCAATAATTCTAAAAATTGCTCCATAAGCTCCATTTTTGCTCTTTTTTCCTTATTTTTCTTTCTTGGACTCTTTTTAATCATCTACATCCAAAAACATGAAAATAGCTTTCATTAAAGCATAATATCCTAAAGAATTGAATCATAAATAAGACATAAAAATGGGTATTCTTTTAGGTAGATCAGTTTGTGAGGACTATGATCGGACATTTGACTCATGGGTTCTTCTAGATTGCTTGTTGGTCGCTTTTTGATTCGTGTTGCATGTGAAATCCTAATAAACGCAACCAAGTTTCTCTCTTCTTTTCGGTGCATCGATTTGTGAGAACCTTCTGGATGGCCTTTTTTGGTGATATTCAGATGTGACACACGTGAGGTTGGTATTATGTAGGTTAAAGGCTTCCAAGAACTCATTTTTTTAGGAGGTCTACTATCTTCTTGTAGTGATAGATTCATTGGTTGGTGTAGTTAGTTTTCTAAGACCTCAGGCCTGCATGATAATAAAATTAATTAATTTTTTTATCAATGTATGATTGTTTATTCAACACAGTTTTTGTTTATTTCAATTTCCTTGCATTTTTTTTTGGAATTTCATCTTTTATCATGACTAATTGGTTCTTTCTTGTATGCTTCAAGGAACACGAGCTCCAGGATTTTAGGGACCTCTCAACGTGTGCTTTGCCACTCTTAACTGCAGCCTTCCTTATTGACGTCATGTCAGACACATAGCTACGGGAGACATTTCTACAAATGCCCGCGGAGTTTCAAGGAGAATTATGACTTCTTCAACAGAAAGCCCAGCAAATTCTACTTCCGATAGTGATTGGAGTTGGTTGGTTTCCTTAGAGGATGACGTAGCTTGTGACATATGCCATTTGGATTTTAAAATTAATATTATCATATTTTTAATTGTAACTATAATAGTTTTTTTTCTTCATCTTAGTACACTTGATACTCACTATTAAATGAGGTGTGTATCTTATTTTTTTCTAATGTTGTGAAGTGGATTTTTGCTTCTCAAGTATCAAATATATTGCTATGATAGTTCTGTTGCAAACAACATTATTGCACAACAGCAGAATGGTCATTTATCGAAATAACTGCAAATCAGTTGTTTTCAAACATAAAAAACCAAACAACTAGCCATCTTATCTGGATAAGCTGTTGATCAGTAGCTTATCAGAATCAACTTCTTTTCAGTAGGTTATTCAATAAGCTGCAGCTGCTCAAAACATACCCTTAGAAAGCTAGAATATAAGGTATTTAATAACCAGGTAAATCCTTATTAAATCCTTCTGATAGCTGCTTCTCACAAACTGCAAGAACAAACTTGGCAGTCGTTAGGATTGCATTAAAATAAATTGACGTAATGTATACATATTTACATGTGCCATTAAAAATTCTAGAGAAATGGAAGTCCAAATGAAGCCCCCGGTAGACAATTATTCAAAAAATGCATTACCATTCCTGATCAACATTAGAACTCTGCTAACAAATAAAACACAATCAAATGCAACAAAACACTAAGTAACGAGATGTAAATACACACAAAGTATAAAACTAACCTTGACATAGTTGTATTTTTATCTAATGAGCAACAAAGACCTTACAACTTAACCTAGAATTTAGGGGAAATTTCCTACCGCTGAACCAATAAGAAGAGAACATGTTTGAACTTCTATAAACTGGCAATATTGCTCTAGTTGGAAGCAACAATTGATTCCACACAAGTTTATGTTAAAAACCTGGATGAACACTATGTTAACTGACCCACTTTTAATATGTTTGCAATTTAAGTTTAATAGTAACGGTGCCAAAAAAACTTAATCCCGCTTTAAATATATATATATGATTTAATGATGGAATGTATAATGTGGATTCTACGCAAGTATACGTATCATATCAAGTAATACAGGGCTTTAGTGGAGTCCTGGTTATCGATCCCACAGGGAAGTTTTTAACAGATTTGTATCAGCTAAATTTAAAGGAATTACTTACTAATATAGTAAACGGAAAAGTAACTAAAGAAAACTAAAGTAAACTAATGCTTGAAATTAAGTTGATTTAAATAATTCAAAAAAAGTATCCTTCTCCTTGTTTTTAGAAAATTAAGTGAATGATGAATTTAAATAGAATTCTTGAATTGTATTGTGACAAATAGGAGCATTCCTATTCTTTACCCTTTGGTCCAGGTGCAAAGAACATTGACTAATCCTATGTTTGATTACCGAATCCGCGGCTAGGTCGGGAGGATACCGGCCGCCACTTCGTAGCTCCCACGTTCCCCTCACCTCGAGGGCTATCATCTACACTTCGACTCTCAAACAATAGGACCAAATTGAATATTTTAGTCTGTCACACTAAAATGTCCAATTCTATGTCCGATAATTAATATTTCCCTATTTATTTGCACCCTCCTTCCAAGGTTTTTGACTTCCCTGAATATTAGATGTAATTTTTACTATAGTTGATAATTCAAAATATTTTAACAACTCAATTGGCCAGATTGAAAGCAAATTAAGTTTTAAGTAAAAATTATCACAATTTATTTTAATATATTAGGTACTTCTATTTAATTTCATCAATCTGCATAATTTTCATAAACAAGGAGAAAGACTAAGAAAACTACTCGTAATGCATGGGAATAAAACAAAGCATGGATTTCATTTAAGGTTAACAACAACAATAAACAAAGATACTTATCTTAATTTCCTCCCAAGCGGACTCATCAAGTTCCTTTCGACTTTTCCTTCTAAGTACAGTGAAACTTCTAACTAAATAGCACTCAAATAAACTAAAGAAACTCACTAATGACAAACAACAAACACACTTAAGACACCAAAAAGAGACACTAATGACACACAATTCTCCTCTATTTATAGAGGTAGGCAAAGGTCCAAGGGATGCTTAAACACCTCTTCAAAAAGTGTCCAGGCTCAATGTATTTGCATTTTAAACTGTCTCGCCGTCGGCGGGAAACGACCTCACCGTCGACGGGGCTTCTGAAGGTCTTCAAACCGCGCTATCTCATTGTCGGCGGGCTCGGGCTTCTGTCGGCGAGGTAGTTATAATTCCTTCGTAAATTCTCCTCATGATCTCGCCGTCGGTGGCCTGGATCTCGCCGTCAGCGATTTAGTTCAATTTGCATGAATTTCTTTCTTTTTGATCCAAATTCGCTCCATTTCATACTTTTTGCTTCAATCACTTATAAATATTCATTCCTGCAGTAAAATAAAGAAAATACATTTCTTTAAAGTGCAATTTCATCAAAAATAGATAACAATTTCTTAATGAATTTTTCCGTGATCAAAATCCCCCAAACTTAATTATTACTTGTCCTCAAGTAATTTTAATACTAAATAAAAATAATGATTTCTATAATAGAATTTTTCAGTTCAGATAATATGAGTTAAATTTAAATAACATTTTAAATTTAAATAACATTATAATAAAGTTAAATATAAATATTTCTGAGTAATTAAATTAACTTTATAGATATAAGATTATTTAGTTATCAGGTCTAAGATTTCTAGTTTTCTATTTATTTTAGGAATGACTATATTAAAAAAAGTAAATTACTTAAGATATTTAGATGATAGGAAGTTCAAGAAAACATTATTTAGTAAAATACTAATCCATAAATATAAGTTTAGAAATATGATTAAGTTTTACCCTTTAGGTTGATTCCATTGAAACCAATTTTTGATAAGGCATCTCCTCAAGCTTCTCCTCACTTTATGTTTTTCTTTTCTTTTCTTTTCTTTTTGGATTGATTTTCAATCCATCTTTTTGTTTTCTTTTTCAAGTGAGGATTACTGTATCTGGATAGCCTGTTAATAATTTTGAACTTCAATTTCTCTTCTTAAATTTGAAACTTAAAATATTTCCTTGCTTATATATATTTCATAGCCTTTACTTCATTGAGTTTCAATCCTTTCTTTTTCACTTAAAAGCTTAAGAATTTCAATTTTAGAATATAGTTTTCCTTACTTTAAATAGTTTACTATATTCTTATTCCTTTAAACCAAATATCTTATTCCATTAATTAATTGAATTACTAGAAACATTTTATTTAACTTTCTATAATAATTAAATAAAGTAATTCATGTTTATTGAATTGAAAAACTACTATAGAAAATCATTTGATAATAATTTTTGAAAATAAAAATCGAGAACAATTTTAATAATTAAATTTGTATTTTTACCTTTCCCCAAACTTAAATTTTTCTATCTATACTAAATAGTGAAAAAGGGAAAGTATATAGTAAAATTCATCATACCTTTCGAGCTTTAGGTATTTCTTTTCTTTGAAATTTTTGCGAGCTTTTTCATTACTTACTGTAACCCGTACTCGTTAGTATTCTTCCACATATAGTATTTAAAAGAAAGTGCGAGGATGAAATTTTAAAATAAGTATCAAACATAACAAATAAAAACTTAATCTATTACTACACATACAATTAACTAATCTATTTTAAAACATATTAAAACAATCTAAACAATGTTAACATTCATACTTATAAAAACTTGAACTAACATCCTATATATATAAAAAAAAATAAAAAAAATTTTCAAACTAACACATAAGAAGTCTAACATCATAGCATAAGCAAACATACCAACATCCACGAATCCATGTAAGGTACAGTAATAATAAAGTTTCCCAAAATAACAACAAATCTAAACAAACTGAATAAACTAAACAAAGGCTCTAATCTTCTGCATCAAAATCCCAAGCTATATCATCTCTCTGATCTCCAGGCTGAGAAGGCTGAGCGGGCTGGTACTGTGAATAGCGGGGGCACTCAGGAAAAACAACATCTAAATCACCACTCCTATATCGACGTTCAGCCTCATGGTATGCAATTTCGTGCTCTAAATATCGCTGGAGATATTCGCTATCATAATCGTGTCTTCTTTCCAAGCCTCCAATCCTTTGGTCTATATGCTCAAATCTTCTTTCCATATTTTCTCCAAATAGCTCAAAACTCTTTCTACTCAGGGTTAATTCATTCATTAGATCTTGAAGGGTAGGAGTGGTGTATCGAGGGGGTTCATAACTAGTAGAGGGTATATCTCTACTTGAAGAAGGTACATAATCCCTCGTCCCGGATCTCCATCCTTCGTGGGATTCATATTTCTTTATATTAGCTCGAGTAAGGGGTTTCATAGGTTCAATCCATTCCTCATCATCTCTGCCTCTACCCCGCATAATCGGCGCAGTGCATAGATAAGACCAGGATGTCCTAGTCCTCCTCCACTTTCATTTCTAGCAGTGGCTAATATATTTTTATAAATAACATTTCCCACATTAATACTCTTCTGGTTCTGAATACAAAAAATTCAGAACTGCTCTATCTCTTGTTACCTCACTATGGTGGTAGGTAGGTAACAAAGTAGAACAAATAAAATAATGCCAGGCTTTAGATGTCGCATTTAGCATAGAAAGAGGGAAGTTTACCCGTTTCCGCCGCTTTATCTTCCGTACTCCTTTCCCATCAGGTGAGAAAGTCGATCACCTCTTCCAAAGTGGTCCTTCTATAGTTCCAAAAGTTTCATACTCGCCGGTGTAGGTGTCTCTAACCTCGTAATAAGCGTTTATTCTAAGCAGCCGTTGAATTCCACAAAAAATCCTCTAACCTTAACCGGTGCATCTTCAGCCTGTGTTAAGTTTGTATAAAATTCCTTCACCACTTCCACAGCGGCTCTGTTGGTCACGTAACAGAAGTTTTCCCATCCTCGTTCCTTAATGATTCGCTCAACTTCTCCTCCAGGATTTTTGAAAACTTGATCTTGTATGCACTTTCTTGCTTAAATGTTTTGAAAATATCGAGTTTGTGCTCTTACATTAATGAATCGGGTTTCATCGTAATCAATCCTTCGCTTTTGTAGTGGAGCCATTTTCGATCTGTGAAATTTGCAAAAATTTTAACTAAACTCCCAAATATTACTAAGAAGGCTTCCTACAACATCAAAAATCTATTTAAATCAATTTCTACGAAATTTATCCAAGTATTTTCTTCTCATTTCAAAATTTTTCAAAATTTCCCAATGTAGAAGAAATCTATGGTGAAAATCAAAAAATTTTGTATAGGAGTGAAGCTCTTATCAAGGGAAGATGAAATCTAGTGTCAAAAAGTGTTGAAATTGCTTCTAATCCAAGATCTCTCAAGCCTTAGGTCGGTTTTTTCAAAGTTTTGAGGAAGGGGATGATGAATAGTGTCGGCTGATCGGTCAAATATAGGTCTTTTCGCGATCTCGCTGTCGGCGAGCTAATTAATTTGATAAGGCAAAAACTTTCGGGAAAAATCCGCCGTCGGCGAGCTCGTTCTCGCTGTCAGCGGGTTTTCTCGCTGTCCGCGAGATCCCAAAAATTTTTAAATTTTTGAAATTCGTCAATCATTTTCAACCTCGATTTTCCCTTAATCAATCTTCTGATCACATAAATTAATAATAATATGAAGATTAGATACTTATACTCACAAAAAGTTCACACAAGACAAACAATGTAACTTTATATATGAAATCCATGAAACTTACAATTTCATACTAACAACTTAACGACATACTTAACTTAAATGTTCAAAGCCATAATACTCAGCATCGCAATCCACACCACAACACTCTAAATGCTGAGACATAACAATTACAAATAATCTCATCAAATTTGATATGATCAAATCAAAGTTCGACTCATAATAAAACCTAAATCCAAATCAACACATATACACACAAATATATGACATAAAATAGAAATCTTTCCTACTCTTCAGTGTCTGAACTATCATCATCTCTGATATTCCCGATGCGACGCAGGTGCACAAATAAATTGTAGAAAGGCTCGAAAGGGAATTCGCAGTAGATTCTTCATTAATCAATCCCTTCGTCTCAGTAAATGAATAAAACTAGCCTCTAGATGTCCAGTGTGATCAAAGTGCTCCTTCATTCTCCAGTCAATGTGATCAAACATATCAGAGATATTGTCGATGGAATTCATCACATTTTGCAATTCTTTCTCTAATCCTTTAATCTTCTTCGTAATGAAATTAGTTTTATCGTAAAGGGCCTTGCTAAAGGATTGTTCCGTGATGCTCGTCGTAAATAATGGTAATCTCATCATTGTTATCCAAAGTTGGAAACATATCGAAGGATCCAAGTGGTTTCCATGGCAAAAGTACTTTTTCCCAAGCCTCATAAGAAACTTGGTATCGATCGTATAACGCAAATATAGTCGATGGGTGTCCAAGTCCATGAACCGACCCATGCACAATCAATCCCAATGCGTACTTTACTATTATCGATCCAACATCGATAGTAGTCCAATTTGAATACAATAGTTTAAAATAGCTCATTCCTTTGAAACTTTATTTACCCTCATAGTAGGTAATAATTTTGATGATATAAAGAAATGCCAATGCTTCGAGACGAGGTTAAGAAGTGATGCGTAAAAACTAACATACCCGTCTTCGCGTAACTCCCAATCATCGGGTTCGTCGGTCGAGTATCTATAGATCTCGTTCATATTGTATCTTGAAGGCACAAAGTTGGAATAATGACAAACAGAGGTATTCTCTATAGAAAATAATTCATTTACCCTTGAAGGAGTAAATGTTACCCATTTTCCTCTGACGTAGACGTTTCCATTGTTGATCGCATGTAAATTAGAGTAAAATTCTTTAACTATCGGAATAACTACAACGGATGTCGTATAACAAAATACCTCCCAATGCCGCTCGTGCGATCATTTCTTTGATTTTTGTAGTGGAATTCTCTACTCCTCCGTCGACAAATCCTCTTTCTTTAATAAGTCTTTTCTTCATCAAACCTTTGTTGAAGATACGCTGCGCCTCCGAACTGACGAATTTTCTTCGGTTGAAAACTTCAGTTTTTGTGGTTTCTAAGAGTTTGGTGGCCATTTCGGATTGAAAGGATTGGTCTCTAGTCGTTCATAAGGAAGAAAAAAGTGTAAATTTGGATTTGGGATAATTTTATACGAAGAAATGGCCTAGATCCGTCCAAAACCGCACGAAAAATCTTTAAGAAACCAAAATTTCAACTACCTCGCCGTCGGCGGGAAGTTTCTCGCCATCGGCGAGCTAGTTATAGAACTAACTCAAGTCATGGCGCATGATCTCGTTGTCAGCGGGCTCGGGCTAACTGTCAGCGAGATTCATAAAAAGGTGACCATATTATGAAAAATAGTGGTATAATGAATATATCTAAAAAATAAAATTCGAAGAAAAATATTAAAACATTACAATCACAAAGCTAACTAGTGCTTTGAATAAAAAAAAGTAATACAAACAAATAATACAATACTTAGAATAAATCCCAAAATTAATATTTATGAAGTTTTTAAAAGTCACTTTTTATGAATGCTTTGAATGTCAACCATTGAATTAAGAGAGTGGGAATACTTTCCTTGAGAATCTTTTCTGGTTGGGTAGTTGTTCAAGATGAAAAATTGCATCAAACTGCGAAATTAAATTTTGCTTGGCCGTATCACTTCCATTATAAGGTATTGAAAACCTTATCTCAATGCAATTTTTACCAAGCTCTCTTATTTCAAGTGAAGATTTCTGCAGGTATTTCAAGCAATAAAAAAAAAAGTCAGAAACACATAATTATAAGTCATCTATCATAAAAATAGTCTTAAAAAAATTGATAAAATTAATTGCAAAGAATATAATGAAAAGGAGTTGGTCATTAATAAATAAAATTATTTAATTTTAAATGAGCAAGTGGCAATTACAAGTCATAAATATTATGATAATTAAGCTCAAAGGCATGGCATAACACTTATAAGTAGTTCACCCATAAAAGCAAAATAAATGTAACATAGAAATTAAGAGAAATTAACTATTCGGATGAAAGGACGTCGAAAAATAGATAATGCAATCATGCCTTAATAAGTTGTCATGGAGGACAAAATTAATGTGAAAAGCACATATTTAACATCTTTCAAATAGCACAAAATCAATGCACATTATTGTAACCAAGGATATTATCCAAATGGGCATAAAATACATTTATCAAACTATGGTGATCAACTTCAAAAAAAAAAACTTAATATATGCAAGATATAATTTGATAATTCTAAAAAAAAAAAAAAGAAATCACGCGACTCTAATAAATTGTCTTATACTATACCTCAAAATAGTATTAATAAAAAGGAGCATTGTTCCAATAATACAAAGATAGACCAAAGAGATTTTACTAATCAGATTGTCAAGGATTAACTATATATCATGCACCCTCTCTCTTGAAAAATATTTCACTTAAAATAACATTGGTTGTGTTATAAAAAACTATTAAAAACTAGAAAAAAAAAACTATAGAACTATTATTTTAATAAGTGATTCATGTATAATCCAAAAACAAAGGCATTTAAAAAGTGAATAAAAAATAAAAATAATCTAAGTGTAGAAACAAACCACTTTTGGAACCTCTTCAATTATACTAATGTTTTCCCCTGCACAAAAAGAATTGTTGTTAATAAACTAACAATTATATAAAATAAATAACAATGATACAAAAATCATGAGATAAAACTAACATCTATGCTGCTAATCAAATTACTTGTTAAGTATAACCATTGCCATCCAAGAATTTTCAGATGTGGAAATGCAAGAAAATACTATGGTTAAAATGTATTGTTCCATTTCATATTGATTTATTAAGAATTGTTTATCCCCTTTTATTTAGTATCCAGATGCTTATTTATCTTTAGGATTAAGCACAAGTAGCTAGCTATAAGATCACTTTACATATTCAAGTTTAGCAATCAAGATTATACTTAAAAGGCAATGATTTATTAAACTATAAAACAAATTTGCAAAAAATATGATGCCGGTTGATTACGTATAAGCAAAAAAGGGTAATATCAGAAATATTTCAAGTGTAATATCAAATAATAAGAGTTGAAAGAAACCAAAGAAAAGATTTCCTTCAAGTAAATGGGCAATGCTAGAGAACAAAATTAAATTAAAAATAATGTATAAATGAAATGGGAATTCCTATTTTGTTAAATCATACGGCCATGGATAAATCTTCTTTGTGGCCCGCCACATAGCCACGTCTGTTTTCAAACATTTTGGCATAAAGTTACCCAGATAGCGAACTTAATTAGATATGTTTTATTCAAAAAATAGAGTTATTCATCAACTGCAGCTTGCTTAGTTGGAAGCTATCTGTTATTCATCAAATGCAGCATGCTTTGTTGGAAGCTATCTTATCTAAATGTTATAAGATCAATTAGAAAAACAATGGATGATTATGATCTTTCATTTTTGTGCTGTTCTATTGATTTCTAAATAGATCAATTAACCAAGCCATGCAATTTCAAATCCAAACCTAATCAAAAGAAACAGAAAAAAGAAATTACACATCTCGAAAGGAAAAAAAAACGACAAAATCCAAAGCGAAACTAACCTGGAGTAGCAGCAAGGTCCCTGCCGAAGACGGACGAGAAAAAGCGAGAGACGCTCCTGACAATAACCCGAGCAGCGGGATCAACGAGTCTCTTGAACCACCCGCTCCCTCCCGCCTCATTCGCCGCTGGCGGTCGGCACATCTCTGGAGCGGCCGACGACGGGCTACCATAAGGACTGAACCGAACCCGCCTCTGTGGCTGCTTATAGGTTTTGCCGCCACTGCCTCTGTACTTGGTGATCGCCATTCCCGTAATGGAGAAAAGATAATTTGCAAAAATGGAGAAGAGAAAAGCGAAGGTAGGAATCAGGGAATGGCGCGAACCCGACTAATAAGCCACTGCCCGAGTACCATGCCACTGGCCGCTCCCGTAAAATCGAACCGCTCCCGTAGAATCGAGCAGAAAGCAGTTGTAATATTTTAAAACAATATTTATTTTAAAAAATATATAATTAAAATGTAATAATTAATAATTGTATCTTTTATCAAAACTTAATTGATTAGGTTAAAGTAACCAATTGAACTTCTAAATTACATCATTTTTTTATTATGTCTGATTGATTATGGATCTTCATATGTGATAGTACTGTTGACCTCACTTTTGTTGAGGTATAGTCTTTCTTTCTTAGTAGTTTCAGAGTCTGCAATATACAATTTTTCTGTTGACTATCCTAAAAGATCAGTGATGGAACCTTACCTCAGCAGAAATTTTAAACACCTCTTTGCTTCTCTTGGAGTTCTACATGTTTGGTCCTAACCTCTGTCACTTAGTAGGTGGGAGCCAAATATGAGGGAGCTCAAATAGAATCCTTATAAGATGGTCAAGCCTTAGAGATGACCCTGGGTGATCTGGTCTTAAGCAAGCTTGCACACACACTGAGACCCCACAGTTCCACTCACTACCTAAATCCTAAACCAAACATGCTTAATCTGGTTCCCTACTTCTTTTGGAAACTCATGTGGGTGGTCTCCCAAACCTTTAGCCTTAGGCTAGGCAAGGGTTTGGCTAAGACCAACACATGGAGGATCCAAAATGAGATTTCTCTTGGCCCATGACTCAAATAGGGTGATTCCATGATCAATATTCTCAATTAACCCCAATTTCACCAAACCCCCAACTTTTGCCACCTAGCCCCAAATTTTTATCAAATTACCAAAATACCCCTCAAACCATAATTTTCCCAAAATTACCCAAATCCTCAAATACTCTTCAATAATCATTCTAAACATCCAAAATGATTCAAATTACACAAAACACCACAAAATTCTTAAATTCCTAAAATACCCCCAAATTTGCCAAAATTACCAAAACACCCTTCATAACCCAAAATTCTCAAAAATTCACAAAACGTCCAAAATCACTCCAAATATTCCCAAAATCAATTCAAACCACTTCATTGAGCTCAATTTGACCAAATTGACCAATTTTGACATAAATGCCTAAATTACCCATAAAGGCCCAAAATGCCCAAATCACTCCCAATTTCCACCAAATTGACTTAAATCTCCCCTAATTCCAATTCCAAATCAAAATACATCATGTCTAATCCCAATAAAAACCAATTCCAAGCCCAAATTCCAAGCCTAAATGAATTTCCCCAAATTGAACCACATAATCAAATTAATTTCTCCAATTTTGTATTCTAAACTCTTCATGTCATTCCCCTAAATCAATTTGAGTCTTAAATTGGCATTGACCTAGCCTCAAATCCCACTTAAGTCAAAAGCCCCAATTTTGCCCCAAATTCAAAATCTCTCCAAATTGAACTTCATAACCCCAAAATTTTCGCCCAATTGATATCCAAAACTCTTCATCACAATCTTTGGGACCAATTTGAACCATCAATTGAACCCAATCCAAACCCTAGACCACTCTAAACCCAAGTCTAGCCCAATGCCCCAAATTAACCCAAATTCAAAATACCAACACATTGAACATCCTAATCAATTCAAAGTCACCCAATTATTCTTTCAAACATCTCATGACAATTATCCAAGCCAATTTAAAACATTAATTATATGAATGAAATTGCCAAATAACTCCCCAAGTTATGGGGAGAAACTGCTGAAAAACTGCTCAGTAGTTACTAGCATCTAGGCTCCACTGGGCTGGCGCCTAGATGACAGCCACTCTATCTACTCGGTTGTATATTGGCACCTAGGCTACCAAGTAAGTAGCGCCAAGGAACTTGGTAGGAGCACCTTGGCGCTCGGATCTCCAGTTGCTCCATATCTGCCCTGCTTTGCTCCATTTCTTCTCCACTTCGTTCCACTTTTACTACATGTTGTATCTGCAAGAAAAACATAAAAATACCCTTCTTTAAAGTGCAATTTCATTCATACAAATATGATATTCATAAATAAAATTAAGCTTACTTTTCTATGCATCGTCCTCCTCCAAGGAAACCTCAATAAAGAAAACTCTCCCTCTTGATCCAACTTAAGAGGAGATGAAGTAGAAGAAGATTAAGCATGGAAGAAGGTGGAAGAAGAACAAAACTAGAGAAAATAAGACCGAAGAAAAATAAGAAGATGCCAAGAAGAAGATGCTCTTCCATTCTCTCTAGGGGTTTTCTTCAAGAGCACTCTAAAATATCTCTCATTATCAGCCTTTAAATGATCTGAATATGTTAAGAACTTAAAAGGAATTGAGCCCAATAAATGCTTTCATATGTGTAGCCCTCTATTTTCGTATTCCCCTCTAAATGTCCATATAGAATTGGATTTAATTTACATAGGTTGCATGTCATTAATCCTTTTGGCGGTGGCAGGTCAAAATAACTTTCTATTTTATCATCACCCAATATCACATCACCAATCTCGGCCTCAAGTGGCTTGGTTTGACCAAAACTAAAGCAGTTTGGCGTAACCACACCAGACCTAGCATAATTATGCAATTGCTCTGTCTGGTGGTGTGGTTATGCCATTATGGGCGTGGTCACTCCCAGAGTGGCTAGGGGTGGCATGGTCCTACATTTGAGCTTAACTATGCAAATTCAAACCCTATCTTCATCCACAAAATGCACCCCAAAAACTTTTTACGGATGTCTTTCTCTATCAGTAGCTATATATGAGTGGAATATTTTTGGTTGACCCTTAAAGTACATTTTGCTTAAAATCAACTTCTCGTAGTGACACGTATTAGCTTTCTTGGATCTTTAAGATGGGTAGTGATCCCATTAAATCATACACTTAGCTTCAACCACACTTTTTGCACACACGTACATGTACATAACTATGACACCTTTTATTTAGATTTTTTTTTTAGAATATGATAGGGTGCAGTTAGGTCTTTCAAATGTCTGCCTATTTTTTTGTGGTTTGCACCTAGCCAGGCATTTTATGTTTTATATTTTGCATGTTTACTTGATTATGATAGGACTGATGTTTCAATTTAATTAATAATAGTTATTATTATTATTATTACCAGGGGTATCTCCATCCAAATTCATCTACAAGATAAGTAAACTCTCACAAAATTAAAAATTTTAAAATTACTATCTCTTAGAAATCCAGAATAGAAGCCATTTAATAAACTAGGTAATTGCTTATTGAATCTTTCTGATAGCTGCTTCTCACAAAATGTAAGAACAAACATGGCAGGCATTAGGATTGCATTAAAATAAAATGATGTAATGTATATATATTTACTTGTACCAATGAAAATTCTAGGAAAATGCAAGCCCAAATGAAGCCCCCAGACGACAATTCTTCAAATATTGCATTGTCATTTCTGGCCAACAATAGAAATCTACTAATAAATAAAACACAATCAAATGCAACAAAACAATACAAACTAAGTAAAAGAGATGTAAATAAACACAATGTATAAAGTTAACCTTGTCGTAGTTGTATTTTTTATCTCATGAAAAATACAAACCTTACAACTCAACCTAAAATTTAGGGGAGACTTCCTTCTGCTGGACCAATAAGAAGAGAGAATGTTCAGACTTCTATAAACTGGCAACATAGCGATGGTTGGAAGCAGCAATTGATTCTACACCAGTTTATGTTAAAATCTTGGATGAAACACTATGGTAACCAAAGTAAGCATAAATTTTGTGGTAGCTTTAAATAGTTAGCCACTGACCAAAGCAGTTAGAACCGAATTTTTTTCACAATATTTGTCCAACCACCTACTTCAATAGCACGAACAAAATCAGATAGCTAAGGAGTTGTTCTTAAGCATTACTTATGCTTCATGGCGGTTGTCATTGAGAGGATTGAATAGATGTTTATGTATGCATGTAGATTAAGGGAGAGAGGAGGGGAGAAGAAAACTTACTATTACACTCAACACATAAAATAACACAAATAATACTAATTATGATGTATAAAAAAGTGTTCTCTATGATAATTTAATTTAATATTGGTTCCTAATTGATGATTAACTAGCTAAATCTTCTCTGTTCTTCCTTGAATCTACCAAGTATGAATGATTAGATCTAACAAAGAAATTAAATAGGAAAAGGTTGTTGTGAAGGAGAGACTACAGAGTTGAGGGGAACATTAATTCATTTCATCTAGTTTATGGTACAATGAGATGTACATTAAATTAGATTTGCATATTTTAGTAGGACTAGAATGATTCTTAAAACTGATTGCTAACGTATTATCATTCAATATTTCTCATACAGGTAAGGGAGTATGAATGGTGAAAATAAAAAAAAGTTTAAAAAGCTACAAAAGATAATAAAAATAAATAAAATTTCAAATAACATTTAATGGAAAAAAGATGTCTCTATGTATGTATGCATGTTTTTGTATGTGTGTGCGTGTGTGTGTGTGTTTTTTTGTACTAAGGTTGTCAAAAAAGCTTGTAATTCGTGAATAGCTCATGTTTGATTAATTCATTAAACAAGTTAGACTAACAAGAACAGTTTTTTAGGCTTAAGTTATAGAGAAGACAGACACAAACTAACCTTTATTTAATCATGTTTGACTTGTTTTTGCTCAAATTGATTAATAAATTAAATAAATAATATTTATTATAATATTTTTATATGAATTTTTTATGATTTATTTAAAAAAGTGTTAAAATTTATTATTTTTTTAAATCATACGAGCTAAATTCAACATAAATATAAGCTGAAAATAATAAACAAATTCAAATCAAGTCGAACATAAACTGCTAATTACTAGTCATTTCAAACAGAAGCCTACTTCATAAAAAAAAAGAGAAAATATTGAACAAGCCAATTGACTCATTTACACCCTGTTTAATACATATTTTACGCATCTCTTCTCTATGTTATTTGAAAGAGAGAGTACAAAAATGTTAATCTTGTTAAATGATTGGTTCGTTATGATGCTATGAGTTGCAGATTGGAACACGTTTGGGCACCCAAAATAAACATTTTATTTTGATTGTTATCGTCGTATGCCTCTTACTTTTGACACATTCTCTATAAATCATGTCATTAATTTAGTGTGGATGGTTTCCAATTCTTTCTCATTCATTTTTGCCATTGATATTTTGTTATAACTTATTTTAAACTTTTAGCAGTATTCTAACATGTCCCATATTATTGGAGTTTCCTTTTAGACGTTTCCAAACTATTACAATAATACATTTAATGAAAAATAATGATTGAAATTGCTTTACCAATTAATCATTGCCTAATTTTAAAGTGCAAATATTTTAAGAAGAGATTGAATACTATTTTCTAATCATATTTAAATCAACGATATATATATTTTTTTTCATTTGTATTCGCATCAAGTCAAGCAAATCAAAATTTATAAACGTAAAAATTTACTATTAAAGTCGTCAACTTATAAAATGTCCTTTTAGATTGAGCATCTAGCACTTTGTTCTTTAACAAACCTTTGATTAATTCTTACAATAGTAGTTATAGATAATGGTGCATTTTTTATTTGAAAAGCTCGAACACTAACACAAATCAAATTTGCCCATTTTAGTATATTGAAATTATACATAACATTTAAACTAATATCATTCAATATTTTGCATACAGTCCAGGAACAAGCAATGACAATAGTCAGAGAGGAAAATATATATATATATATATATACATATCTATAAAAGGAATAAATAATAATATAATGTCAAATAAATTTTAATGGAAAAAAAATATGGTATGGTCCAATGAATGAAGAATTACAGTAATAGAGCATATGAAACATTGCTAAGGGCATTTTATAATCTGGATAGTATATACATTTTACATCGACGCACTGTTTGTGCTTAAGAAATGCAGAGGTAGACTTAAGAAGACTTCCGCTTATTTTATAAAAAATGATTTAAATCTATTAGAACTAAATGAAAATATGACACTAAATAGGACGCAATGGAGAAAAAAGATTCTTGTAGCCGATCCCACTTAGTGGGATTAAGGCTTTGTTGTTGTTGCTGCTGCTGCTGCTCTGTTTGTGCTCTTGTCCAAATAAACAGATGGATAGACATCAATATGAGTTAACCTACAAAAGTCCATCGAATAAGACTTTTGACGAACATTCCTTGTAGTAGTGAAGCCTCCCGTATCCATATCGCAGCTACCACGTTTTAATGTCTGGTCATTATTTTGAAGGCTAACTTTAAAATTCATACAAATAAAAACAAGAATCATTGCTTCAATAAGAAAAATTTTTTTTTTAAATGATTCATCTTAACAAGAAGAATAATTAAGAATCTTATGAGAAAAAGTAAATAAAAAAAGTTGTTCAAATAATTGCAATGATAATTAAATTAACAAACAATTTTAGATGAAGATTAAATGACAATTATTGCATAAGAATCTTTCAAGAGAATATCTACTGCATGGAATTTTTAAAATTATACACAAATCTAAGACATCCTCGTATGACTGATGATGATGGATGCAGCTTCTAAAGTCAGCTTCTAAATTATTACAACAAAAAGTATTTCGATATTTAAGAATTTCGCTTCATTCTACTTTAAAAGTTTCATAACAAAAACACAATATAGTATAGTATGTTATAACAATTTTAGAGACATTATAAAACTATTTTAACCACAAAACTTCCAGCATGAGCTTCTTATATGACAACTAAACAAAACTATTTACAATCAGGTATAATTTTAAAAAAAAAACCTATATTGTCAACTTAAAATAAGTCACAATAGGAATGAAATAGCAATTTGAAAAGTTGAAATGCAATAATTAAATTTCGGATGAGTTAAAAGTAATTAAATATGAGCATTCAAATAGTAAAGTTTACATAATATGATATTGCTCTATATAATTTAACTTGATGTATGCTTTGTAAACAACTTTATGAAGGTTATATTAAATGGTGTACACTAGTTTTCAAAACAATATAAATTAACATTGATTATGAAATTCCAACTTACTAGTTTTGGATAGTCATTATTATTCTCATGTTGAAAATGTTTAAATTTGAATTATTTAACCTTAAGTAAATGGGCATAATATACTACAAAGTCATTAACTCATCAACGTGTTAGACATCAAATCTAATTATAACAAGGCCTTCGTTTTGGCTAGCATACCTGATCTATAACTCTAAAAAAGGATGGCAAGCATTAAAGTTCATTCGAACAGGTTGTAGTTGGATAAATCAATGGATGCAACAAAGAATTTTCTTAAGCCATAAAATAAAAAAATGTGAAAACCCTACCAAGCAGAATTTATGTAAGCTTGATGGGGTCCATAACATAGGAAAATCATGAAAAATCATCATTCATCAATATTAATACCATATATCAAATGCCTCTTTTCTTGCCCAATTATATCACAAAACAAAAAATGACAAGTTATATCACTATACAAAAAAAAATGAAGGGAAGATAAGTTAATTGCCTTTTAGAGAGATGTGTGAAAGAAATGTTAGAAATATGAAAATATTGATGTGCTTGTTTCATGTAGAATTTTCGACTAAAAAGAGGCTATGTGCTTCATTCTTTTGTCTTCGCTTTAATCCTCTCAACTATTGACATATAGGGGTATTCATTTTTTTATCATGCATTGAGCTAAGGTCATAAGGTGGCATCTCTCTAGAGTCATAGTGTTGAGAACTCTATATTTATTTTGTTATTTTCATTTGTAGGAATCCTCTTTTAAACTCTAATGCACCTTTAAAGAACGATGAGTGTCCTAATAATTTATGCATGACTTTAGTGACACAATTGTGAAGCACTTCATATTACTTCATTTTATTTTATTTCACTTTGTTAATATTTGTAGAAGATTTTTAAGGACCCAAAGATCATGAAAAGGAGGCTCAGCTTCAATCTATGAGCCTTGCGCTCCATTGATGCATGCTTTTGATAGCATATTGATAACTCATTTTTGACTAAGTGTCCCCATCTTTTTTTAAGTTTCATGGCAGGCAGGCTTGATCACTTTCTGGAAAACCAAATTAGAAGAGTTAAATTGAAGCTCTGCCAAAATTTTCAAACCCTTCAGTAAGATTATTTGAAAAAAAAAATGTGGCTGAAAGTGGATCTCCAAGCCAAATTATGACATTTCCATAAATATAAATCAACTTAAATGTCATATTTTCTTTTATATTCTATATATGCTCATAAGTTAAATAAAATGATAAGACAATAAAAATAAGACCTTCAGAGAAATATAAGGCCCTAAAGCCACAATGTTTATCCTTTTTTCAAAATTCGAATTCAATTTGAAAAATAGTAATACATATCTATAAATTACTAAAAACTTTAAATTACTTTAGACTAGGGTACATTTATCACACAAAACCCAAGAGCTACTTCGGTGTAGATGAAACTAGATATTATAAATAAGAAGTAATTGAATGCCATCATTTAAGAGATAAAAAATCAATGACATCATGTTGATAAAAAAAAAAGAAAAGAGAAAAACATTGAGAAGAAGAAATACTTACTTGTTCATGGCCAACATGCCCAGTAATTGATGGCGACTCACTCAATTTAAATGTCCCTATTGGCTCTACATTGATGCTCTTGTAAGGGCAATTATTCTAAAATGAAAAAAATTCATAAATTATGTAGGAGAATAAGCCAGTGATACTTAAAAAAAATCCTTATATTAATACATTAAATTAAGACATAAACTTGGTACATAACGAGTACATACTCTGGCATTTTTCATTATAGAAGATTTCCAATAGGGAGAGCGACACATTTCATACAATCTTGATCTACCACCTCGTAGTGCTTTTCGAGGCTTAGAAGCCAAATATGTATTAATAATGTCTTTCGGGCAGTCGATGCTTTGCTCACAAATCTATATATATATCAAAAGATCACAAGCAAAAACTGATTAGATTCAATAACTATAAAATTAAAATAATGCTCTGATTATATAGAACAAAAAAATAGAGGAAATCACACATTTAAACTGCTTGACAATCTAAATTTATTATCCACAATCAAGTTAATTGTAAAGCTAAAAGCATGATGAATTGTTTATTCAATAAATGGAACATTTAATTAATGAATAAATATAAATAAAATTCATTATTATGATAAAACACCAATATAAATTAAACATACAAAAGCCCAAAGAGATTGATAATTGATGAGTACACTTTGCATGAATAAACTTTTTATGCAAACGCAAGCTTATAATTAATAATTCTAAAGATTATAAACCCTCTCACCAAAAAGAAAAGTTCTACAAGCCTAACAAGTTTTATAAATGCTAAATGAGTAACCAAATATAAATAAATCAAAACATATCAACATCCTTATGTAGCAAACTTACATTGGCATTTACTCCCTTTTCCTTTTCATCGGTGACTTTTTGGTGTGTAGAGCTTGGATCGATACATGAAGCCACACTTACCTTCTCAATGTTCTTATTGAATGCTAATGGTAAAGTGGATCGCTCAATTGTTTCAGAATGTAGCAACTCTTCCAATTGGTTAGTTTCAACACTGTAACAATAATAAATTGTTATTTAAATAAAATAGAAGGGGAATCAAGAGCAAATAAGAAAAAATGAAGTACTTGAAAGTAATTAACATCATGATAACAAATATCACAACTACTTCCAGTGGGAATTATGTATCACCTTATACACATCCTTATTGATTGATACATGAGGTATTAATTCAATTTTGGGTGTCTGCAAACCTTTAAGCCATATTATTCTGCCAATTTGACCTCTTAATCCTACTATACTACCATCCATAAACTGTTATGCCCTTAGTTGCACATATTAGCAAGTCATCAAAATTAATTTTTTATATGTTTGTCTTCAATAAATGCTACTATTACTCTTCCCTCTCTATAATAACAGTTTATCACTCTGTTATTTAAAGGCTTTACCAAACATATATATATATATATATATATATATATATATATATATATATATATATATATATATATATATATATATATATATTATCAAAATAAAACTATTCTATCGAATAAGGTGACCATATTATGAAAAATAATGCTATAACGAATATAAAAAAATATCTAAAAAATAAAATTCTAACAAAAATATTAAAACGTTACAATCACAAAGCGAACTAGTGCTTTAAATAAAAAAAGTAATACAAACAAACAATACAATACTTACGATGAATCACAAAATTAATATTTATGAAGTTTTTAAGTCACTTTTTATGAATGCTTTGAATGTTAGCCATTGAATTAAAAGATTGGGAATACTTTCCTTGAGAAGCTTTTCTGGTTGTGTAATTGTTCAAGATGAAAAATTGCATCAATGTTTGAAATTATCTCTTGCTTGGCTGTATCACTTCCATTATAAGGTATTGAAAGCCTTATCTCAATGCAATTTTTACTACGCTCTCTTATCTCAAGTGGAGATTTCTGCAAGTATTTCAAGCAACAAAAAACAAAAGTGAGAAACACATACTTAATTATAAGTCATCTATCATAAAAATGGTTTTAACAAAATTGATAAAATTAATTGCAAAGAATATAATGAAAAGGAGTTGGTCATTACTAAATAAAATTATTTAATCTTAAATGAGCAAGTGGCAATTACAAGTCACAAATATTAAGGCATGGCATAACTCTTATAAGTAGTTCCTCCAACAAAGCAAAATAAATGTAACATAGAAATTAAAAGACATTAACTAGTGAGATGAAGGGATTGCGCAAAATAGATAATGCAATCATGCATTAATAAGTAGCCATGGAAGACAAAATTAATGTGAAAAACACATATTTAGCATCTTTCAAATAGCCCAAAATCATTGCACATGATTTCTAACCAACAATCTTATCCAAATGAGCATAAAATACAATTATCAAATTGTGGTGATCAATTAAAAAAAAAAAACTTAAGTAACATATGCAAGAATATAATTTGATAATTCTATAAAAAAAAAAATCACTTGACTCTAATAAATTGTCTTATGTTATACCTCAAAATAGTGTTAATAAAAAGGAGGTCTGTTCTAGTAATATAAAGATAGGCCAAAGAGATTTTACTAACCAAATTGTCAAGGATTAACTATATATCATGCACCCTCTCTCTCGAAAAATATTTCACTTAAATAAACATTTGTAATGCTATAAAAAACTATAAAAAACCAAAAAGAAACTATAAAAACTATTATTTTAATAAGTGCTTAATTTATAATTGAAAAACAAATGCATTTAAAAAGTGAATAAAACATAAAAAGTATCTAAGTGTAGAAACAAACCACTTCTGGAACCTCTTCAATTATACTAATATTTTCCCCTGCACAAAAGGAATTGTTGTTAATAAACTAACAATTATATGAAACAATTAACAATGATACAAAAATCATGAGATAAAACTAACATCTATGCTGTTAATCAAATTACTTGTTAAGTATAACCATTGCCATCCAAGAACTTTCAGATGTGGCAATGCAAGAAAATACTATGGTTAAAATGTATTGTTCCATTTCATATTGATTTATTAAGAATTGTTTATCTCCTTCTATTTAGTATCCAGATGCTTATTTATCTTTAGGATTAAGCACAAGTAGCTAGCTATAAGATCACATTACATATTCAAGTTTAGCAATCAAGATTATACTTAAAAGGCAATGATTTATTAAACTATAAAACAAATTTGCAAAAAAATATGATGCCGGTTGATTACGTTTAAACAAAAAAGGGTATATAAGAAATATTTCAAGTGTAATATCAAATAATAAGAGTTGAAACAAACCAAAGAAAAGATTTTCTGGAAGTAAATAGACGATGCTTGAGAACAAAATTAAATTAAAAATAATGTATAAATGAAATGGGAATTCCTATTTTGTTAAATCATATGGGATTCCCATGTCTGTTTTCAAACATTTTGGCATAAAGTTACCGAGATACCGAACTTAATTAGATATGTTTTATTCAAAAAATAGTGTTATTCATCAACTGCAGCTTGCTTAGTTGGAATCTATTTGTTATTCATCAAATGCAGCATGCTTAGTTGGAAGCTATCTGATCTAAATGTTATAAGATCATTTAGAAAAACAATGGATGATTATGATCTTTCATTTTTGTGCTGTTCTATTGATTTCTAAAGAGATCAATTAACCAAGCCATGCAATTTCAAATCCGAACCTCATCAAAAGAAACAGAAAAAAGAAATTACACATCTCGAAAGAAAAAAAACAAAAAAAACTACAAAATCAGAAGCGAAACCAACCTGGAGTAGCAGCAAGGTCGCTGCCGAAGATGGACAAGAAAAATCGAGAGATACTCCTGACAATAACCCGAGCAGCGGGATCAATGAGTCTCTTGAACCACCCGCTCCCTCCCGCCTCATTCACCACTGGCGGTCGGCACATTTCTGGAGCGGCCGACGACGGGCTATCATAAGGACTGAAGCGAATCCGCCTCTGTGGCTGCTTACAGGTTTTGCCGCCACTGCCTCTGTACTTGGTGATCGCCATTCCCGTAATCGAGAAAAGATGATTTGCAAAAAAGGAGAAGAGAAAAGCGAAGGTAGGAATCAGGGAATGGCGCGAACCCGACTAATATGCCACTAGCCGCTCCCGTAGAATCGATCCGCTTCTGTAGAATCGAACAGAAAGCAGTTGTAATATTTTAAAATAATATTTATTTCAAAATTATATATAATTAAAATGTAATAATTAATAATTGTATCTTTTATCAAAACTTAATTGCTCATGTTAAAATAATAATTAATTTATTTTAAAATAATATTTATTTTAAATTATAATAATTAATAATTGTATCTTTTATCAAAACTTAATTGAACTTCTAAATTACATCATTTTTTTATTAATATTGTGTTTGAATGATTATGGATCTTCATAGGTGATAGTACTTATGTTTAAATCCACAATTGATTCAATTGACTAAGGGTGTGTTTGGGAGAGCTAATTCACGGTCGACCGAATGTTTTTAAATTGCATTTTGGAGGCGTTTTTAGAAACTCCGTTCACTATTTTGTATTAGAAGCGGAACGTCGCAAGTACCCTGCGGTTCGCGTATGATTCGAGTGAAAGACATATTGGCCCCGAGGGATCTCATCTCTGCCCTGAGAGAAACCCGACTTCTCGTTCGCAACCCTTCTGGATGGATCCCGCGACCCCCTCGCCATCTCCTCTCCTCCTCTCGCACGCCCAGAGAATGGGCGGAGAACGCCGCCTTCCGGCAAGTGCGCCCCCATCTCTTTGCCTAAAGTGAATTGGCTTGAGCAATAGATCATTTCCAAGGGAAGTAACCCCATCTCTCAGCCCTAAGCGGCATTAGTGTTTTTTTTTTATATTATTTTTTGGGTTCTTTCCACTCCATAGAATGGTTCTTTCCTCTCCTTAGAATTTTTTTGTGCATCTTCTGTTTTTAAGATTTGAGCATGGATGCTTTGAACATTTTGCTAGTGAGATCCTTTCACGTTTCACTTTTTGTCGATCTCTTCAAGCTGATTCACACATCGTCAATCCTTCCCTAGCCATATTCATTGTGATTTTGTGACTGATATGATTGTAAATATGAATGTTTAGGTGTTGGATATGTTAATACCTTATAATTTTGTATTATGCATGTAAATGCCTTTTATAATTAGAAATGGCAATGGACATAAATTTATTTTGATGAAGAACATTATTGCAAATAATTTAGCATTCTTCATTGCATTGATTATTAAAGAAGAGGTTTGGAATTATCTCTTTCTTTAAACACTTTTGGGATATTAATAGGAAAATATGTGATTGCTGCTATATCAATTTATTTATTTATTTAAATAAGGCTCATGCTAGTGAACTGGAAAAAGATATTCATTGTGTTTTCACTCTTGATTGAAAATACCAATACCCCATCTTTGTTTAGACTTATTAGTATAAGTCAAATGGTTTATCAATTCGTTGCTAAAATATTGATTATTCATCCCAAATGACAGTCTTCATTAGGGTTTAGGGTTTAAGGTTTAGAGTTTAGGGTTAGGGTTTAGTGTTTAGACAGATAAAAGTATTTGTAGCTCCTTAAACTGTTGAAACTGTAGTGGTTGATCCCAGTGTTGATGATTTTATGATCGCTTTAGATGAAATTCCAGAAGTTGTGGATGTTACCACGTTCTACTTAAAATGTGTTAAATTGCTCGAGGACCCAACCCATAGGCAGATATTCAAGAGGTTGCAACCCGAGTTGCATGTTAAATATTTACGTCTCTCGACTAAAAAATGAGTCTTTGTTATTTTATGGTTCTTGTATTTGCGGATTGTAGGGGATATGTTTTCTTTTTAAGTATTTTAAAGACAATGATATGTGCAAGTTTTTTCATTAAAGTAGTACATTTTTTGAGAAATGTTTGCTTTTTTATAATTGGATGGTTTTTTGTCTTCTAATTTAAGTTGTTTATTCATAGCAAAATATTTATCTAGAATGGATCGGCAATGAGAACACCGCAAACGAATGGCTGCGGCAATTGATACATTGCTATTATAATATTATCGCTCCATCAGAGTTTGAACACCGCGCATGACCTCATCCTTTATTGGGGATGAATGGGTGGGCGAGATGCTTGATGGACATCCCATAAGGTTCAGCAACATATTTCGCATGAGTTTTCCCATCTTTTTGGATCTTCTACACGAGCTACGTAACAACCACGGTGTCGGAGGTTCCTTCAGAACGACTACAAGGGAGGTCTTGGCAATTACATTGTACATTTTATCTCAAAACGAATCAATCAGAGGAGCCATGGAGCGATTCTAACATTCCTCTGAGACAATAAGTTGCTACTTCTCCGAAGGTTTTAAATCACTAATTAGCCTAGCTTTCCACATAATTAAGCCAGCATATCTGTCATTCAGTACAACTCCCGAGAAAATAGCTAATAACCTGTGTTGCATGCCATTTTTCAAAGTTATTTTTTTAGTGCATTATGTTTACTACTAAATGTAATTATTGTGCTCACATTCGGATCATTAACACATCAAAACAAAACTGCATTGGGCAATTGACGGTATGCACATGGATGCCCGACTCCCTAGGCATGAAAAGGTGGCGTACATTGGTGGGTGTGGTTCACCTACCCAAAATGTGATGTTTGTATGCGACTTCAACATGTGCTTCATATTTGTGATGGTCGGATGTGAAGGGAGTGCCCATAACAACTGTCTTTTTGCCTATGCAACAAAAAATAGCAGATATCGCTTCCCTCACCCACCTATAGGTTGACTTACTTTTCTCAATCTATTAGTATTTTTCTGCAAGGGTCAATAATAGTGACTTTCGTGACAGGTAAATATTATTTGGTGGATGTTAGATATCCCTTGCACAGAGGGTATTTAAAGCCATTCCCAGATACAAATATCACATTCCTGATTTTGAGAGATCAAGTGGCGTCACCCGGGGTAGAAATGAAATGTTCAACAAACGTTACTCTTCCTTACGTGGTGTGATCGAAAGAACATTTAGTATTTTGAAGAAGAAATGGGTCATCCTATGCGATATGCCGACATACTCATTTCGTAAAGAGGTACATATCGTGGTAGCTGAACCACTCCGCGAACTTAGCTTAATCTTAATATGGTAAGAATTTGATAAAGAAGTGTATAAAATATTCAATAATCGCAAAGTCACTCTTATCAACATAGGTATATGTATCGCTCAAGTAATACAGGGCTCTAGTAGAGTCCTGGATATCGATCCCACAAGGAATATTTTAGAGGCTACGAACTAGAATTTCAGAAACCAATATAGAATCACAACCTTGTAGTTCAAATTGCCTATTTGTCATTAATAAGCAATCGTAAATAAGATGTAATTTTAATAAATTAATTCTACTAACAATTAACTACTTTTACTAATAAAGTGAGGTTCAATATATAAGCAAGCATCCTTCTCCTTGTTAAGAAATTTAAGTGAATGGATAATTAGAATTAGTTTAAAACTGTGTTGTGCCAAATAGGAGCATACCTATTCTTTACCCTTTGGTCCAGGTATAAAGAACATTGACTAATCCTATGCTTGGTTACTGAATCTACGGCTAGGCTTGGAGGATACCGGCTCTCACTTCGGAGCTCCCACATTCTCCTCGCCTGAGGGCTAACATCTACACTTCAGCACCCAAATGATTGGACTAAATTGAGGATTTTAGTCTGTCACTCTAAAATCTCCAATTCTACGCCCGATAAATAATATTTTCCTATTTATTTGCACCCTACTTTCAAGGACTTTGACCTCCTTAAATCTTGGATGTAATCTTCACTTTAGTTGTAAAAATCAATATATTTTAACAAATCAATTGGCCAAATTGAAAGTAAATTAAGATTGAAGTGAAAAGATTATCACAACTTCTTTAACATTCTCTTGGCACAACTAATTCAAATTACCATTTCACAAAATCTCAAAACAAGGAGAAAGACAGAGAAACTACTCAGATCTCATGGAGAAGATAAGACAAAACTTGAATTTCATATATAAAAGCAAAGTTATACAAACTATAATAAGTAAATACAACTTATCTCGAATTCCTCCCCAAGCAAACTCCTTGAAGTTCCTTTGAATCTCTTCCTTTCTTTACATCACGCAGAATTATCTTTCGAAGCGACAAGGAGGAAGAAATCTCTCACTTTCCTTCCACTCAAACAATCTCTCGGAGAATTCCTTACAATTAACACAAATTAAACTAATTCTATATAACTCTAATGGCACCACCAACACTAACAAACACAGTGGATACCCTTTTTCGGCCTCAAATTGTTTCCTTTAAAGTTGTAGAAGAGTTTCCAAGAGTTGCCCAAACATCCTTTCAAAAATCGTCCACATTTGATGCACCTCGTGATAGAACAGACATACTCGCCGTCGGCGGCCTCGATCTCGCCGTCGGCGAGCTTATAGAATACTAGGTTTTGGACCTTCTCTGTTAAGGCTCGCTGTCGGCGGGGTCGAGCTCGCCGTCGGCGCCATCGATCTCGCTGTCGGCGCCCAATGTCAAATCTTCATATTTTGGTCTTTTTTGCTCCAAATTTGCTCATTTTTGCATCTTTTTGCTCCGATGTCCATAAATCAACATACCTGTAACAAACCATCAAAAGCACCTTTCTTTAAAGTACAATATCATTAAAATCAATATAAAATAGGCATAAAAATCTTAACATATTTTCAGTTGGTCAAAATCCCCCAAACTTAACTATTACTTGTCCTCAAGTATTTTTTAGTACTACATAAAAGTTATGATTTGTTGTGCTAAGTTTTTAATTCAGAAATACTATAATTTTGATTTAAATAAATATTATAGTAAGATTTCTTAGAAAGATTTTCAAGTAATTAGATTAACTCTGTAGATGTAAGGTTATCTAGTCATCAAGTCTAAGAATTCTAGTATTCTATTCATTTCAAGCATGACTACATGTTGCAATATCAATTCACTTAGAATATTCAGATGATAGGAAATTCATGAGGACACTACTAGTAAAAATACTACTCTATATATATAAGTTCAGAAATGTATTTAGTTTTCCCTTTAGGTTAATCCAAGTGAAGCCAATTTTTTATAAGGCATCTCCTCAAGCTTCTCCTCACTTACTTTTTCTTTTCTTTTCATTTGGATTGCTTTTCAATCCTTTATATATTTTTCTTTTCTTTTTAGGGATTTTTTTTTAATCCTTTCTTTTTCTTTTTCAAGTGAGGATTACTATATCTGGATAGTCTGTTAATAATTTTAAACTTCACTCTTCTTTTCCTAAATTTAAAACTTAAAGCATTCCTTTACCTTATATGTAATTCATAGTATTTACATCATTGAGCCCCAATCTTTTCTTTCTCAACTAAATTCCTAAGATTCTTAATATTTCAAAATATAGTTTTATTTACTTTAAATAGTTAACTATAGTCTTATCCCCTTATACTAAATATCATAACCTATAAAATTAATTTTTATCACCAAAAATATTTCTTTGAATCTTCCACAACATTTAAATAAAATCTAAATATAGTTAACTGAATTAAATTTTATCACAAAAATCATATTTATAAATTTTGAAAATATTTTAATTGAGAACAAATAACAGTTAATATTTTTCTCCCCCCCAAACTTAAATTTTTCAATATATAGAAATAAAACAGAGTGAAAGAAAAAATCTAAATATAAATCATACATTTACACTTTAGGCATTTTCATCTTTCTGAAATTTTGCAGGTTCTTCTCAAATTTTTTAACTTCAACTGGCCTGTAATATTAGGAACTTTTCTACACAATATAACAGATTAAAGAATTTGCTAGGGTAATAAAATTTTGAAATAATTACATAAATTAAAAGATTTAACAACCACAATTGATTACACTACACAGTAAAATACCAAATAGCATTTCCATTTCACAACACAATAACAAACAATCTACTATTTTATCTTAGAGTCCACAATTATAATTATAATCTACGCATCACAATTCATTCAGAAATGAAATATAAACAAATACACATCTCAGAAAATAATACAGTACACAAAATGTAAATAACAGAATAAAAATAATACAATAAAACACACACACATACATCACAATCATTAAATTTAAGATTAGACATCGAAATCCCATTTTATGTCTTCATCTCCCTGGTCAGCGGGTGGATTGGGCTGATAACGAGTATATCGAGGGCATTCAGGAAAAGTCACATCCAGCTCACCTCTATAGTGTCTGGCCTGAGCATCATAGTAAGCAATCTCGAAATCAGAATGCCGCTGAAGATACTCACTGTCATGATCGTGTCTTCACTCTAATCATTCAATCCTCTGATCTATTCTCTCAAGTCTTTCATCTAACTTTTCAAAACTCTTCCGTTGTAGGGTCATCTCATTCATCAAATCATAAAGGGTAGGGGAGCTACAGGCGGAGGGTCATAACTAGTAGAGGGGATATCTCTACTAGTAGATGTGCTTTACTCCTACTCTCAGATCTCCATTCTTCATGGGATTCATATGTCTTTAAGCTGGCTTTACTAATGGGTTTCATAGGGTAAACCCATTCTTCATCATCTCTAGCTTCCACTCTAGATAATTGGCAAAGTGCATAAATGAGGCCAGGATGTTCTAGTCCTCCACTTGATTCACTCTTTGTCGTGGCCAAAATATTCTTATAAATTATATTCCCCACATTAATGCTTCTATTGTTCTAAATACAGAAATTCAGAACCGCTCAATCTCTCGACACTTCACGATGGTGGTAGGTAGGTAACAAAGTAGAACAAATGAAATAATGTCATGCTTTTGCTGTGGCATTCATCATGGAAAAAGGAAATTTATCTGTTAACACTGTTTAATTTTCCATGTCCATTTCCCATCAGTGAGAAAATCAATGACATCGTTCAACAGACCTTCCATGGTTCCAAATGTCACATACTCGCTAGAGTAAAAATCGTGAAGTTCGTTCTTCAACAGCTTTGTTGGTAGTGTAGCAAAAGTTTTCCCACCTTCTTTCACTAATAACTCATTCAACTTCTCCTCCAGGATTATCAAAAACTCTATCTTGTATACATTTCTTTCCTTGGAAGATAGAAGTGTACCTTGACTGGGCTTTTGCATTTACAAATCGAGCCTCGTCAAACTCAAGTCGCCTCTTTTGTCGGGGAGCCATTTTTCGATCTATCAAATTTACAAAAATCTAAACTAAACTCCAAAGTAATGATAAAATGACTTCCAAAGGTGACTTTAAGGATTCTAAATTAAGTTCCATGAATTTCATCCAAGTACTTTCTCCGCATTTTCAATTTTTCCGGAATTCCTAAATGTGGAAGAAATTCATGGTGAAAATAAAAAATATTTACATAGGAGGGAAGCTCTTACAAATGTTGACCTCATTTTTGGTGAGGTCTGGTCTTCCTCTTAGTGCTTAGGATCTAGGCATAGGACTTCTCCTGGACTATCCTAGAGGACTAGAGTTGGTACCCACCATTTAGAAATTTTTAGCCACTTCCCGACTCCTCTTGGGACCCCACTTGGATGGTTACAAACCTCTAAATCACCTTAGAAGGTTAAAACCACCATATGGAAAACCAATAGTGAGTTCCCATAGGAATGTTTGGACTTAGGGCAACCTTGGGTGACTTGAGCTTCTCTTGCACACACACACACACCCGTAAGCCATTTTACCCAAACTTTAAACTTTTCCCTTTCTACCCTTTAAGAAACTCACATGATTGAACCAAATCAACTAGTCTTTGATTAAGATGGCTAGGGTCAATATGTGAAGGGTTATAAAGTGGTTACCTTTTGGCTAGACTTGGTCCTAAAGTGGTTGGACTTGGCTAAGTCCATGGCTCATACTTCTAAACCCTAATTCCATTCCAAATAACTTTTACTCAATCTTGACCCCACTAAAATGGCTCCATTCTTCCCTATTTGAAGCACCTTTCATTTTTCCAAAATTTCAAATTTTGACCTTGGGCCCCTAAACTTACCCAAAATTACCTAAATTGCCCCTACAACCACCAAATCATCCAAAATTTTCTAAAAATTACCCAAAATTCCTAAAAATCATCTCAAAACAGTTCCCACCTCTTAAATCCACCAAAATACCCCAATACACTCCAAATAACCTCCATATACCCTAAATACCCCTCTTGCCAACATTCCAAAAATTTCCAAAAAATTCCAAAATATCCTAAAAATTCCCAATTTCATTTTGTTCAACTATATCATAACCTAATTTTGCCAAATTAACCCACTTTCAAACCAAAATCCCAACTTGGCTCACTTAGCCCAAATGGACCCAATGACAAACCAAATAAACCCAATTGACCCCAATTTTGATCAAATTCAATTCCATACTGAAATTCAACATCCCCAATACCAAGCCCAATTTGGTTCACATTTGAGTTCAATTTCAACTTTAATCCAAAACCCCCAATTTTGGCCTTATGACCTAATTCACCCCAAAATGGCCCAAAGCCACTCAATTTTCCTCAAACTAAAATCCAAACTCTTCATAACACATTCCTATACCAAATAAAACATTCATTTGGCCAAAATTTTGATTGAAGTCCCATACAAAATCACTTGAAACCAAAATCCCTAAATTTACCCTAAGGTTGTCACATGACCTAAATTCTCTAAATTGAATCCCCTCCTAAGCCCAAAATTTCCACCCAATTTCTATCCTAAACCTTTCATAAAAATCACCTACATCATTTTAAACCATTAATTGAGCTCTAACCAAGCTCTAGACAAATCTAAATCCAACTTAACCCATGGTTACCCAAATTAACCAAATCACCAAAATCCATCAAATTCACTTCCCAAATCAATTCAAATTCATTCCAAACCTTTTCCATAAGCTTTGTGACAATCATTTAAGATATTTTGATCAATCAATTTGATTCAAATCAAACCCAAACTCAAGCTAGCCCAACCTAAACTCAAATCAATCCATATGAACACATGATCCAAATTAAACCCAACCAAGCCAAATTTGATCAAATCAACCCCATGACAGCTAACCCTAGACCTCCTAGGATGGGTTTGACCTGACCCAACCCATGCCCCATGATCCATGGACCAATGGTCCACCACTTGGGACCATTGGGTTTAACCACTTGGCTAAAGCTAAGTCCCATCCTTTAACGCACCTTAAGTAAGCTCCCTGTCAAAATTAATTGGAGTAAACTCCTCCTCCACTCCTCCTCAGGCCTGCCAGTACTTACCAGCTGCCCCAGCCGCCGGAACAGGCACGTCCGAGCGCCCCTTGTGGGCTTAAAATTCAAAATTGGAGCTTGGCAGTGAGCAATCTCCTCACCAGCCACCTGGCCTGCTCAGCCCTCACCCTAAGTGGCCCAGGGCACTTATTACCTGGCCCTGAGCTCCCATCTCCGGCCATGGCTATAAAACCCCCCCCCTCTCGGCCAAGTTTCATGTGTTGAACTTTTCCTCACAAAACGTCCTCAGATTGCTCCCAGACCTCTTCCCAGCTAAGAGAAGAAGATCTGCACTATCCTCCTGCCTTGAATCCCCCTAATTGAGCTCAAGTTCTCAGTTGAAATTCAGGCCAGAAACAGGACATACCCAGAAACTCCACCAAAATCAAATTAACTGCACCCACACCATCCCAACACCAAGAGAAGAAGTTCCCTAGTGAAAGCCCCCTCACCAGGCCACCCAGTTGTTATATCGATCAGAGCTCCAAATCGGGTTTGGACGAACTTGGGTCTAGGCAATTCACCACAACCAGGGGCTTAATCCCTAGGCTTCTGGAACTCCAACGAACATGCCGAGCATCTCTGATCGAGGCCTCACCTCTTAGAGCAAAGGTATTGAACTTTCCTTCCTCCCGAGCTTCCAGTGATTCTCCATTTTATTTGGCTTGATTTCAATGCATGTTAGCCGTATGGATAGCTTCGTTTAGGCTAGACAAGCAAGTAGAAACAAACCGCACTCAATTTGGTTGAGTATAGCTCGATATCTTAAGGTTTTGGTGTGGACGGATCTCGAGTTGAACCAGATGAGGACGATGACCAGCCATCGTTGGATGGCGAGTGTATCGAATGGACGGTGGAGATCGAGCCGGACAGAACCGCGGAACGAAAAGAAAATGCTGACTCAGATGGCGGCGCCGAATGGGGAGACGACACGTGTGACTTCGGAGCCGTTTAGGTTGAGGTGGCGCTGCGTCGGATAAGTAGGAAATTAGGGTATTTTTTATTTATTTAAATTACATAAACTTTGAAAATACATATCTTTGTATAGAAAAATCCAAAAAATTAAAAAGAAAAATACCCTCTTGCTCAGTAGAAAGAGGAGAATAATGTGGAAAAAGAATTGAGTTATTTTGTTGAGTGTTTAATATCTTGGGAATATTCTCTGAATTTTCCAAGGCCAGAGGCTATGTCTATGGGAAGTTATATACTTTCTAAGTTCAGAGTCATTTTCTTGAAAATTAATTATAAAAATTAGCATGTTATTCATAAAAATCTTGAAAAATTAGGGGAAGTATCTCTGGACCAGAGGACCCTAGGAAAATTATGGCTTGATCTAATTCATTAAAAATGAGCTTAATTTGACCAAATATTCAAAACTGAAATTAAATTAATTTGGAACAACCACACATCAAAATGATATGAAATCAATTCTCCACTGATCTTTAAGGTCAAGGGAACTCCATATAAAAATTTCAAGTCAATTGAAAATGATTTAACCCACTAAATGAATTATTCAAGTTACATGGCTATATCTGAAATTAAAAAATTCATAAAACCCAAAATATAACTAAAAAATTCATAAAACTCAAAATATAACTAAAAAATTCACCAAATCAATTTTGAGGCCTCTCTGAGATCAGAGGAGTCTAAGAAAATTAAAATTGGATTTTTCCAAAATTTTCCATTTTAACCTATTTTTGGGTATTTTAATAATTTAAAAATTATAAAAATAATAAAAATATTAAAATTCATAAAATGTCATATTTGGTCTCCTAATCACTTAGGAACCAATCAAATATTTTTCCTAAGTCTCTAAGTAAAGATATTGAGTTTTAAAGGCTTAGGGTAATATTTAATATTAAAAAATTGATTTTTTAACCCTTTCACTAAAATAATTCTAAAAATTCAAAGAAAATCAAAAAAATATAAAATTTGTTTCTCTGAGTTCGCTTACCTCAGAGAGATTTAAGAAAAATATAAAACCTATTTTTCTATTCAATTTTATTTTATAATTAATTAATACTCCAGAAATTAAAATAATTATAATAAATAAAATAAAATTTAAAAAATCCAAAATTGGTTCAAGTGGTCCTTTGGTTAGTAGGAACGTGCCATAATTTTTCTATGGACAGAAACTTCATCTTGGTCATGTTGTTGAATTTTCATTGAAAATCCCTATTTTCACTAAAATAATTATATAAATTAAATTAAAAATAAAAAAATCATATTTTCTCATCTAATGTCTTAATTTACATGTGAGTGAGGTGGAATAAAAATTTTAAATTCATTTGAGCTTGATTTAATGATTTATGAGATGAGTAAGTTTAAGAAGGCACAAAGGTAATTAAGGAACTTTAGCCTTAATCAATATTTAGGCTTAACCAAAGGGAAGGGTAAACATTTGATCTTAATTTTCCTTTTGGATGATTGAAACTAATGGGAGTAAAGGGGTAGAAACCCATTAATCTCCTTTAACATTAAAGAGGGAATCTCAATTAATTAAATCATTAAACTTTGGAAGTTAATTAAGGCATGAATTATTAAGGTTAAGAGATCTTAACATAGGAAGATTCTAATTCTTTGAAATTGAATCCCTAATCAATGAATTGATCAAACATCACTTAATTTTTACTAATGAAGTCATAAAAAATGTTGTTTGAAACTAGTAATTAAAAGGGGGAATAATCTTGAAATCTTATAATTAAATTAAAAGCTTAAAGTATTTAAGTTAATTTGAAATAATTTAAAGATCAAACTAAAATAAACTTAACATATTAAAACTAAATTAAAAATCACTTACAGTTAAAAGATTTGAAACCCTAAGATCAATTTAAAATAGTTTATAATCAAAATATTAAAACTAAGCTAAACCAATTAAAATTAATCTAAAATATTATAATTAAGTTAAAACAAACTTAAATCGTTAAAAATTAACTGAATCAAATAATTTAAACACCTTTTCAACCTGAATAATTTAAAACATTTGAAAATCAAACTAAAACTTTATAACTAAATTGAACCATTTTAAGTCATCAATTCAACTTTATTAAAAAAATGGTTAAGTTCTTTAATGAACTAATTCGCCCCTAAAGGCTTTCACCTTTATAACTCTTAAATGAAGTATCAAATGAAATGTCACTTTACTCATGGGATAATCAAACATCCTAGTTCACTGAGCAAGAATCAAAACTTAACTAGAATCTTGGATGATTAATTCATCCATATAATGAAATTCACTTGGACTCAAGATAATCCCGAAAGCGTTGAAAAGATGTTTAGGACCCGTCCTAAGCACTTTCTCAACCTAGTGGGATGTTTTAGAAGAATAATTGAACTTCATTATTCTTTGATGAAGAAATCATCCTTAAACACACCTTAGGAATTGACTAGTGATAGGACTAGGATTTGGTAGACAACCAGACCCTTCCCTTAGCTTTACCTAGGTGTTCTCTTTATATATAAATGCTCTAACATGTGTTTTAAGTGTAGTTGGAAATGACAAGAAGACCCGTCATGTATGCTTTTATTTTATTGCAATTTACTTACTTGCACTTCACTTTACTTTCCTTTCCTGCAAGCTTGCATGTTAAACAACAATGTCACCCTGCATGAAAACTGAAACTCTTAAGATAGCTGCAAAATTGAAACCAAAACTAAATTAAAATCAAAACATGATAAAATTCACCGCCACAACATTTAAAATATAAAACAACTCAAAATATAATCACAAACAAAAAAACAAAACTACAATTACAACTAAATTAAATCGTCTCGTTGGTTGATCTGGAATCCCTCAAATGATGTAACCTACGTGTTGCTAATGAGATTTCCCATGGTCTAAATGAAAGTGTGGAACTCTTTCAGTTGAGTTTAGCAAATTCATTTGGACTAAATCCGATGAAAATAGTGGTGTCGGGATGATGGAGCCGTTGGATTTTAACCAGTTATGCTTAATCAACTTTAAGATTTCCCCTAATAAAACTTAAGACATTGAATTTAAAACTCAACCTCTAAACCATGAAACTTCTATAAACTCTTGATTGCCACTTTTTAAACTAAATCTTATGCAACAACAAGAAGCTCGGAGAAAGCGTGGTAGACAGCACGGTCGACTTCGTCAGCTTTCCTTTCCTTAGTAATTGAACAAACAAGTCATAGGATTTCGAGGTAGTTTGTCTAGTGCAACGTAAATCCTCAACTTCTCTTTATGCATTTGCATAACTATGTTATGCAATTTGAGCCCTAAACTCGTTTTAGGACTCCGAGGTAGTCGTTTGGTACAACATAAACCCTCACATCTTTCAGGCTATTTGTATGATTACATCATACGGATATAAGTCCTAATTAATTAAAATTGGCAGGATCGTAACATTGAATAATTCTCTCTAAATCAAAGCCAAACAATAGGATAGTTGGGAAGTCACCGAGGTTCTCCTCGAATCTGTGACATCCCCTACCTTTCTTCTATTGGATTACCAAAATAAAATGTTCCAAATTTGATCCAATCCCTTTTGAAATTCCAAAATCAAATCCTTTGAATGCTCAAACTTTAAAATTCTTGAAAGCAAAACCACTGATCTTTATCGAGAGTTTTCTTAAGTGATTTCCGTCACCTAGGATGTAATTAACTATAGGGGCTTGCCCTTATAGGGAATTTTAGAACTCAGCTTAATATAAACCCTATTTAATTCTTTTGTATTAAATAGGGAAATTTGTCGACAAATAAAATGGTTCGCAGACCAAACAGATGTCATAAATTCACTATTTTATCTAATTGAACCCCATTATTAAACATGTGTCTATTCCTCGGGATAAACATGTAGTTTATGGTGTGGCGTTCAATTATTTGAACTACTACAGGTATGAGATCAGTTTGCTCTCATATTTTCAAAGTCAAATAATAGTTTCCAAACTATATATATATATATATATACTTAAATTAAAAATAATATAAAATGCGCCGACAACCAAGTGATGATCAAATCCGGTGTCAAAATGAGTTGAAATAGCCCCAAATCCAAGATCTCTCAAGCCCTAGGTCTATTTTTGGTAAATAAGGGAAGAAGATGATGAATAGTGGTGGTTGACTGGTCAAAATAGCAGTTAAAAGGTAGTTTTTGGGATCTCTCCATCGGCAGGATCGTTCGCGCTGTTAGCAAGCTCAATTGAATTAATATCAGTAGTCTCGAGAACAACTCGCTGTCGGTGGCCTCGAGGGAGCAGTCGGCGAGATTCTTAAAATTTATTTAATTTCTAGATTTTTACGATTTCGATCAATTTTAAGCCTCTTCGACATCTGTTCCATTATTTTAATCATAAAGTTTAGTGAATAAGTGATGAATTAACACACGTAAACATTCACAAAACAAAACATCACAATTATATATAAAATCCAAGTGTAACAATGCACATTACACAACACACATAACGTAGGTATTTTCTCAACCTCAATTCATCAAATCAGCGCGCAATCCAAGCCACAATACTCTAAACGCTGAAAACAAACAATCCAATCTAAATCTCAACTATACCGAGATAAAAAATCAAACATCGAAAGCAAGCAACCAAATAAGTTCAAATTAAGTCTAAACACATAGAAACATACAAAGTAAAGCAAATCTACTACTCCTCTGATTCAGTGTTGGTTTCTCCTCTGATATTACCCATCGATTGAACATGAATGTAAAGGTTATAGAAGGGTCGGAAAGGGAATTCTTCAGTAGAATCTTCTTCTATCCATCCCATCTTTCTCATTAAGCGAATCAAACTTCCTTCGAAATGTCCAGAGTGATCAAAGTGCTCTTTCATCCTCCAATCAATGTGATCAAAGAAACCAGAGATATTGTTAATTGAATTTGTCAAATTTTGTACCCCTTTCTCTAGTTTCTTAATCTATATAAGATCATCAGCATCTTGTCCGAAACTAGAGGTTGAATTCGAATTGACTTCTATGATGATTGATCCATAATAACGCCCATCTCATTCTCCTCTTCATTTTGGTTGGGTCTAAAGGCTTCCAAGGTAGAAGTACATTTTTCTAAATCTCATATGAAACTTGGAACAGGCTGCATAGTGAGAAAATTATAGAAGGTTGTCCAAGCCCATGAGTTGATCTTTGAACGATCAGGCCCAAAACAGACTTCACAATTATCGATCCAATGTCAATTGGCCATCCCATTTGAATACAGTAATTCAATATAACACTTTCTTTGGTAACTTTACCAATCTTCATCGTCGGCAATAACTTTGCAGAAATGAAAAGTGCCAATGTTTTGATACGGGATTTAGAAGTGTAGCAAAAAACTAACATACCCGTTTTCTCTAATTTCCCAGTCTTCAGTTTCGTCCGTTAAATATTGGTAGATCTCATTCATCAGATTTCTTGTCGGGATGAAGTTGGCATAATGGCAGACAAGAACATTCTCGATCATATATAATTCATTAATTCATGTAGGAGTAAAAGTTATCCACCTACCTCGCACATAGACGCTTCTCTGGTTGATTCCATGCAATTTAGCGTAAAACTCCTTCACCACAGGAACAACTACTACAGCAGTAGTGTAGCAAAATACTTCCCATCGTTGTCACACGATCATCTCTTCAATCCCTGTTTGAGGATTGTTTGATCCTCGACTCACAAAACCTCTTTCTTTGATTAATCCCCTCTTTGTCAGCACTTTGTTGAAGATTCGTTGTGCCTCGACACTAACGAACTTTCTCCGGTTGAACACTCGAAATCTAGGGTAATCTGTGGAACTGGAAGCCATGAGGGATGAATTCAAGGGAGTTTCCATTCGTTTTTAGGAAATGGAGAGTTTAGGAACCGTCACTAGAAGTTTATAGGGGAAAATTCAGCTAAAACTGCCATTTCGAACTTCAAAAACTGTCCACTCGCCGATCTCGCTGTCAGCAGCCTTGATGGCACTGTGGGCGAGCTTGTGCAATTAAATTGTTAGGGCTCTTGGGAAAAAACCGATGTCGGCGGCCTCGAGGGTGCCGTCAGTGCCCAAGGCAAAATTTGCACATTAACACCGTGGTCCAAATGCATTCCAAATTTTCTCTATGGATCCAAATTCCATGACGATCAAAGGGTAAATCGAGTAGTAGAATTCAATACTACACATACTAATGATAAATTCGAACAAATACTCAATAAATAAAGATAACTATGGGTTGCCTCCCATAAAGCGCTTGGTTTAACGTTGTCAGCCCGACCTATTCAAGTGTTATTCAGGTTGACTGAGCATTAAAACCTCTTTAAAGTTTGGTCTTTTACCCTCAAAATATGATTTTAATCTGTGTCCATTTACTTTAAATTTATTCCCATTCTTCGGATCTTCAATTTCAACAGCTCCGTAAGTATAAACTTGAGTCACAATAAAGGGTCCTAACCAACGAGAATTCAATTTCCCAAGGAATAACTTCAACCTTGAATTGTAAAGCAAAACTTCTTATCCTAGTTCAAAGTTCTTCTGATTAATCTTCCGATCATGCCTTAACTTCAGTTTTTCCTTATAAATTCTGTCGTTATCATAAGATTCATTTCTTAATTCTTCCAATTCATTCATTTGTAACAATCTCTACTCACCAGCATTATTCAAATTATAATTGAATTCTTTAATCGCCTAATATGCTTTATGCTCCAATTCTACTGGTAAGTGGCAAGTCTTTCCAAAAATGAGTCTGTAAGGAGTCATTCCAATATGAATTTTATAAGTAGTCTTGTATGCCTATAATGCAGTATCTAGTCTCGTAGACCAATCTAATCTACTAGGGTTTACAGTCTTTTCTAGACTTCATTTAATCTCTCGATTAGAAACTTTAGCTAATCCACTAGTCTGAGAATGATAAGCAGTAGAGATTCTATGAATAATATTAAACTTTTCTACCAATCTCTGAATATATTTTTTCCTGAAATGTGATCCTCCGTCAGTGATAATCACTCTCGGCATTCTGTATCTTGTGAAAATGTTTTCATTAAGAATCGTGAAACACTTTTAGCATCACAATGAGGTAAAGCTTGTGCTTCAATCTACTTTGATATATAATCAACTGCAATTAATATATATAAGTTTTCAAATGAAGGAATAAATGGTCCCATGAAATCTAATCCTCAAACATCAAAGATCTCAACTTCTAACATGAAATTCAGAGCCATTTCATTTCTTTTAGATATATTACCTACTCATTGGCATCTATCACAAGTTTTGATATATCTGTAAACATCTTTAAAGAGAGTAGGCCAATAAAATCCAGCTTGTAAAATTTTATGCACAGTTTTATCAGTCCTAAAATGTCCTCCAAATTCAAAATCATGGTATTTTTGAATAATCAGTTCAGTTTCTTCATAAGGCACACATCTCCTAATAATAAGATCCTTACATTGCTTATATAAATATGGTTCATCCCAAAAATATGCTTTTGCATCATGAATGAATTTTTTATGTTGCTGAAGTGTTAACATTTGTGGCAAAATATCACTTACAATATAACTAACTATATCGGCATACCAAGGTATTTTCCACTCATTAATATTATAAAGTTGTTCATCAGGGAAACTGTCTATAATTTCATTATCGGTGTCAGATAATTCATGATATTCTAATCTCGACAAATGATCAGCAATTTGATTATCAGTTCCCTTTCTATCAATTACCACAAAATCGAATTCTTGCATCAAAAGTATCCATCTGATAAATCTTGGTTTGGTATCCTTATTTTGCATCAGATATTTAATAACAGAGAGATCAGTATGCACAATACATTTAGTCCCAATTAAATAAGATCTGAATTTGTCAAAAGCATACACAATAGCCAGTAACTCTTTTTCAGTAATTGTATAGTTAATTTGAACATCGTTAAGAGTTCTACTAGCGTAGTATATAACTTTAAAAATCTCATCATATTTTTGTCTGAGAATAACTCCATTAACATATTCACTAGCATCACACATTAATTTGAATGGTTTCTCCCAGTAAGGTGAAACTATTATAGTTGTTGTGATTAGTTTATCCTTTAACAACTCAAAGGCATTCAAGCAGTCTTTAGTAAATTCAAATTTCTTGTCTTTTTCTAAAAGTTGGCATAGAGGTTTGGTAATTTTTGAAAAATCTTTAACGCCTGTAAAAATCAGCAAGTCCAAGAAAACTTCTTACCCCTCTCACTGTAGTAGGAGGTGGTAGTTTAACTATAACTTGAATTTTTGCAGAGTCTACTTCCATGCCATTTTCTGAAATTTTATGCCCTAATACAATTCCTCCTGCAACCAGAAATTGACATTTCTCCCAATTTAGAACTAAATTAGTTCTTTCACATAGCTCTAAAAATTTTTCAAGATGATTTAAGAATGTGTTAAATGATGTTCCAAATACTGAGAAATCATCCATAAATACTTCTATTACATCATCAATTAACTTACTCAATATACACATCATACATCTCTGGAATGTTGCAGGTGCATTACATAATCTGAAAGGCATTCTTCGAGAAGCAAAAGTTCCATAAGGACTAGTAAATGTGGTTTTCTCTTGATCCTCAGGAGCAATAGGAATTTGATAGTAACCGGTATATCCATCCAGAAAGTAATAGTACTTGTGTCCAACAAGCCTATCCAACATTTGGTCTAGAAAAGGAAGAGGAAAATGATCATTTCTAGTGGCAGCATTTAATTTTCTATAATCAATACAAATACGCCACCCAGTAACTTGCCTGATAGGTATTAATTCATTATTCTCATTTTTTCAATAGTTACTCATCCTTTCTTAGGAACACAATGAATTGAGCTTACCTAGGCACTGTCCGAAATAGGAAGTATAATTCCAGCATCTAACCATTTTAAAATCTCTTTTTAACTACTTCTTTCATAATAGGGTTCAGTCTCCTTTGTGGATCAATTCTTGGTTTATGTTTATCATTCAATAAAATTCTATGCATACAAATCGAAGGGCTAATTCCCTTTATATCAGCCAGAGTCTAACCAAAAGCTCTTTTGTACTTTTTAATGTATCCATTAATTTTTGTTCTTGAATTTCATTTAAGTATGAGGATACAATTACTGGTAATATTAACAACTCTCCTAAAAATGCATATTTCAAAGGATTAGGAAGAGTCTTCAATTCAAGTTCAGGTGGTTTTATAATAGATGGTATTAAGATTTCATTCTCTGGTACTATTGAATCGAGCGTTTCAAATTGTTCCTGAATATAATCAGCTTTTTTGTTATCAATTTCATCATAATTATCGTTTTTCATATCTTCATGTTCTTCAAAATTTTCTTTGAAATATTCTTTTCTCAAATAATCGCATGTATCCATTCTAAAATATTCATCATCTTTTTCTATTAAAGGATATTTCATTGACTTTGAGATGTTAAAGGTCACTTCCTGATCATTTACTCTCATAGTCAACTCTCCTTTTTGAACATCTATCATGGCTCTTCCTGTATCTAGGAATGGTCTTCCTAAAATGATTGGTATTTCTTTGTCTTCTTCCATATCTAAAATGATAAAGTCTACAAGAAAGATAAATTTATCAACCTTAACCAGAACAACTTCTACAACTCCTTAAGGATGTGTAATAGATCGATCAGCTAATTATAGAGTTACAGAAGTTGGTGCAATCTCTCCTATTCCTAACCTTTTAAAAGTTGATAGAGGCATCAGATTTATGCTAGCTCCCAAATCACATAATGCTCGTCCATAAAATTTTTCACCAATAGCACACGGGATAGTAAAACTACCAGGATCTTTAAGTTTTTCAGAAAGCTTTTTCTTAATTATAGCTCTACACTCTTCACTGAGTGCAACAATCTCATGATCTAATAACTTCCTCTTCATCCTCTTGTGGTGAAAGAAGAAGTTCCCCCATCAAAGCCCCGTCACAGAAGGCCTCTGCACCAGACTTCCATCAAAGCTCAAAATTGGCCTTGGTCACTTTCATACCTAGACAATTCACCAAGACAAAAGGCTCCATCTAGAGGTTCGTTGGGACCAATCGAAGCTGCCACAACCATCTAATTGAGGCCTCCCCTCTCAGACAAAGGTATTGAACTCACTCTTCCTCTCGAGCTTTTCTTCATCCTCTACAATCGTACACTATATTTCATACCGTATAAACCATATGGATAGGTTCGTCTAGGCTAGATGAAGCTCTAGGAACAAACCCTATGTGATTTGGTTGAGTCTAGCTCGAGATCTTAGGTCTAGAAGGTGGACTGCTCTCGGGATGAACCAATCGAAGACGATGAAGGAGCGCCGTTGGATCAAGCGTGTAACGCTTGGATGGCCAGGATTACGCCGGACAGAACACAGAGCATAAAGCAAGCGATGAGTCAGATGGCGGCGCCAAATGGGGAGACGACGTGTGTGCTTTCTGAGACGCTAAGGATGAGATGGCGCTGAGCCATTTAAGTAGAAAAATCTTTATTTTATGATTTATTTAAATAGCCAGAACTTTAAAAAGCCATATCTTGGTCTAGAAAAATCAAAAAATAAAAGAAAAATACCTTGTTGCTCAAGGAACAAAGGAGAACAATGTGGAAATGGTTTGAAGAATTTTTTATGCATATTTTATTTTTAATAATTTAAATACTGATTTCAGTCTTTTAATTCTCCATTGACCCATACATTTCACCATGGCTTGAGCTTTGGGGGACTTGTTCTATCTGTCATGAGGGATCTTCCTTGATTTTTTCTAAAGTCAGGGGGTATCCCTATGAGGAGATCTCTATTTTTCAAATTATTGTGACTGTTTTGGTATAATAATTATAATATTTAAAATAATAATTAGAAAGATACAAATTAAATGTTGGTAGGTCTCTTATGATCAGAAGACCCTAGGATAATTATTTCATGGGTTAAATCATTAAGATATGCACTAATCATCAACTTGACCTAAAACAAACTCTTAATTAATTAAGATAAAATAAAAATCAAAATAACCCAAAAATGATTCTCCACTGTGCTTCAGGGACAGAGGAACTCCCCTAAAAATTTTGAAGTCATTTGGAATTAATTTAATAAGTTAAATGATTTTCTTAAGCCCAATGACATTTTTGTCACTTAAATGAATTTTAATAATTAAAATACCACTAAAAAATTTATAAAATTAGTTTTGGAAGTTCTCTGTGATCAAAGAAATTTTCTAAAAATAAAATTTGAAATTTTATAAAATTTTCATTTTTTGCATATATTTTAATATTTAAATAATTAAAAAATGTAAAATCACAAAAATATTAAAGATCATAAAATTGTCACATTTGATCTCCTAATCACTTAGGGACTATCCCCATAATTTTCCTAAGTCTCTAAGTCAAGATAGTAATTTTCAAAGGCTTAAATGAATTTTTAAATGGCTAAAAAATGAATTTCCTTTATTTCGCACCAAAATAATTTAAAAATTAAAAGAAAAATTAGAAAAATATGGAATTTATTTCTCTGGGTTCTCTGATCTTAGAGAGATTTTTGAAAAATATAACATTGAATTTTCAACTTTTAAAATATTTTATAATTAATTAAAACTCCAGAAATTAAAATAATTCTAATAATTAAAATAAACATAAAAAAAATCATGTAATTTGGTCCAAGTGGTTCTCTGGTCTAAGTTTACCTCCAGTAAAAATTTCAAATTATAATATTGTGTTTTGATCAAGTTATTGAATTTTCACTAAAAACCTCTATTTTTACAGCAAAATAAATATATAAATTAAATTAAAATTTGAAAAATCATATTTTCTAGTCTGATGTTTTAATTGTCTCATTAGTAAGGTAATATAAAAATTCCAAAGTCATTTGAATTGAATTTAAGGAATTATGAGGTGATTAAGGCCCGAAGGGCAAAGTTGTAATTTTTAGGGTTTTTAGCCTTAATTAATATTTAGGCTTAATTAAAGGGTAAATGGGTAATAAGTTATCCTGAATGATAAGATTGGATGTTTGAAACATTAATGGGACAAATGGTAGAAACCAACTTCAACTTTGTCATATCAAAATTAAATGTTTGAATTTTCCTAATTAATTCTAATTTGGAAGATAATTAAACAAAATGATCCTTATAGTTAGGGGTTAATCTTGGAGATCAATAATCCACTAACTTACACCCCTCTTTGATATATTAAATGATAGCCCAATATTTTGATAAAAATTATTTAAACTCATTTAACATTTTCCAAAAAGAATTAAAAAAGTATCAATCAAAATTTTAAGGGTTTAGTAGTGAGTTAGGCTTAATCAATCATGCTAAAAGAAGTTTAGAAAAACAGTCAAATTCTATATGACTGAAAACACTACAAGCCCAATTATGAAACTAATTAGCTAATTTTCCCAAACAAATTAACTTTTCCTAAAGGTGTTTTCACCCACATAATTCTTAAATGAAATAACAAATGATAATTACCCTGTCTTTCAGGTTAATTAAAACACCAATTTACTGAGCATAAGTGTACAAAACAGATAAGTTATTTAATAATTATGATATATTCAAAATGATCTAAAGGAAGCTCAAAAGAATTGTGAAACATTTAGGTATCTCCTAGAGGCTTTCCACAAGTATTTTGGATACCTTGCAGGACTATTGCACTGATCATAGATATTAAATAAAAATTTCTCTCAAATGAACAAATAGGACCCGCCGGGTTATGACCTAGGAATTGGTAGGCTTGTGACGAACATATCCAAAAGGTTTTACTTCCCTGCAAATATAAATGTCTATTGCAAATAATACTAAATTTTCAGGTGGAGGAACAAGAAGACTCGCCAGGTACACTTTTTATATGTTTACATGTGCTTTCCTTTCTGATGTTATTCTTTACCGCACTTTACTTTTCTTACAATTTGCATGATAAACAACAATGTCACTCTGCATGAAAATTGAAACCTTTAGGATAGCCACAAAAATGAGACCAAAACTAAATTAAAAATCACAATAAGATAAAATTTACCGCCACAACATTCAAAAAAATAAAATAACTAAAAATTTAATCACAAACAGAACAAAAACTACAATTGTAACTAAATTAAAATGTATCATTGGATGATTGGGAATTCCTTGGAGGAGGTAACCCACATGTTGCTAACAGAGTTTTCCCACGGTCTGAATGAAAGTATGGAACTCATTAAGTTGAGTTTAGTAAATTCATTTGGACTAAGTGAATCCGATGAAAATAGCGGTGTCGGGATGATGGAACAGTGGGATCTTAACCTGTGTTGTTATAATCAACTTTAATGTTCCCCTAATAAAATGTTAAAACATCTCAATTTTAATATTTCTAAAAGATGACACTTCTCTTTTATCTTCAATTGACATTTCTTTAAACTAAGCCTGCTACGACGAGGAGCTTGGAGCATGCATATTGGGCAGCATGGCCATCTTCAACAGCAAAACTTGTGTACATCAGTAAAACCTTTCCTTATTTTAAACAATAAGCCATATGACTTCGAGGCAGCTTGCCTAGTGCAACATAAATCCTCACCTTTTCTTTAGGCCTTTGCATAACCCTACTGTGCAATACAAGCCCTAATTCGCTTTAGGATTTTGAGGTTGTCGTCCGATACGACATAAATCCTCCCATCTTCCAGGTTGTTTGTATAATCAGATATTATGGAAATTTAATCCCTATAATTAATTGACAGGATCGAAATTTGAATAACTTCATTTCCAAGATTTAAAGCCAAACTATAGGATAGTTCAGAAGGACATCAAGGTTTCCCTTGAATCTGTGTTCTTCCCCTAGCCCTCTCTCCTTTCGATTCTGATAAAATAAAATGTTCCAAAATTTGAGCCATTCACCTATTGAATTTCCGACTATCAAATTTTCTTTGGAAACCTTACCTTTGGAAGTCATGAATATAAATATTTTCATATCTATATCAAGAGTTTTCTTAGGTGACTTCGGTAATCTAAGATGTAATTAACTATAGGGGCTTGCCCTTATAGGAAACTTAATGACCCTATATTAATATAAACCCTATCTAGTTCATTCATATTAGGTAGGGGAAATTGTCGGTCAAAAAATGGTTCACAGATCAAACGGATGTCATACATTCTTTAGTTTATTTGATCAAGCTTCACCTTAAGCCTTGTACTCATTCTTCTGGATAAATACATGTCTTGAGGTGAAATGCTTGATTATTTAAACTATTATTTATATGAGATCGATTTGGTTTCATATTTCTTCAAAAATAAAAGTATTAATTTCAAAATCCATATATATATATATATATATATATATATATATATATATATATATATATATATATATATATATATTAAATTAAATCAAATTTCTATTTTATAAAATTAAAACCCTATTTTATAAAACTATATTTTAAACTCTTCAAAGATTTAAAAACGACTGACAGTTTTCTGGCGAATCCGCTATGAATGTGTTTCCCTCTTCATTAAGATCAGGAAATATTATATTTATATATCGATAATGTGCTCGTGTCCCTCGTGAGCCAGATTACCATTCTTCTGTTGACATACTTTACCCAATTCTTCCTTGGGAAAGTGTGATAAACTCCTACGGATTTCAGGATTGTATGTTTAGTCACTCCTAAACAGAAGGGTTCAGGATTCCTTAGGTTTTCCTTTTGATCTTGTGGGATCTGACCCCCATAGGTGTTTCAGCGAACAAATCTTGCTAAGGCAATTTGCGCTGCGAAGGAGACCTCCGATAGGATCCCATACTTCACCTTCTTTCTGTACCTCTCGAGTTCAATTTTGTCTTCGGCAGATTGACCAACTCTTCTTTAAACCTTAAAGCTCCTTTTAACCAACATGTGAAAACCTAAAAATGAAATAAAAAGATAATAAAATGGAATGAAATTTTTCCCAGTCCACAGAACAACCTTTTCCGTAGTGTTTGCACTATGATGACAAGGTTTTTGGCCCTCACTAACCTTCAGAATGTTTCATCGGCAGTTAAAGATGTCAGCCCCTACTCTGACTTTCTCCTACAACTTGCCTTCCTCCCTCGAAGCTCGTCTTGTAGCACCGATGATTCAATTCGGGACCGGCTTCAATGAGTTTGAAGTCGTACTTGGAAAAGCTCCGTTTGTGGTCGTGAAGGTTGCCACTCCCGAAATTCAAAGACCGTCTGTTGAGTTTGATCTGAACTCCCATGAAGATTTCCCTTCTGCTAAGAAGGTGAAGATAACCAATGCTCCCGTCAGGTCAGTTGTCTCTGTGCCAAGGAGAGTTGTTACCTCTACTGCCACCGGCTTTGCCGTCACCACACCTACTTTCCAGTCTGCCAAAGGGAAAGAGATTCTGCAAGAAGATGATTTTGAAGATACCCTCACTGCTCCACTGCAAGTCTTCGAAGTTGGATCAAGTTCTAAACCTCGCTCGCAAACTAAATCTCAAAGAAGAAATCGCAACCGCAAGATTCGCAGGGTCACCATAACACAAGTTACAAATCTGCCAGCAATTGATGAGATTCCTCAACAGGAGGAACTCGGTTTACCGGACACCTCTCCTCTTCTTCGAGGTAGCAGGTTCCACCCGTTAGCTGACACTACTAGAGATGAAAGCCTCCATAAGATTGTTGCTACGCTTCCAGCACCTCACTGATCACTAGAAAATGTATTAAGAATTTCATACCAATTTTATATGAAATTGCACTTTAAAGAAAGGTATTTTCTGTGTTTTATGGTAAGAATGAAGAATTATAAGTACTGAGAGCAAAAAGAGCAAAAAGGCGCGAATCTGGAGCAAAAAGACTAAAAATGATGAAAATTGAACTGTCCCACTCACGGCGAGATCAAGGCCGCCGACGGCGAGATTTTCCCTAGAGTTTTTGAATATTTTATAAAGAGCCCGCCGAAGGTGAGATTGAGCCCGCCGACGGCGAGATCGGCGCGGTTAGCCCACCTTCTAGAAGCCCGCCGACGGTGAGATCGAGCCCGCCGACGGAGAGACAGTTGAAAAGAGCCAGATACAATGAACTTGGATGCTTTTGAAGAGGTGCTTAAGCAACCTTTGAAGATTTGACTCCTTCTATAAATAGAGACGATTTCTGTCCCTTTAGTGTGTCATTTAAGTGTCATCCTTTGGTGAGTGTCATTTTTGGTGTCTGTTGGTGTTAAAGTCAATTAGTGTTCATTTGTGTTGGAGTAAATCAGAGAGTCTTAGTGAGTTTAATTAAGTGTGCTGTACTGGAAGGAAGAGTCAAAGAAACTTCAAGGAGTCTGCTTGGGGAGAAGAATTGAGATAAGTATATTTTTTTTTGTTTGTTAACTTTAATGAAATTCGTGCTTTGTGTTATTTTTCCCATGCTTTCTGAGTAGTTTCCTTAGTCTTTTTCCTTGTTGTTGAGATTATGTGAAGTGATGAATCAAAGTAACTGTGCCTAAAATTATTAAATAAAAATTGTGATAATCTTTCTCTTAAAACTTAATTTACTTTCAATTTGGCCAATTGATTTGTTAACATATGTTGAATTATCAACTATAGTAAAAATTACATCCAAGATTCAAGGAAGTCAAAAGCATTGGAAGGAGGGTGCAAATAAATAGGTAAATATTAACTATCGGGCGTAGAATTGGACATGTTAGTGTGACAGACTAAAATATTCAATTCGGTACTATTGTTTGAGAGCTGAAGTGTAGATGTTAGCCCTTAGGCGAGGGGAATGTGGGAGCTGCGAAGTGGCGACCAGTATCCTCCCGGCCTAGCCGCGGATTCGATAATCAAACATAGGACTAGTCGATGTTCTTTGCACTCGGACCAAAGGGTAAAGAATAGGAATGCTCCTATTCGGCACAATACAAACTCTAAACTACTTTAATTCATCATTCACTTAATTCTCTCAACAAGGAGAAAGATACTTTTTTAAATTAGAATCTTACATTTAAACCTTTTTGAGCAATAGTTTTAGTATAAGTGTTCTTAATTTTCGTATACTAGCTTAGTAAGTAAGTATACTTTAATTTGTCTTTGAAATTCTCTAACTTTCCTGTGGGATCGATATCTTGGACTCCATTAGAGCCCTTTATTACTTGATAACGATACGTATACTTGCGTAGTATCCACATTATAAATCATAATTTTCATAAAAGAATCATCAGTGTAAATACATATATTTGGTGCGGGATCAAGTTTTTGGCGCCGTTACCAATATCAATAACATATTTTTGTAAGTATAAATATCAATAGTGGGTCAAGTTTTTGGCGCCGTTGTCGGGGAAGTAAAGTAATTATTAAGGTAATTAATAGAATTACTAGAAGTAATTACTAGAGTAACGGACTATTTTAAATTTGACTTAAAAATTGTATGCGCAAATTTAGAAATGAAAATTTAATACCTTACGATTCAGAATTAGAGCGCACTATTAAAAAAATCAGAAAACAAAAAAAAGAATTTTTAAATTTAACACAAATGGCAAATAATTCAGAAATTGAAAATATAAACCAACAAAGACCATTAAGAGATTATGCCAACCCTACATTAGATGAAATTCACCTAACTATTCAAAACCCTGATGTAGTTGCTAACTCTTTTGAACTTAAACCTGCAATTATCCAAATGGTACAGAATAATCAATTTAGTGGTTCACCTAATGAAGATCCTAATTTACATCTTGCTAGTTTTTGGAACTATGTGCTACTTTTAAATATGAAGGAGTATCTAATGATGCTATTAGACTTAGGCTTTTTCCTTTTTCTTTAAGGGATAAAGGCTAAGATGTGGTTAAATTCATTAGCACCTGGATCTATTAAAACTTGGGGAGAATTATCACAAAAATTTCTATCCAAATGTCTTCCTCCTTCCAAAACTACAAAACTTAGAAATGATATAACATCTTTTGGTCAGTTTGATGGAGAATCCATATATGAAGCTTGAGAGAGATTTAAAGAACTTCTTAGGAAATGCCCACATAATGCGTTACCAGATTGGTTAATTATACAAACTTTTACAATGGATTAGTAGGATCTCTTAGATCAATCATTGATGCTGCTGCTGGAGGTTCATTAATGTCAAAACCATTTGATGAAGCCTATGCGTTAAACGAAGAAATGGATGCTAATAATTTTCAATGGCCTGCTGAAAGGTTAAACCCTAAAAAGATAGCCAGTGTTCATGAAAATGATGCAATATCTATGTTAGCTTCTCAAATTACTGCTATCTCAAAAAAAATTAGATCATTTTGGAATGAATTATTCTCCTACTATATTAGAAGAAAACTCATCTGGACAAATTATAGATTCTCAATCTCCTTATGAAACTATAAATGCTATTAATAATAGACCCAATAATCCTTATGCGAATTATTATAATCCTGGTTGGAAGAATCATCCAAATTTTAATTGGAATAACAATACAACTAATCAACAATGGATGAACAACTCTATAGGAAATCCACCTAATCAAGGAAATACGAATTATAAACCTTCTTATCCACCTGGATTTAATAACACTCAATTTAAAGATAAGAAGTTATCTATCTTGCAAAATCAAGGAAATCAATTACAAATTCAAGGAAATCAATTACAAAATCAAGGAACAACAATTAAAAATATTGAAACTCAACTCGGACATATCGCTACCGCGCTTAATAATAGAATTCCTGGAACTTTTCCTAGTAATGTGGAAATAAATCCTAAAGGAAAAGAACAAATTAAAGCGATATAATTATGAAGTGGAAAAGAGTTAGAAACTAAAATTCAGAAAGAAACAGAAAGTAAAAATGAGGAAGTGGAAATTGAAAAAGAAAAGGATCAGCAAGATCAAAACTTAGAATATCCATTGATCCCTATGAAAATATCTATAGAAAAGCCACCATCACCATTTCCTCAACGACTAAAGTAACAAAAAAAAGATAAGCAATTTGCTAAATTCCTTGAAATTTAAAAAAAAATTAACGGTAAATATTCCTTTTGTACAAGCATTAGAACAAATGCCTAATTATGTAAAATTTATGAAAGATATTTTAAATAAAAAAATTCACAGATAATGAAACTGTTGCACTTAGCGAAGAGTGTTGTGCAATTATTCAGAAAAAGCTTCTTGAAAAATTAAAAGATCCTGGTAGTTTCACTATACCTTGCGCTATTGGAGAAAAAATTTATGGAAAAGCTTTGTGTGACTTAGAAGCGAGAATCAATCTAATGCCTCTATCAATTTTTAAAAGATTAGAATTAGGAGAAATTTCACCTACTTCAGTAACTCTTCAGTTAGCTGATCGTTCTGTGACTTATCCTAAGGGAGTTATTAAAGATGTGTAAGTAAAAGTGGATAAATTTATCTTCCTGGTAGATTTTATTGTTCTAGATATGGAAGAAGATAAAGAAATTCCTATAATATTAGGAAGACCCTTTTTAGCCACTAGAAAAGCTATGATTGATGTTCAGAAAGGAGAATTGACTATGAGAGTAAACGATCAAAAAGTAACTTTTAACATAGTAAAATCAATGAAATATCTCGCTTTAGAAAAAGATGATGAATGTTTTCGAATGGAAATACTTGAACATTTGCAAAATGAACATTTTAAAGAATATTATGAATAAAAGTTAGAAAAAGAAAATACTGAATTAATTGAAGAAGCGAGATAATGAAAAAGCTGGATTATATACGGGAAAAATTTGAAATGTTGGATAATGCCGAAAACACTGAAAAGAATATAGTTTCGTCGATTATTAGACCTCCGAAGTCGAATTAAAAATTTTACCTAATCATTTAAAATATGCTTACTTAGGTAACTATTCAACCCTACCGATTATTATATCAAGTTGAATTGAATGAATCACAAGAACAAAAGCTGTTAGACACATTAAAAAAATATAAGAAAACTTTTGGTTGGACTTTAGCAGATATTAAAGGAATTAGTCCTTCAATCTGTATGCACAGAATTATTTTAGATAATGAACATAAGCCAAGGGTAGATACCTAAAGGAGATTAAACCCAATAATGAAAGAAGTAGTCAAGAAAGAAATATTAAAATGGTTAGATAATGGTATTATATATTCTATTTCGGACAGTGCTTGGGTAAGCCCAATTCACTGTGTTCCTAAGAAAGGAGGAGTGACCGTTAAAGCTAACGAAAATAATGATTTAATACCTATAAGACAAGTTACTGGATGGCGTATATGTATTGACTATAGAAAATTAAATGCAGCCACCAGGAAAGATCACTTCCCATTACCATTTCTAGACCAAATGTTGGATAGATTAGCTGGACATAAATATTTTTGTTTTTTAGATGGATATACCGGTTATCATCAGATACCTATTGCTCCTGAGGATCAAGAGAAAACTACATTTACTAGTCCTTATGGAACATTTGTTTTTTGAAGAATGCCTTTTGGATTATGTAATGCACCTGCAACATTCAAGAGATGTATGATGTCTATATTTAGTAAATTAATTGATGATGGAATAGAAGTATTTATGGATGATTTCTCTGTATTTGGAACGTCATTTGACGCATGTTTGAATCATCTTGAAAAAGTATTAGAGGTACGCGAGAAAACTAACTTAGTTCTAAATTGGGAGAAATGTCAATTTATGGTTGCAGGAGGAATTGTATTAGGGCATAAAATTTCGGAAAATGGCATGGAAGTAGACCTCCGCAAAATTCGAGTTATAGCTAAATTACCACCTCCAACTACAGTAAAAGGGGTAAGAAGTTTTCTTGGACATGCTTGGATTCTACAGACGCTACATAAAAGATTTTTCAAAAATTACTAAACCTCTATGCCAACTTTTAGAAAAAGACAAGAAATTTGAATTCACAACTGAATACCTAAATGCTTTTGAATTATTAAAAGATAAATTAATCACAACACCTATAATAGTTTCACCTGATTGGCGTAAACCATTTGAACTTATGTGTGATGCTAGTGATTATGCTTATAGGAGCAAGTACTTAGGCAAAGATATGATAAAATTTTCAAAGTTATATACTTATGCTTAGTAAAACTCTTAATAATGTTGAAATGAATTATACGATTCATCGAAAAAGAGCTATTAGCAATTTTTTATGCTTTTGATAAATTTAGGCCTTATCTAATTGGAACTAAATGTATTGTGCATACTGATCACTCTACTATTAAATATCTAATACAAAAGAAAGATTTTAAACCAAGATTAATTAGATGGATATTACTAATGCAAGAATTTGATTTTGAAATCATTAACAAAAAGGGAACTGATAATTAAATTGCATATCATTTATCAAGGCTAGAATATAATGAATTATCTGACACTGATAATGAAATTACTGACAGTTTTCCTGACGAACAACTATATAATATAAATGAGTGGAAAATACAATGGTATACTGATATAGTAAATTATATTGTAAGTGATATTTTACCACCTATGTTAACTTTGCAACAACAGAAAAAATTCATTCATGATGCTAAAACAAATTTTTGGGATGAACCATATTTATATAAGCAATGTAAGGATCTTATAATTAGAAGATGCGTGCCTTATGAAGAAATAGAACAAATCATTCAGAAATGTCATGATTCTGATTTTGGAGGACATTTTGGAACAGATAAAACTGCTTATAAAATTTTACAATCTGGATTTTATTGGCCTACTCTTTTTAAAGATGTTTATAGATATATCAGAACTTGCGACAGATGCCAACGAGTAGGTAATATATCTAGAAGAAATGAAATGCCTCTAAATTTTATATTAGAAGTTGAGATTTTTGATGTTTGGGGACTAAATTTAATGGGACAATTTGTTCCTTCATTTGGAAACTCATATATATTAGTTGCTGTTGATTATGTTTCTAAATGGATTGAAGCACAAGCTTTACCTCGATGTGATGCTAAGAGTGTTTTAAAGTTTCTAATGAAAAATATTTTTACTAGATTTGGAATGCCGAGAGTGATTATCACTGACGGAAGATCTCATTTTAGAAATAAATATATTCACAAACTAGTAGAAAAAATTAACATTATTCATAAGATATCAACTGCTTATCATCCACAAACCAGTGGATTAGCTAAAGTTTCTAATCGAGAAATTAAACGTATTTTAGAAAAGACTGTAAAGCCTAATAGATTGGATTGGTCTATAAGACTAGACACTCGCATTATGGGCATACATGATCGCTTATAAAACTCCGATTGGAATGACTCCTTACAGGCTTATTTATGGAAAGACTTGTTACTTACCAGTTGAATTAGAACATAAAGCTTATTGGGCAATTAAAGAATTTAATTACAATCTGAAAGAAGATGGTGAGAAGAGATTATTGCAAATGAATGAATTAGAAGAATTAAGAAATGAATCTTATCATAATGATAGAATTTATAAAGAAAAAATGAAATTATGGCATGATCGGAAAATTAACTCGAAGAATTTTGAGCGGGACAAGAAGTTTTCGCTTTATAATACAAGATCGAAATTATTTTCTGGGAATTTGAAATCTCGATGGTTAGGGCCTTTCACTATAACTCAAATATTTTCATACGGAACTATAGAAATTGAAGATCCAAAAGCTGGGCATAGATTTAAAGCAAATGGACACAAATTAAAACCTCATTTTGTAGGGAGAAGGCCAAATTTTAAAGAGGTTTTAATGCTCAGACCTGATTACTAACTAAATTAGGTCGGACTGACGACGTTAAACCAAGCGCTTTATGGGAGGCAACCCATAGTAGTTATTAATTATGATCTATTTACTAATGTTATTGAAAATTAAAATATAGAATAAATTCTACTACTCATTTTACTTTTTAAAATCATCACAAATTTGAATCTATACGAAGAAATCAGAAAATATTCGGACCGAAGCGAAAATTGGGCAATTTACCTAATCTCACCGACGGCGAGATCGTTACCACCGACAGCGAGATCGGTGCGCCCAAATTCAGTTTAAAGTATTAACTAGCTCGCCGACGGCGAGATAGTTAAAAAGTGGTTTTTTAAGAGTTATTTTGCGGTTTTGGGCGGTTCTAACATATAATAATTACTACAAAACGTTTAGAACTCATTATTTACACCATTCCTTCACTAGAAACGAATAGAGCCCCTCCAAAACAATCCATAATGGCCCCCAATCCATTAGAAACCACAAAATCTGGAGTGTTTAACCGACGAAAGTTCGTCAGTTCTGAGGCTCAGCGACTATTCAACAAAGTTTTGATGAAGAAGTGACTGATTAAAGAAAGAGGATTCGTAAACATAGGAGCAGAGAATTCAACGACAAAAATTGAAGAAATGATTGTTCAGCAACATTGGGAGGTATTATGCTACACAACATCTGCTGTCGTCATTTCAGTAGTCAAGGAATTCTACTCTAATCTGCATGCGATCCATAATGGAAGTGTTTACGTGAGAGGCAGATGGGTAACTTTCACTCCTTCTCGAATCAATGAATTATACTCGATTGAAAATACCCTCGTTTGCCACTATTCAAATTTTGTTCCGACAAGATACAACTTGAACGAGATATATCGATTTCTGACCTACGAACCTGATGATTGGGAAATATGAGAAGACGGGTATGTAAGTTTTTCTGCATCACTTCTTAACCCCGTCTCAAAGGATTGACATTTCTTTATTTCGTCGAAGTTATTACCCACTATGAGGGTAAACAAAGTCTCGAAGGAATGCGCAATTTTAAATTACTGTATTCAATCTGGATTACCTATCGATGTTGGATCTATCATTGTGAAGTTTGCATTAGGATTAATTGTGAATGGATCGATTCATGAACTCGGACACCCATAAACAATTTTTACTTTATGTAGTCAGTACCAAGTTTCCTACGAAGCTTGGGAAAAAGTGTTGTTACCCAGGAAACCATTAGATCTGACAGATATGTTTCCTACTTTGGATAACAATGATGATATAACAATTATCTCTGATCAAGCATCTCAAAACAATCCTTTAATCAGGCCTTTGATCGATAGAACTAACCTCGATTCTAGGAAAAATTAAAGGATTGGAGAAGGAATTACGGAATGTGATGAATTCTATCGATAATATCTCCGATTTATTCGATCACATGAGATCTGGAGAATGAAGGAGCATTTCGATCATTCGGGACATCTGGAGGCAAGTTTCATACGACTGTTGAGACAGAAGGGATGGATTGAAGAAGATTTTACATAAGAATTCCCCTTCAGGCCTTTCTACAATCTATTTGTGCATCGACGATCTATTGATAATATCAGGGAAGAAGTTAGTTCAGATTCCAATGAGTAGCAGAGATTATCCTTATTTTATTTATGTGTGTTGATTTGAACTTAGTTTTTAATACAATTTGGATTTTACGAAGTTAATCTCTGTTTATATGAGATTGTATGTTGTTTGTTTAGTCTCTACATTTAGAGTATTGTGGTGTGGATTGCAATGCTGAGTTAGATGTGTTTTGGTTAATTTGCTAAGTCAATTGTTAGTTTTGTGGTATTTGAAGTTTTTAAGTTCATGGATTTCATTTATAAAAGTTATAATGTTTGTGTTGTGTAAACCTTATATGAGTCAGTAGAGTATCTAATCTTAGAAAAATATATCAAATTAAGTGACCGAACATTAGAACAAGGCTTAATTAAATTGAACATAATTGAAAATATAAAAATTTTTAAAAATTCAGAAATCCCGCTGACGGCGAGATCGACCCCACCGACAGCGAGATTTTCTCGAAACTTTGGCCTTGGTAAATTAATTAGCTCGCCGATAGCGAGATCGCGAAATGTACTATATTTTGACCGGTCAACCGACATTATTCATCATCCCCTTCCTCAAAACTTCGAAAAACCGACCTAGGGCTTGATAGATCTGGGATTTGGAGCGATTTCAAGAAATTTTAACGCCGGATTTCATCTTCCCTTGGTAAGAGCTTCACTCCTATGTAAAATTTTTTTATTTTCACCATGAATTTCTTCTACATTGAGAATTTTGGAAAAATTTTGAAATGTGAAGAAAAGACTTGGAAGAAATTCATGGAATTTGATTTAGATTGATTTTAGTAACATTAGGAAGCCATTTTAGTAATATTTTGGAGATTAGTTAAGATTTTTGTAAATTTCATAGATAGAAAAAAATGGCTCCGCGACAAAGAAGACGATTGGATTACGACGAAAACCGATTTGTGAATGCAAGGGCACAGTCAAGATATTTTCACAACATTCAAGCCAGGAAATGTATTCAAGATCGAGTTTTTAAAAATCCAGGAGGAGAAGTGGAATGAATAATCAAGGAAAGAGGATGGGAGTGTTGACCTCATTTTTGATGAGGTCTTTTGCTTCTCTCTTTAGTACTTAGGATCTAGCCTTAGGCTTTTCCTTTGACTAATCTTAGAGGAATAGAAATGGAACCCACCACTTAGAAATTCAAACACCTCTTAACTCCCTGCAAACCCCACAAGCTTGATTGTAGACTCCTAATCACCTAGAGGGTTGAAATCAAATGTGAAGGTTTAAAGGATGAGTTCCCTATAGGACTCTTTGGCCTTAGGACTACCCTGGGTGGCCTGGTCTAGTGAAGGCTGACTTACACATACACTACACTCTCACACACACATTCCAAATCCTAAAACCCACACTCTCACCCAACTTGACCTCTTGACTCATGTAGGTAATTCACATGGATGGTCCTCAACCCCTAGGCCCCTGGCTAAGAGGGTTAGGAACAACATAATGAATGCCTCAAATGAGTCCTCTCATCACTCCTATGGGGTTAATATGACTTCATGGCTCAACCAAAATGATTCCATTTCACTCACACTTGCTCAATTTTCATTTTTCCAAAATTTCAATTTTTGACCCCTGGGGCCCTGGACCCACCAAACCTACTAAAAGCCCTTGGAACTACCCAAAACCACCAAAATTTCCAAATTACCCAAAACTTTTCCAAAATCAACCTTGAACATTTCCCAACCACTCAAATTGATCATCCATAGCCAAATATACCAAAATTTCCAAAAATACCCCCAATACCCTCCAAATTACCAAAATGCCCCTCTTGACTCAAAAATCCAAAAATTCCAAAAATTCCTAGAAAATTCCAAAAAATCCCAAATATTCCCATTTTCATTTTGTTCAACTACACCATGGGCCAATTTTGTCAATTTACCCCACTTTTGCTAAAACTCCCAATTTGATCCATTTTTAACCAAAGTGAGCCCAATGTCAAACAAAACCACCCCAATTGACCCTAATTTTGGTCCAATTCAATTCTAAACTTCAATTCAATATCCCCAATATCAATCTAGACCAAATCCAAGTCCAATTTGATTGACATTTGAATCTAATTTCACTTTTAAGCTAATGGCCCAATTTTGGCCCATGACCCAAACTTAGCCTAAACCAACCCAATTAAACTCCAATTAACCCCAAAACTTTTCTAAACCTTCCCTAACATCCCCACAAACAAAACACTAACATAATTTGCCCAAAATTTGGACCCAAACCCTACTCAAATTCAACCCAAACCCAAAATCCCTTAAATGGGCCTACACCCAAACCTAACCCAATTAGGCCCAAATCCCAAAATCAAAACTCAACCAAAGTTGAAACCTCTTTAAAACACTCCCATAAAAATTTCTCAATGTTAATTTTACATCAATTTCAACATTAGCCCAACCTTAGCCCAAGTTAGTCCATTTTGACCTATTTTGACCACTATCACTAAAGAGACCCGATTTAGACCCGATTCAATTCCAAACCACCTCAAGTTTGATCCAAATCACTCATGACACATCCTTAAACTAAACCCAACATTTATTTAGCATGGCCCTTTACAAAATTTTCATCTAAAAGCCCACTTCCAAAAGACATTCAAAAGCCCATTCCTAACCAAACTCAAAAGCCCAAGCCCATCCTAAAGCCACATTACAATCTCATCTCATCCTCACTTAATTAAAATCATTCCTAAGTCCTAAATCAACAATCAAACCTTTCTAAACAAAGCCATATGGCAAACCATCCAAATTTTACACCAAAATACCAAAATTACTTAAACCCATTTCCATGAAACCAAGCCAACTTTTCCCAAGCCATATAAGAGCCATGAAGCCATCCTTAAGCCCCATGTGAAGCCATGAGGGGATTGACATGTGACCAAGCTATTAATGGCAAAAGGAGGGCCCCCTTTCCTAATCCTTCATTAAGCCTTTTTAGCCATATCTATGTCACACACTAAACCATGCTTTGCCACCTAATCCTTGATGGAGACTCCACCACACATGGGAGGTTGACCCAGCCGATTGCCTCGGCCAAAATCGAGGTTATGGGAGAGTGAACCCAATCCATTTGGATGAGTTGACCAAACAAAGCCTAAAATGGCCTTATCCCCATACCACTTAGAGCCAACCCCTTTACACATGTCCAAAGCCGATTCACTTCACCGAACCCGAGCCTCGACTTCCCCAGTCAAGATGGTGACCCATGCTCGGCCGGCCGACCACCACGGCCGCCGGAAAACACCATGGCCGAGACCTTGAAAGGAGCCAAACATTGAAATTCCATCTTGCTTGAGCTGCCCCATGTCCAATGGCTGCCATGGCTCGTTCTTCCCTTGATCTAAGCAGTCGATCCAAGCCTTGACCCTCCCCAGGAAGCCCTCCAGCCAGACCCTATTTAAACACCACCTCCTCTCGGCCAAGATAGGTCTTTGAAACAAACCATACAAAAACTGCGCCAAAATCATTCCAGACTCTCCTCCACACCTAGAGAACTTAATCCCCACTAAAATCCCCCTGGCATTTCCTCTCTGTGAGCTCAATTTCAGAGTTGAAATCCAAGCCCAAAACCATTACACTTCACCACAGTGAGTCAAAGTCAATCCCCAAATTGATTGACTCTACACCTTCACCAGACCAAGAGTAGAAGTTCCCCAGCAAAAGCCCCCTCACCGAGGCCGGCCATTGCTTCCGACCTCCAAGCTTTGTGATCGGTCGTGGTTACTTTTATACCTGAGCGATTCACCGAGCCGAGGGACTTCATCTGGAGCTTGCTTGGAACCAATCGAACGTGACACAACTCTCAGATTGAAGCTTCACTTCTCTGAGCAAAGGTATGAGCTCTCTCTTCCTCCCAAGCTTCTGGAGATTCTCCATTTGATATGAATCGATTTCAATGAATATTTACCGTATGGATGTGTTCGTCTCTTCAAGACGAATCCATAGAGCATAAGAACGTAAAAATCCATTGAGAAATGAGGGAGATATTAGGGCTAGAAGGTCGACGGTCACGGGTTCACACCAGTCGGAGACGATGACCAGGAGCCGTTGGATCGCGCGTGTATCGGATGGACGGCTCGGATCGCGTCGGACCGGAAGATGTTACGTGAAAGGCGGGCCCCGGGACGGCCGGCTCGGATGGTGGCGCCCGATCGCGGCGCGACACGCACCCCCTTCGGAGCCGCCGAGGTTGACGCGGCGCCGCGTAAGATAAGTAGGAAAATATGGAATTTTCTTATTTATTAAATACCCAGAACTTTAAAAATGCATAACTTTGTGTAGAAAAATCACAAAAATAAAATAAAAATACTCTCTTGCTCAGTGAACAGAGGAGAATAATGTGGAAAAGAAATCAAGTCATTTCATTGAGTATTTTATTTTTAATTAATTATTGACTCTCTGCACTATTTTGATTCTCCATGCATGTAGACAATTCATCATGGTATGAGACCATAGGGCTTTTGAAGCTTCTGAACTTGGAAACATTCCCTGAATTTTCCAAGGTTAGAGGCCATCCCTATGAGAAGTTATTGATTTTTCAATTGCATGTTACTGTTTTGAGTATTTTAATTCCAATAATTAGCATGTTGAGAAATAAATTTTAGGAAAATTTGGTGATGTTTCTTATGACTAGAGGAACCTAGAAAAAATAGGTTTTGAGTTAATTCACATGGAACAACCCTAATTGGCCTAAATACCCAAAATTGAATTTTAATTAATTAGGGTTAACCACACATTAAATTGACTTGAAAACAATTCTCTACTGATCTTTAGGATCAGAGGAACATCACATAAAAATTTTAAGTCAATTGGATTTGATTAGCCTCACCAAATGGGTTGATTAAGCCTCTTAAGCAAAATGGATAAAATTAAATTTTAAAAATTCATAACTCACAAAATACTTTTCAAAAATTCACAAAAATGGTTTTGGAGCTTCTATAATATCAGAGGAACTTAGGAAAATTAAAATTGTAATTTTCTAAAAAAGTTTATTTCTATTTTTATTTTAATATTTTTAATAATTAAAAAATAATAAAAATCATAAAAATATTAAAAATCACCAAAATGTCACAATTTAACTCCTAATCATTTAGGAACAAACCAAATATTTTTCCTAAGTCTCTAGGGTAAGATGTTGAATTTTAAAAGCCTAAAACAATTTTTGAATTAAAAAATGATTTTCTTTAATATTTCCACTAAAATAATTCTAATAAATCAAAGAAAAATCATAAAATTATAAAATTTGTTTCTCTGAACTCCTTGAGGTCAGAGAGATTTAAGAAAAATATAAAATCCATTTTTCAACTTTTATTTTATTTTAAAATTAATTAATGCTCCAAAAATCAAAATAATTCTAATAAATAAAATATAATTCAAAAAATCACCAAAATTGGTCCAAATGGTCCTCTGGTCATTAAGAAAATCCCATAATTTTCTAAGGACAGAAACATTTCCTTGGTCATGTTATTGAATTTTCCTTGAAAACCCCTATTTTCCATTAAAAATAATTACATAAATAAATTAAATACAAAAAAAAAAATCACATTTTCTCCCCTAAAGTCTTAATTGACATGTGAGTGAGGTTACATAAAAAATTTCAAGTTCATTTGAGTTTAGTTTAGTGAGTTATAGAATTATTAAGCTTGAAGGGCAAAAGGGTAATTAAAAATTTCAACCCTTAATTAAAACTTTAGGAATAATCAAAAAGGGGAGGGTAAAATATTTGATTTTTTTTAAACTGATTTTGGATGATTGAAACTTAAATGATTGAAGGGTAGAAACCAACTAATCATTTCAAGAATAATTAAAATAAACCTTAATTAATTAATTAATTAAAATTTTGGAAGAGTAATGGAAATTTGAATTATTAAAAGTAGGGATATTACTAAGAGGATATTTATTCTTTAATTTAAAAATCCCTAAATAAATCACTTCAATAATACTTAATTCTTAATTAAAAAAAAGAAAGTTAATTAAAATAATAATCCAAATTAATAATTAAAACTAAAATTAAACTAAAATTAAATTAAAATTAAATTTAAACTAAATTAAAAAATTAAATCAAATTAAATTAAAATTAAATTAAAACTAAACTAAATTAAATTAAAAATTAAATTAAGTTAAAATTAAACTAAATTTAAATTAAAATTAAATTAAATTAAAATTAAGATTAAAATTAAGTTAAATTAAATTAAATTAAATTAAATTAAATTTAAATTTAAATTAAATTAAATTAAACCAAATTAAATTAAAATCAAAATCAAATCAAATTAAGTTAAAATTAAAATAAATTAAATTAAAATTAAGTTGAATTAAATTAAATCAAAATCATTTAACAACAAACCTAAATGAAATCATTAAGAATTAAATCTAAAATAATTTGAACACTATTTCAAACTTAAAATTGTTAAATTAAAACACTTTAAACCATTAACTCGAACTTTCGATTAATTTGATTAAAATTCTCGATAAACCAACTTGCCCTTAAAGGCTTTAATTATTATAACTCTTAAATAGAGTATTAAGTGAGATGTCACTTCATTCATCGAGTAATCAAATACCCGAGTTCGGCGAGCAAGAGACAAAGTCTAACTAAACCCCTGGATGATTAATTCACCTGTGCAACTAAATTTACTTGGACTCAAAACAATCCCAGAAATATTGAAAAGATGTTTAGGACTCTTCCTAAGCACTTCCTCAATATGACGGGATGTTTTAGAAGAACAATTTAATTGTTCTTTGATGAAGAAAATCATCCTTAAACTAAACCAACAACCTAGACGTCATAGGAGATGACTAGTTATAGGATTAGGAATTTGGTAGACAACCAAAACCCTTCCCTTAGCTTTACCTAGGTATACGTTGAAATATTTAAATGCCTTAACATGTGTTTTAAGTGCGAGCTTGGGATGACGGGAATACCCTCCGAGTACGCTTTTATTTAATTGCAATTTACTTTATTGCAGTTTACTTACATGCACCGTACTTTACTTTTCTTGCATGATAAACAAGACTAGTTGCATGAAAATTAAAACCTTTAGGATAGTCCACTGAACTGAAACCAAAACTAAATTAAAAATCATTGCAAGATAAAATTCACCGCCACGACATTCCAAAATATAAAACAACTCAAAATTTAATCACAAACGGAACAACAAAACTACAATTGTAACTAAATTAAAACGTCTCGTTGAATGATCGGGAATACCTCGGATGATGTAACCCACGTGTTGCTAACGGGATTTCCCACGGTCTAAATAAAAGTGTGGAACTCATTCAGTTGAGTTTAGAAAATTCATCTGGACTAAGTGAATTCGATGAAAATAACGGTGTCGGGATGACGGAATCGTGGGATCTTAATCGGTTCTGTTTAACCAACTTTAAGATTTGTTTAATTAAAATATTAAAAACACTTGGATTTTAAGATTTCTAAACCAAAACACTTCTCTCATCTCCTGATTTATGACTTCTAAAACTAAATCTCTGCAACAACAAGGAGCACGGAGCATGGTGGGCAGCTCGGCCATCGTCATCAGCAAAACCTGAGTCTACTTCAACAAAACTTTTCTTAGAATTAAATAACAAAGCCATAGGATTTCGAGGTAGTTTGCTTAGTGCAACATAAATCCTCAACTTTTTCGTTAGGCATTTGCATAATCATATTATGCAAATTAAGCCCTAACCGGTCTTAGGATTCCGAGGTAGTTGTTTGGTACGACATAAACCCTCACATCTTCAAGGCTATTTGTATGATCATGTCATACGAATATAAGTCCTAATTAACTAAAATTGGCAGGATTACAACATTAAACATACTCCTAAATTAAAACCAAACAATAGGATAGTTCGGGAAGTTGCCAAGATTCTTCTTGGATTCTCAGCTTCTTCTACTTCTCTTCCTTTGGACTCTTAGAACAAACTGTTCCAAATTTCAGCTAATCCCTATTGAAAATTTCCAAAATCCAATCATTTGAAAACCTTAAACTTTGAAATTCTTGAGAGCAAAACCACTGATCATTTTCGAGAGTTTTCTTAAATGATTCTTGTCATTTAAGATGTAATTAACTATAGGGGCTTGCCCTTATAGGGAACTTTAAGAACCTGGAGTAATATAAACCTCGCTTAATTTCTTTGTATTAAGCAGGGGAACTTGTCGGCTTATAAAATTGGTTCGCAGGCCAAACGGATGTCACAAATCTTTTAGTTTATTTAATCGAGCCCCATCATCGAGCGAGTGTGTACTATTCTTTGAGATAGATACACGGTTTGTGATGCGGTGCTCGTTTATATAAACTATTTGGGATGTGAGATCGGTTTGATTTCATATCTTAAAATTTTCAAATTTAAAATTATTTTCAAAATCAAATACTACTTTCTAAATTATATATATTTAAATTAAATTTAAAATCTAAAATTCGCCGACAGGGAGAACTTCTGTTACACCACAAATAGAGCTGCAGTGGAAGTAGTTAAGGAATTTTATGCCAACTTAACAGCAATAGAAGATGCACCAATCAAGGTGAGAGGATTTTTAGTCGATTTCAATGCTGCAAGAATCAATTCTTTTTATGAAGTATGTGACTTATACACCAGCGAGTATGATACTTTTGGAACAACAGAAGGACTGCTGGAAGAAGTAATCAACTTTCTCACTGATGGGAAAGGAGTTTGGAAAATCAAGCAGCGTGAACGGGTAAACTTCCCTCTTTCTATGCTGAATGCAATATCTAAAGCTTAGCACTTATTTTATTTGTTCTACCTTGTTACCCACCTATCACCATAGTGAAGTAACAAGAGATAGAAGCGGTTCCGAATTTCGTATTCGGAACCAAAGAAGTATTAATGTGGGAAATATTATTTACAAGAATATATTAGCCACTGCAAGAAGTGAGAGTGGAGGAGGACTAGGACACCCTGGTTTGATTTATGCACTCTGCCAATTATCTGGGGTAGAGGCGAGAGATGTTGAGGAATTGTTGGAGCCTATGAAACCCATTACTCCGGCTAATATTAAGACTTATGAATCCCACGAAGGATGGAGATCTGGAACTAGGAGTTACGTACCTTCAACTAGTAGGGATATTCCCTCCACCAATTATGATCCTCCTACTTATAGTTCTCCTACCCTTCATGATTTGATGAATGAAATGACCCTGCAACAGAAGAGCTTTGAAAAAAATTGAGGAAAAACTGGAGCATATTGATCAGAGAATTGGAGGATTAGAGCGAAGGCATGATTATGAAAGTGAGTATCTCCAGAAACATTCGGAGTTTGAGATAGCTTATTATGATGCTGAGAATCGTTACAGGAGAGGAGAGCTTGATGTTACATTTCCTGAATTCCCCCGCTACAGTCATTACCAGCCTACTCTACCCGCTGATCAAGGAAAAGACGATATAGTTTGGGACTTTGATGCGGAAGATTAGATTTTATGTTTATTTGTTTAGTTATTTGACTTATAACCTTTGATGTTATGATCGATTGTATGTTTTTCTTAAAACTTTAGTATTAATGTTTAGTTTATGAACTTGATTACGATATGGTGTAGATCTTTTTTAACATTGTTGTTAAAGTTATATAGTTTTTAAATTTTTTAATGTTTTCAGATTGCTATTGTAATCTTGGATTAGATTAGTAAATGTATGTGAATGTAGTGTGATATTTTAGTATAAAATGTGGTAGTATTGTGTTAAACTTCTTTACCCAACAATTTCTTTAATATTATGTATATAGAAAGTTATTAACAGTACATGTAATTAAGTGATGAAAAGAACCTGCAGAACTTCAAAAAGAAGAAATACCTAAAGCACGAAGGTATGATTTAAATTTACAGTTTATTTCATTTTCACCCTATATAGATAGATAGAAAAATTTAAGTTTGGGGGAGGGAAAAACACAAATTTAATTATTAAATTGTTCTCAATTTATATTTTCAAAAATTATTATAAAATGATTTTCTGTAGTAATTTTAATTCAGTAAACTAGAATTAATTTTTTTAATTATTATAGAAAGTTAAGAGAATAACTTTTAATGATTAACTAATTTTGTAGATTAAGGATATTTAGTATAAGAGAATAAGAATATAGTTAATTGTTTATAGTAAAGAAAACTATATTTTTAAATATAAAATTCTTAGGTATTTAGTTGAGAAAGAAAAGATTGAAACTCAATGAAGTAAAAACTTTGAAATACATATAAGAGAAGTAAATGTTTCCAGGTTTCAAATTTAGGAAGAGAAAAATGAAGTTCAAAATTATTAACGAAGTTAACCAAAAATAGTGATCCTCACTTAAAAAAAGTAAAGAAAAATGGATTGAAAATCAATCGAGAAAGAAAAGAAAAAGATATATATATATATATATATATATATATATATATATATATATATATATATATATATATATATATATAAAGTGAGGAGAAGCTTGAGGAGATGCATTATCAAAAATTGGCTTCATTTGAATCAACCTAAAGGGTAAACTTCAATTACATTTGTGAACTTATATATATATATTAGTATTTTACTAAGTAGTGCTTTCATGAAATTCCTATCATCTGAATATCTTAAGTAATTTAATATTGAAAAGTATAGTCATTCTTGAAATAAATAGAAGACTATAAATCTTAAACTTAAGAACTAAATAGCCTTATATCTATAGAATTAGTTTAATTATTTTAAAATATTTCTAGAAAACTTTACTATAATACTTATTTGAATCAAATTCATAGTAATTCTGAATTAAAACTTTACTACAAATAATCATTTACTTTTATTAAGTATAAAAATTACTTGAGGACAAGTAATACTTAAGTTTGGGGGAATTTGATCACTAGAAAATGTATTAAGAATTTCATACCAATTTTATATGAAATTGCACTTTAAAGAAAGGTATTTTCTGTGTTTTATTGCAGGAATGAAGAATTATAAGTACTGAGAGCAAAAAGAGCAAAAAGGCGCGAATCCAGAGCAAAAAGGACTAAAAATGATGAAAATTGAACTGTCCCGCTGACGGCGAGATCAAGGCCGCCTACGATGAGATTTCCCGAGAGTTTTTGAATATTTTATAAAGAGCCCCGCCGACTGCGAGATTGAGCCCGCCGACAGCGAGATCGGCGCGGTTAGCCCACCTTCTAGAAACCCGCCGACAGCGAGACAGTTGAAAGGAGCCAGATACAATGAACCTGGACGCTTTTTGAAGAGGTGCTTAAGCAATTTTCGAAGATTTGACTCCTTCTATAAATAGAGATGATTTCTGTCCCTTTAGTGTGTCATTTAAGTGTCATCTTTTGGTGTGTGTCATTTTTGGTGTCTGTTGGTGTTAAAGTCAATTAGTGTTCATTTGTGTTGGAGTAAATCAAAGAGTCTTAGTGAATTTAATTAAGTGTGCTGTACTGGAAGGAAGAGTCAAAGGAACTTCAAGGAGTCTGCTTGGGGAGAAGAATTTAGATAATTATATTTTTTATTGTTTGTTAACTTTAATGAAATCCATGCATTATGTTATTTTTCCCATGCTTTCTGAGTAGTTTCCTTAGTCTTTTTCCTTGTTGTTGAGATTATGTGAAGTGACGAATCAAAGTAACTGTGCCTAAAACTATTAAATAAAAATTGTGATAATCTTTTACTTAAAACTTAATTTACTTTCAATTTGGCCAATTGATTTGTTAACATATGTTGAATTATCAACTATAGTAAAGATTACATCCGAGATTCAAGGAAGTCAAAAGCTTGGAAGGAGGGTACAAATAAATAGGGAAATATTAACTATCGGGCGTAGAATTGGACATTTTAGTGGACAGACTAAAATATTCAATTCGGTCCTATTGTTTGAGAGCTGAAGTGTAGATGTTAGCCCTCAGGCGAGGGGAATGTGGGAGCTCTGAAGTGGCAGCCGGTATCCTCCCAGCCTAGCCGCAGATTTAGTAATCAAACATAGGGCTAGTCAATGTTCTTTGCACCTGGACCAAAGGGTAAAGAATAGGAATACTCCTATTTGGCACAATACAAACTCTAAACTACTTTAATTTATCATTCACTTAATTCTCTCAACAAGGAGAAAGATGCTTTTCTAAATTAGAATCTTACATTTAAACCTTTTTGAGCAATAGTTTTAGTATAAGTGTTCTTAATTTCCGTATACTAGCTTAGTAAGTAAGTCTACCTTAATTTGTCTTCGAAATTCTCTAACCCCCCCTGTGGGATCGATATCTTGGACTCCATTAGAGCCCTTTATTACTTGATAACGATACGTATACTTGCGTAGTATCCACATTATAAATCATAATTTTCATAAAAGAATCATCGGTGTAAATACTTATATTTGGTGCGGGATCAAGTTTTTGGCGCCGTTACCAATATAAATAACATGTTTTTGTATGTATAAATATCAATAGTGGGTCACACACGTTCATGATAAGGTGAGGGGATGGCCCACGGCTATCACCCGTGCTCACACCCTTCTAAGAAAGTTGTCTAAAGTGGAGGGTTGTTCCGTCGCCAAACTTCTCAATAGGATGGGATGCGAAATACCCCCCGAAATCAAGGATAAAATTCTAGAGATGGAAAGACCAGTCCGAGTTTCCATCAAACACTATTTGGAAAAACATGTTGATAAAGCTGCTACAGATGATACTACTATAAGCAAGTCAGTCAAGTCCTGGCTGGGTCCGAGAGTACCAACTGCCGATGATCATGAGAAACCCCGAAAGAGAAAGAGTAGGAGAGGAGTATTCTCCTCTGTACATGGTCTACACACTAGGGAGCACACTTCCCTTCGTCACCTTGATATCCTCGCCGAGACACCTTGTCTCGGGACGTCGACTTTTAAGAGGAAAGTATGGTTACCGAGAGGTGTTGTACCAGTACATTCTGAAAGGTCTGCTGACCACAAAAAGGATTGTGAGTCTGATGTTCTCATTGCCACTACCGCCATTGCTTCTGAATCAGTTACAGAGAAGAGTGATAGCACAGGGAAACCTACAGATTTAAAGCTGATTAAGAAGAAAATAGTTGATGATAGAGTTCAAAAGATCTGAGCAGAAATTTCTGAGTTAGCCAAACAACAAGGGTTGGATGTAGATGACGAAGATTACTTCCTGTCGGATTACATGAACGATGAATTCATGAAAATCAATATGGTCGAAACTCAGTCCAAGTCATCTGCGCGCGATGCTCCTAGTGAGGAGAACACCGCGGAAATTGCTAGCAAAACTAAGCATTTACGATGCTCTGATCCCGTCAAAGGAGATGAGAGAAAATTTGATCAAGGTTCTACTTGATCCTGATATTTGCTTAGCACAGTTGGCTAGCACATCCTCAGATGGAGTTTGCACTTTGAAAGAACAACCTGGTGTAACCTTCACCGATGAAGATTTGTTAATCAGTACAGCCGATCACAACCGTCCGCTCTACATTTCCGTTATCATCGGCAGGTTCGTGCTTTCCAGAGTGTTAGTGGATCCTGGAGTGTCACTAAACATAACGAATCTACGGACATTGGCCTATTTGGACATCGACGCCCGAGAATTGTCTATGGATAAAATGATGTTAAGAGGATTCAATAAGAAAGGAGAAAGAGCCCTCGGATCTATAATGCTACAAATGAAAGTTAGGATTCTAGTAACAACTGTAAAATTCCATGTCATCGATGCGGATAAATCGTTCAATACCCTGCTTGGTCGACCATGGCTTCACGAGTACAATATGGTCCCTTCGTCACTACACCAACTCATCAAGTACTACAAGGACGGACAAGAACATTGTATTAAGGGATATTTACAACCTTTGTCAATACATGAAGTAAGCATTTATGAAGACGCCGCCTACTACGTTCCCCCGAAGAGAACAATACTTTTAAGAGAAATTATGACAAGTAAAGCAGAAGATTCAGAAGAACTGCAAAAATGGGACCATACGACTCCTGATCAATGATCTCCCACCACTCCTTTGCAACGAGTTGGTGGAGGTTCTTTTAGCTCACGCGTCCGAGGGTCGAGGTCGGAGACGTGGTCGAGGAAGAACTCACCAAATTGTTGATAGAACGAAGCCGCCGATCAACATTGAAGTAGAAAGAAGCTATGAAGAAGATAAAGAAACAATGATGATAAGTCAGAAGAAGCCTCAGTTTGAGATTTCTACAGATGATACAGAAAGAGACAAATATAAATCAATGTATGATCAGATTAATCATTACGTGCAAGCCATGACTCTAACTCCGATCTATCCTTAAAATATTGAGAGTATGGAAGTCAAGGACGTCCATAACGATGGTTTTAAACCGATCAAGTTTTATAAAGCTTCTCCTTCTACTTCTGAACCTTGTGTAATTCTCGAAGAAAATGATTCTAATGAATTAATGGAAATACCTTTTGGTTACATTTCGCTCTATGTACAAAAGTTAATTCAACAAGGACATGTGCTAAAACAAATGCCAAAAGATAAGTAATAATCGTTTGCAAAACTATGGAATACGAAAGGAAAGAAACTCAACTCAAAAGAAGGTCTTAGGTTCAGTACGATCGGACCTATCGATGACTCAGAATTTTGCATGGTTGTTACTAGTCAGCTAGAAGAAGATTACCTGGACATATAAGATGAATACGAAGATCAACCAATAGAAGAGGCTCCGCTAGAATTCGAAGCAGAAATCAAGTCAACAATCGACGAATTAAAAGAAATCAATCTCGGGACTGAGGAGCAGCCCTGACCAACTTTTATAAGTTCATTGCTCAGCAAAGAAAAGGTTACAGACTTGGTCAGGTTACTGTCAGAATTTAAAGATTGCTTCATTTGGAGCTATGATGAAATGCCTGGACTATCACCTGCAGTTGCAGTTCACCGACTAGGAGTGGCTCAAAGTACAACGCCAATAAAGCAAGCCCCCAGAAGAATGCACCTCGAAATAGAACAACAAGTTACAGCATAAGTAAAGAAATTTATAGATGCTAAATTTGTCCGAGAAGAACAATATCCGACATGGCTAGCTAATGCCGTGCTAGTGAAGAAGAAAAATGGACAAATCTGAGTGTGTGTCGAATTCAGGGACTTAAATAAAGCATGCCCAAAGGACGAGTTTCCATTGCCGATACCGGAGTTAATGGTATACATCGCGTCGTCACACGAAATTTTCTCCTTCGATGGATCGTCAGGTTATAATCAAATCAAGGTGGCTCCAGAAGATGCAACGCTTACATCATCCAGAACTCCGATCGGGATTTACTGCTACACTGTGATGTCGTTTTGGATTAAAGAACGCAGGAGCAACATATCAAAGAGCAATGACAAAGATCTTCGATGACCTCATTCACAACCAAGTGGACTGCTACGTGGATGATTTGGTCATCAAGAGTATAGTAAAGAACAATCACCTAAATGATTTGAGGATTGTATTTGAACGATTACGGCAATACAATCTCAAGATGAACCCCTTAAAATGCGCTTTCAGTGTTACCTCTGGGAAATTTCTAGGATTTGTTGTCCGTCATTGGGGAATCGTAATCGACCCAGAAAAGATTAAAGCGATATTAGAAATGCCTCCTCCCAGAACCATGAAATAATTACGTTCTTTTCAAGGAAAATTGGCGTATCTAAGACGCTTTATATCTAAATTTTTAGGAAGGTGTCTCCCTTTTTCAAACTTACTTCGAAAAGATGTCACTTTTGTTTGGGGAGAGCTGTGTCAACGAGCTTTCGAAGATATTAAGTGATATTTAACGACACCTGTTTTGGCAGCCCCTATCCCGGGTAGACCATTGATACTTTATACTGCGGCTTTGGACGAGTCCCTCGGAGCCTTACTTGCCCAAGTCAATGATAAGGGTGAAAAAAATGCACTTTACTACCTGAGTCGACGTTTAATAACTACAGAAGTAAAATATCCTCCTATTGAGAAGCATTGTCTACCTTTGGTCTTCGCCGCTCAAAAGCTTAGACACTACATGTTGTTTTGTAAGGTCAACCTGATCTCGAAAGTTAACCCGTTGCAATATTTGATGACCCGACCAACACTTTCCGGAAGCTTAGCAATGTGGTCGATGATATTATTGCAATTTGACATAGCTTTTGTGCCCCTTTGCGCTATCAAAGGGTAGATTCTCGCAGATTTTCTTGCAGTGCACCCACTGCCAGCTGGGTCCCCACTCAACGACGAACTACCAGAAGAGCAAATACTACAAATAGAACAGCCCAGTGCCAAACATTGGGAAATGTACTTTGACTGAGCGTCATCAGCCCGAAGAGACAAAGGACAACAAATAGTGATTCCCGGCAAAGCAAGAATTATTTTAATTTTCATAACTCCTGATCAGGCCATGCTGAGATTCTCCTATCATTTGTAAGAACCATGCACCAATAAAGAAGCAGAATACAAAGCTCTAATCACCGGTTTGGAATTAGCAATACTAATGGAGATTACAGACATTGTCATTTATGGTGACTCACAACTCGTCATTCAGCAAGTGGTAGGACAAAATAAAATTATGAAACCAAGATTAGAAGAATACCACCGGTACATGATGAAGCTACTCAAGCAGATCCTAAGCGTGACATTCTATAGAGTTCCTCGAGTAGACAATGCCCACGCGGAAGCTTTAGCTAAAATCGGTAAAGAATTGGCTTGTGTACCCAAAGATTCTATAGATATTACATTACAAGGATGTCAGATTTTGTCACAAATCGACCTCGACATTCTACACAAAATTGGAAAAAAAGAGATAGCAGGCACAGTGGCAGATGATACCGAAAATTTTGAACCGCTGAGAGGGACCATTCGTGGTGGAGAAGATTTACTCTTAAGGATCTTACCAGTTGGGAGATTCTCAAGGGGAGAGACCCATGTTGTCGATAAATGGGCGATATCTCAAGAAGTACTATGCAACATGAGGAATCTGGAGAAAGATTTCCATTCCGATGTAGAATAGGGTCAGCGTCTGTGACTGGGTTCAAATCTTGTAATAAAATAAAGTAAAATGAAATAAAATAACCTTTCTCACATAATAAAATACGCTTGTTGAAATTTATAAATCTAAAACTCATAAAATTATATTAAATAAGATAGTGTCATCAAAACAATTATAAAACTTATTAAAACTTGAAACATAATGATTTTTGTCCTTGTTCTTGTTCGTGCATAACACCACCCACTGATATTTCCTCTATTTACTTGTGCAGGCGGTTTCGGGTTGCGAGTTGGTATTTGCCTCCGTAAATGGTTTGGACTTCGCGTTTTGAAAAAAAAACACACGAAAAGAAGGCTACAGACATGAAGTCAATGAGGAAAAGTGATCGCAGAGAGACCAGACAGACATCATGATACGGAGGAATTGGGGGACTCGTTGACCTACACTTCCTTGACACGAGACATACTCAGATTCCATCCATAATCACTACTCCAGAGGGTGATCTTGTTGCTGCTTCAGCCAAGAGAGCTCCAGATGCGCCGTTGGCACATACAAAGAGAAGAAATGTGAATTGCCACAAGCGTCGCCTTTTGGATAGAATGGAAAGGAGACAGGCTCGGGAGCTAGCCACCGCGCTATATCCCATTCCAGAAGATTCTTACAATCCCGAGATGAAAGAAACTGACGACAGTGCACCGCGCATCGATACCAAGCTGAAGACTGCAGAAGATCCCGTGCTGACATTCAATCCGATGGAAGAATTTTTGATTGGGCGTCTGACTTGCAACTCCGGTTTACCCAGACTGCCTACAGTGTCAGGGGCATTTTCAGAATTCCCGGAATGTCATGTACTACAGCTTGAAGAATACGATGCATTTGAGGCATATGCAGCTGCCTCAATGTTATTCAGGAGCCGGGAATATCCTGAGGTAGAACCGTACGTACTGCAGTTTGTCCTACTGCCGCCGCCGCCGCGAGGAGTTCTGGACTACGTCATGGCAAAGATTAAAAGAATCAAAAAGTAAGAATTTCAGCACTATGAAGACATACAAGGAAAGTTGGTCAATATCCTGGAAGGACTCAAGCTATACACTGACGTATTCTCGAGGAAAGATGAAGAAGAAATTTTGTACTGCATCGACACCCTATAGGCATTGGGCAAAGCAGGTCGTCTGAGGCCAATGACATATACAGAGTCGTCGAAATGGAAAAGAGGAAAGGGCAGAGTCACTATCCAGTGTGGCTGTTGCTATAACTTCGTGATAGATCGACAAGGCAATCCCCCGGGGATTTTACAGCATGATGAGGTGGATCTAGTGCCGCCACAGATTAAGAAAATGATAAAGAGGATGGTCGAGTGGCAAGTGTTGCCTGTAGACTGTATTCCTAACAGCTGCATCATAAATATTTATGAGGACGGGGGCTGTTTCCCGCCTCATATCGACCACCATGACTTTGTGAGACCCTTTTGTACGATCTCTTTTATAAGTGAAGTAATATCTTGTTTGGATGAGAGATCCAGATCATTGGACCGGGAGAATTCTGAGGTTCTGTTGAAATTCTTCTACTAGTCGGATCGGTGCTGGTATTAAAAGGAAATGGAGCAGATTTAGCGAAGCACTGCATCCCGGGAGTTTGAAGAAAAAGGGTGTCAGTCACCTTCAGAAGAATGGATGTAGACAAAGCACCATTTTACTATGAGCCAGATCCAGAATTGGAGAGCCTTCATCCTTTGCCACTGTGATGGCTGTACCTCCGGGTGTTCGCAAGGGGACTTTTGTTCCGGAGCTTAACCTTGACAGGTTGGCTCGTCCCCGCAGCAGTCTCAGATAGCAGAAATGTACTACCCCTTTCAACGGGTCATGACAGTTGGTGTCGCCACTTTTGCAGCAGCCAGATGATGTGATATGTCAGCTTTGTTCAAGTTTTGTACACATGATCTACTTTTGGATGCTTGTCAGCATATGATCAGTTGTACTACTTTCAGCATAATTAATGAAGATTTCTGTTTTTCAGAAATGATTTCTTTTCAGCTCGATAGTCGAAAGCCGTTGAACCACGTGTTTGGTTCCAAAATGAAAAGGACAAAAATAATAATGCAGAAGAAAAGGATAAAATCATAACAAAGTGAAATTAAAATTGAAATGAACTCGAAACTTAAGTTAAATGAAAATGAAATTGAAATGAAATCAAAATTGAAATTTAAAATTGAAGTTTAAAATCAAGATTTAAGTCAAATGAAACATAATGAAACAAAATAAATTGAAAAAAAAATGATAAAATAAAAACAAAAAATGATAAAGTTCTCTTTTTCTCTCTCTTGAGATTCTGAGTCTTTGTACTCATCTTTAAATCCCGCTTTTGCCAGTCCTCGCAAAATTTGGCACTTTTTACACATCGTCACCTCTCACAAATTTGAAATATCTCAAAATTCTACAAATCTTGCAATGGCTGCCAGTCTTGATCGAATTAAGCCAAATTCGCTTTCTTTGAAAGTCAAATACCAAGTTTTATCAAATTCTCCTTAAATGAAATTCTGGGATCAGTACATAAATTCTTATTCTCCTCTGTCACCTCTTAGGTTGGATATGAGTTTTTGAGCTTTCCCTCCTAATGTGACACCTTGGGACGGATGTGAGTCCTTGAGCTTTCCACCCCAAGATTCCCCAAAATTTCCTAATTTTCCATCACCCTTCCGAGAAATTTTTCTGCCTTCCATTAAATTCCGGGAACAGAGCTTAGTCGTCCGATTTCCCAAAATTCCCTAATTTTCCATTACCCTTCCGAGAAACTTTTTCGCCTTCCATGAAATTCCGGGAACGGAACTTAGTCGTTCGATTTCCCAAAGTTCCCAAATTTTCCATCATCCTTTCGAGAAATTTTTTCACCTTCCATGAAATTCCGTGAACGGAACTTAGTCGTCCGATTTCCCAAAATTTCCTAATTTTCCATCATCCTTCCGAGAAATTTTTCCGCCTTCCATGAAATTTTGGGAATGGAGCTTAGTCGTCCGATTTCCCAAAATTCCCAAAGTTTCCATTACCCTTCCGAGAAATTTTTCCGCCTTTCATGAAATTCCGGAAACGGAGCTTAGTCGTTCGATTTCCCCGAAATTCCCTAATTTTCCATTTCCCTTTCGAGAAATTTTTCTACATCCACGAAAATTCTGAGGGCGGTACTGAAATTCCGATTTCCCCTATACACTCAAAATTTCCCACAAAATTAAAATCTTCGAATTTAAAATTCCGCAAATTTTGAAATTTCCATGAATTCCATAAAATTTAAATTAAAATTTTAAAACTCAAAGTCAAGTTGAAATTTAAACTCAAAATTTAAATCTGAAATTAAACTCCCAATTCTAAATCCAAATTCCAGCTCCAAATTGATTCGGATCGGACTCCTTCAGAGTTTGGAAGCTTGAAATCCATAGCTTCTCTCACGAAGGTATTCCATTTTCTTTCCCCAGCGAGAGTTCCCGCGACTTGAAGGTTCATCTCCTAATCCCCAGCGGAAATTTCCTCGCTAAATTTTGTTTTATCTTGAGTTTTCACTCAGACAATTGTGTTAGTTTTGTTGATCTCGTCGGTCAACACCAATACGTGCAGCGTGCTTGCCCAGCACACCATACCTATTGGGGGTCCATTTGTTGACCTCACTTTTGGTTGAGGTCTGGTCTCTCTTTAGAATAGCTTAGGGTCTAGCCATAGGACTCTCCTGGTGAATTCCTTAGAACACTAGTGATGGAACCCTTCCCAATAAAAATTCAAACTTTTCTTACTTCAATGGGAGTTTTCATATGTTTAAGGCCTAACCTCCAGTTTTGGGAGGAAGAGACCAAACATAAGGAAGCCTAGAGGAAGTCTCCTATAGGTGGTCAGACCATAGGATCTACCCTGGGAGGTCTGGAGCTTACACCACACTCACACTACACACTCACAACCCTAAACAAGACACATTACCTTTGGTCCATAACTCTTTGGAAACTAATGTAAGTGGTTTTCCCAAGCTCTTAGCCTCAGGCTAGGGTTTGGCAAATACCAACACATAGAGGACCAAATGAGGGTGACCCTTGGTCCATGGCTCAATCTAAGCAATTCCATACTACTCACCTTCAGCCTACCTTTATTTTCCCAAAAATTCCAAATTTCTAACCCTTTTGCCCCAAAATACCTAAAATGCCCCCAAAACCCTTAACTTCCCCAAAGTTTTCAAAATCACCCAAATTACTCATAATTTCCCAAAATCATTTCAAAATACTTCCAACCACCCAAATTAATCAAAATTACCCAAAATTGCCAAATTTCCTAAAAAAATCCCCAAAATGACCAAAATACTCTTCTTAGCCCAAAATTCAAAAAATTCCTATAAATTCCCAAAACCTCTTAAATATTCCCAATTTCATTTCTCTCAACTACCACATGACCCAATTTGGCCAATTTAGTCCAATTTAATAAAGAGCCCCAATTTGACCCATTTAACCCAAAAGCACCTAAATTAAACCTAATGTCTGCCCAATTGACTCCAATCTTGCCCAATTTTAATTCCAAACTCTAATTCAACATCCCCAATATCAATCTAAACCAAATCCAAGCTCAATTGATCCATATTTGAGTTCAATTTTACTTAAAACCCAAAATCCCCAATTTTACCTAAGTGACCCAAATCCCCCAAATTTACCTAATACCAAACAATTTCTCCCCAATTTCAAATCTAAACCCTCCATAACACTCCCCTAAATTGGATTGAATCATCAATTGCCCCCAATTTGAGCCCAAGTCTCACCCAAATCCACTTGAACCATGTTTACCCAATTTTAACCCAGTTTCAACATTGCCCAAAATCTCCCAAATTGATTGGCCTAACCCTAAAATTTCCACCCAATTGATGTTGGGAACTCTTCACCAAATTTCCCTAAACCATTTGGAGCCCTCAATTAGCCTTGGACTTAACCCTAGCTCAGCCTAAACCCAAGTTGACCTAACTTGTCCCAAATTTACCAAAATCCCAAAATCCACCAAATTGAACCCCAAAATGAACTCAAAACCACCTTAAGTCTCATGAAAAATCTTCATTACAATCATATACACAATGTTGCTCAATCAATTTGGTCCAACTCAAGCCCAAACCCAACCTAGCCTAACCTAAAACTAATATGACCTAAATTTAACCTATGACATAATGACACTTAAATTAAACCCAATTGAACCAAATTGACCAAACCAACTCCATGGCAGCCAACCTTAGGACCCCTAAGACTAGTCTGACCTGACCTAGCCTCAGTCCATTGAGCCATGGACCAAAGGTCCCTTACCTAGGGACTAATGGATCCTCCTCTTTATGGCTAGCATATGTCTCCCCTTAACCCTTGAATAAGCAACCATCATGCCTAATTAAATGTACTGTGGCACTCCATACACTCCCTTGCACTTGGCAGCCACCTTACCTGTCCTTGCCGGCCGCCCTAGCTGTTGGAACAGCTCAGCCCGAGTGCCCCCATACCCCTCAAAGTTCAAAATTGAGCCTTTTCAGTGAGGGATCACCTCACTGATCAATGACACTGCTCTGCCCTCACCCTAAGCGGCCTAAAGCACCCAAATTTAGGCCCTGAGCTCAGCCAATTAGCCATGGATATAAAATCACCCCCTCACGGCCAAAATCCAAGTGCTGAAAATTTCTTAACCAAACCCTGCCAAAATCTCACTAGAGCTCCTCCAGACCTCCCTAAGACCATTCTAGCCATTTTCCCCCTCTGGTTCCCACTGTCTGAGCTCAATTTCAGAGCTCAAGTTTGGTCGAAAAACAGAACACTTTCCAATACACCCATACACAGCACCAAATCCAAATTAATTGCACCCACACCTTCACAGCAGTGAAAGAAGAAGTTCCCCCATCAAAGCCTCATCACAGAAGGCCTCTACACGAGATTTCCATCAAAGCTCAAAATCGGCCTTGGTCACTTTCATACCTAGACAATTCACCATGACAAAAGGCTCCATCTAGAGGTTCGTTGGGACCAATCGAAGCTGCCACAACCATCTGATTGAGGCCTCCCCTCTCCGACAAAGGTATTCCTGAGCTTTTCTTCATCCTCTACAATTGTAAACTGTATTTCATACCGTATAAACCATATGGATAGGTTCATCTAGGCTAGATGAAGTCTAGCTCGAGATCTTAGTTCTAGAATTTGGACGGTTCTCAGGATGAACCAGTCAAAGACGATGAAGGAGCACCGTTGGATCAAGTGTGTAACGCTTGGATGGCCAGGATTGCGCCGGACAGAACCGCGGAGCATAAAGCGCGTGATGACTCAAATGGAGGTGCCGAATGGGGAGGCGACGAGTGTGCTTTCGGAGCCGCTAAGGATGAGATGATGCTGAGTCATTTAAGTAGAAAAATCTTTATTTTCAGATTTGTTTAAATAGTCAGAACTTTAAAAATCCATATCTTGGTCTAGAAAAATAAAAAAAAGTAAAAGAAAAATACCTTGTTGCTTAGTGAACAAAGGAGAACAATATGGAAATGGTTTGAAAAATTTTTTATGCATATTTTATTTTTAATAATTTAAATACTGATTTTAGTCTTTTAATTCTCCATTGACCCATACATTTCACCATGGCTTGAGCTTTGGGGGTCTTGTTCTATCTATCATGAGGGATCTTCCTTGATTTTTCCAAAGTTAGGGGGCATCTCTATGAGGAGATCTCTATTTTTCAAGTTATTGCGATTATTTTGGTATAAGAATTATAATAATTAAAATAATAATAAAAAAATGCAAATTAAATGTTGGTAGGTCTCTTATGATCAGAGGACCATAGGATAATTATTGCATGGGTTAAATCATTAAGATATGCACTAATCCTCAACTTGAACTAAAACAAACTCTTAATTAAGAAGGTAAAATAAAAATCAAAATAACTCAAAAATGATTCTCCACTGTGCTTCAGGGACAGAGGAACTCCCCTAAAAATTTTGAAGTCATTTGGAATTAAATTAATAAGTTAAATGATTTTTTAAGCCCAATGACATTTTTGTCACTTAAATGAATTCTAATAATTAAAAACCACTCAAAAATTTATAAAATTGGTTTTGGGAGTTCTCTATGATCAGAGAAGTTTTCTAAAAATAAAATTGGGATTTTATAAAATGTTCATTTTTGAACATATTTTAATATTTAAATAATTAAAAAAATGTTAAAAATCACAAAAATATTAAAAATCATAAAATTATTATATTTGGTCTCCTAATTACTTAGGAACCATTCCCATAATTTTCCTAAGTCTCTAAGTCAAGATATTAATTTTTAAAGGCTTAAATGAATTTTTAAAAGGCTAAAAAATGAATTTCCTTTATTTTGCACCAAAATAATTCTAAAAATTAAAAGGAAAATCAAAAAAATATGGAATTTGTTTCTTTGGGTTCCCTGATCTCAGAGAGATTTTTGAAAAATATAAAATTAAATTTTCAATTTTTGAAATATTTTATAATTAATTAAAACTCCAGAAATTAAAATAATTATAATAATTAAAATAAAATTTAAAAAATCATTAAATTTGGTCCACGTGGTCCTCTATTCTAGGATTACCTCCAGTAAAAATTTCAAAGTAAAATATTTTTTTTTGAACAAGTTATTGAATTTTCACTAAAAACCCTACTTTTGCACCAAAATAAATATATAAATTAAATTAAATTTTGAAAAATCACATTTTCTCCTCTAATGTTTTAATTAGCTCATTATTAAAGTATATAAAAATTCTAAAGTCATTTGAATTGAATTTAAGGAATTATGAGGTGATAAAGCCCCAAAGGCAAAGTTGTAATTTTAAGGGTACGTGATCCTAAATGATAAGATTGGATGTTTGAAACATTAAAGGGACAAATGGTAGAAACCAACTTCAATTTTGTTATATCAAAATTAAATTTTTTGATTTGCCTATTTAATTATAATTTGGAAGATAATTAAACAAAATGATCATTATGGTTAGGGGTTAATCTTGGAGATCAATAATCCACTAACTTACACCCCTCTTTAATATATTAAATGATAGCCCAATATTTTGATAAAAATTAATTAAACTCATTTAACATTTTCCAAAAAGAATTACAAAAGTATCAATCAAAATTTAAAGAGCTTAATAGTGAGCTAGGCTTAATCAATCTTGCTAAAAGAAGTTTAGAAAAACAGTCAAATTCTAAATAACTGAAAACACTACAAGCCTAATTATGAAACTAATTGGCTAATTTTCCCAAACAAATTAACTTTGCCCAAAGGGGTTTTCACCCAAATAATTCTTAAATGAAATAAAAAATGATAATTACCCTGTCTTTCGGATTAATAAAATACCAATTCACTGAGCATAAGGGTATAAAACAGACAAAATATTTAATAATTATGATATGTTCAAAATGATCTTAAGGAAGCTCAAAAGAATTGTGAAACGTCTAGGTATCTCCTAGAGGCTCTTCACAAGTCTTTTGAAAACCTTGCAGGACTATTGCACCGATCATAGATATTAAATAAAAATATCTCTCAAATGAACAAATAGGACCCGCCGGGTTATGACCTAGGACTTGGTAGGCCTGTGACGAACATATCCATAAGGTTTTACTTCCCTGCAAATATAAATGTCTATTGCAAAGAATACTAAAGTTTCAGGTGGAGGAACGAGAAGACTCGCCAGGTACACTTTTTATAAGTTTTCATGTGCTTTCCTTTCCCGTGTTTTTCTTTACCGCACTTTACTTTTCTTACAATTTGCATGATAAACAACAATGTCACCCTGCATAAAAACTGAAACCTTTAGGATAGCCATAAAACTGAGACCAAAACTAAATTAAATATTACAACAAGATAAAATCTACCGCCACAACATTCAAAAATATAAAATAACTTAAAATTTAATCACAAACAGAACAAAAACTACAATTGCAACTAAATTAAAATGTCTCGTTGGATGATCGGGAATTCCTTGGAGGAGGTAACCCATGTGTTGCTAATAGGGTTTTCCCACGGTCTGAATGAAAGTATAGAACTCATTAAGTTGAGTTTAGTAAATTCATTTGGACTAAGTGAATCCAATGAAAATAGCGGTGCCGAGATGATGGAACTGTGGGATCTTAACTGGTTTTGTTATAATCAACTTTAATGTTCCCCTAATAAAATGTTAAGACATTTCAATTTTAGTATTTCTAAAACATGACACTTCTCTTTTCTCTTCAATTGACATTTCTTTAAACTAATCTTGCTTCGACGAGGAGCTTGGAGCATGCATAGTGGGCAGCACGGCCATCTTCAATAGCAAAACTTGTCTACATTAACAAAACCTTTCCTTAGTTTAAACAACAAGCCATAGGAATTCGAGGTAGCTTGCCTAGTGTAACATAAATTCTCACCTTTTCTTTAGGCCTTTACACAGCCCTACTGTACAATATAAGCCCTAATTCACTTTAGGATTCCGAGGTTGTCGTCTGATACGACATAAATCATCTCATATTCCAGGTTGTTTGTATAATCAGATATTATGCAAATGTAATCCCTATTAATTGGCATGATCGAAATTTGAATAACTTCATTTCCAAGATTTAAAGCCAAACTATAGGATAGTTCGGGAGGACATCAAGGTTTCCCTTGAATCTGTGTTCTTCCCCTAGCCCTCTCTCCTTTGGATTCTGATAAAATGAAATGTTCCAAAATTTGAGCCATTCACCTATTGAATTTCCGACTACCTCATTTTCTTTGGAAACCTTACCTTTGGAAGTCATGAATATAAATATTTCCTGATCTATATCAAGAGTTTTCTTAGGTGACTTCGATTATCTAAGATGTAATTAACTATAGGGGCTTACCCTTATAGAAAACTTAAAGACCCTAGATTAATATAAACCCTATTTAGTTCCTTCATATTAGGTAGGGGAAATTGTCGGAAAAAAAATTGTTCGCAGATCAAACGGATGTTATAAATTCTTTAGTTTATATGATCAAGCTTCACCTCAAGCCTTGTCATTCTTCTGGATAAATACATATCTTGCGACGAAATGCTTGATTATTTAAACTATTATTTATATTAGATCAGTTTGATTTCATGTTTCTTCAAAAATAAAAGTATTAATTTTAAAATTCATATATATATATATATATATATATATATATATATATATATATTAAATTAAATCAAATTTCTATTTTATAAAATTAAAATCTTATTTTATAAAACTATATTTTAAACTCTTCAAAGATTTAAAAACGACAGACATGTATGAATGGTGAAAATAAAAAAAAGTTTAAAAAACTACAAAAGTTAATAAAAAATAATAAAATTTCAAATAACTTTTAATGGAAAAAATGTCTATGTATGTATGTATGTTTGTCCATGTGTGTGCACGCGCGCGTACATGTGTGTGTGTGTGTGTGTGTGCATTTGAGTAACATTTTTTGTACTAAGGCTATCACGGAAGGTCAAAATTAGTGAATAGCTCATGTTCAACTTGCTAAGTATCTCATGTTGGATTAATTCTTTAAACAAGTTAGGTGAACAAGAACAATTCTTCAGTCTTAATTTATAGACAAGGCAAACACGAAGCAACTTTTATTTAATCATGTTTGACTTATTTTTTGCTCAAAGTTATTAATAAATTAAATAAATAATATTCATTATAATATTTTTATATGAATTTTTTATGTTATATTTAAGTGTTAATTATTATTATTATTTTCAAATCATTCGAGCTAAATTCAGCCTAAATATAAACTAAAAATAATAACAAATTCAAATCAAGTCGAACATGAACTGCTATTTACTATTCATTTCAAATACAAGCTAACTTCATTAAAAAAAATAAAAATAAAAACATAAATACAAATAAATAAATAATAATAATAATAATAAAATAGAATAAGCCAAACATGAACAGCTCACTCAAATTTGACCCGTTTATGCATCTTTTGTCAATGTTATTTGAAAGAGAGTACAAAAATGTTAATCTTGTTAAATGATTGCTTGGTTCTGATGCTATGGGTTGTAGATTGGAACACTATTGGGCACCCAAAATAAACATTTTATTTCTATTGTTATCATCGTATGCCTCTTACTTTTGACACATTCTCTATAAATAATGTCATTAATTTAGTGTGGATGGTTTCCAATTCTTTCTCATTCATTTTTGCCATTGATATTTTGTTATAACTTACCTTTTAACAGTAATCTAAAATGTCCCGTATTATTTTCTAATCATATTTAAATCAATGATATATTTTTTTGGTTTGTATTCTCATCAAGTCAAGCAAATCGAAATTTATAAACTAAAAAGAAAATACTTTTAACTTATTTAAGGTGCAATTAAATGCAAACTTTTGTTTTGACTTTACATCACGAAGCTAATCACAATGAATAAATAAAAATAAAAAAAAATACTTGATAAATTTCAGTAAAATTTTAATAATTAAAAATATTAAATAACTTCAAAATATTTAGAAAATAAATAAATATTTAATAGGATTCTTGAGCATCTAGCACTTTGTGCATGTGCTGTTAAAGTAGTCAAGTTACAATGAGTTATTTGCTTACAAAATAGCGCAGCACACTCCAAAAATCAACTGTGCTTTACTAAATGAAGCATGATTCTGCATGTTTTCTCCATTTCAGAAAATTTAGAAGCATGGTTGACAGAACCATAGTATGATTTTTGCTAATTAAGACTTGATGTACAAGGAATTAGCCATGAAACATTTGTTGAAAGCTCTAGCAGCAGAATATGAACCATCAACTAGTATTATCTAAACAAAAAATAAATGTTGGATTTTCTAATCATGCATTGGCTACTCCTCATTATAGGTGTAGTAGCAGCTACTTCTTGGACACATGTTCTGGTACATATAAGAGACCAAGCTCATAATAGACAGTTCAATCAATAATGGTCCCTGTCCGTTTAAGTTGGTCATCCAAAATGTGAGCACGCGACATATCTTTCATGGTCTCACTATTATTCTCTACTTAAATTTGTCAAACAAGCTATGACTTAGTGGAATCTAACTATAATAAAGTGTTAAAATATATCTACAAGAAGAAGAAAGCATCCACACAAGTTTTTGTTGTTGTCGTTGTTGCTCTGTTTGTGCTCTTGTCCAAATAAACTCATGGATAGGGATCAATATGAGTTAATCTACAAAAGTCCATCGAATAAGACTTTTAATGAACATTCCTTGTATCAATGAAGTCTCCCGTATCCATATCACAGCTACCGTATTTTAATGCCTGGTCATTATTTTGAAAACTTTAAAGTTCATAAAAAGAAAAACAAGAAACATTGCTTAAGCAAGAAGAAAAAAAAACAAATATAAAATGATTCATCTTAACAAGAAGAAGAATTAAGAATCTTCTGAGGAAAAGTAAATAAAATAAGTTGTTCAAATAATTGCAATGATAACTAAATTAACAAACAATTTTAGATGAAGATTAAATGACAATTATTGCATAAGAATCTTTAAAGAGAATATCTACAACATGGAGTTTTAAAAATTATACACAAATCTAAGACATCCTGGTATGACTGATGATGAAGCATCCATCTTCCAAAGTCAGAAAAAAAAGACATCCTGGTAAAATATAATTAAAATTTTATCAAGAAAATTTATAAACTAAATTTCTTAGCTCAAACCAGAGTCATAACATTGATTAATGAGCCAAGTTCAGCTCAAACTAAACTTCAATTGAGCAAAGCTTCGAATAAATCAAATTGGAATGAATCAGATATAAATGTGCATGCAAATAATAATGAATGTATTCACACAACCAAATACATAGGGTTTTCTATTTGAATTGTAGGAAGAGTACATCAATGTGCATACACATGCATACAGAAACACATACATGCACACACATGTGAACACTACATAGACATACAAGAGAGAGAATTTTATCCATTTAAAAGAATAATGTCACTTAATTTAACACATTTCTCACTACTCATATCATATTTTAAATGACTGATTCATAGGTTCTATAAATTTCTCGTATTACCAATGACTTTTAGGTAACTATACTCCTAAAAAATGTATGATGTATAGTGAAAGATGTGTGAGAATAAATGATTTTACTCTTCTAAATAGACAATTGTCTAGCTATGCATGCAAGCATACATATTTATATGCATATACACACACACATACACATACATACATAGATACACATACACATACAAATATACACATATATATATACACACATACATATAAACATACACAAACACATATACACATACATATATACACATATATACATATACACATATACACATACACATACATATATACATATACACATACACATATTTATATGTACGTTTAAGGGACTAAATGTATTTCTAATTATTAGTGCATGCATATTTGTTGGACTAAAAATTTCCCTTTAAAAATTTATAATATTGTTAGAATCAAATCAACTTTTAGGCTGAACAAAGCTCAATAAATATCAATCATTAATGGATTAATTTAAATTATTGAAAAAAAATATTAAATGATAATCATTATATGATACATAGGAAGTTAACGGATTAATTATAAACTCTATAATTACCACTTCATTTTTTTAATTACCATGACACATTTACTCGCTTTCATAGAATTGGATTGAATCAATAGATGAAATATATTAATGCTCATATTTCAAAATCATAACAAGTGTCATTGGTCTTAATAGCCCCCAACATGAAATGCAATGGCTATATGATTTTAATAAATGCCAATCATCACTTAATAGATAACTGAAATAACCTATTGAGTTATATGACCTAACAAACCAGCTTACCTTAGGAATAAGCTGAAAAACTTATTCGAAAAAATATATATATATTTAAGAAATAGTTTAGAATAATAACATTGCATTATTACATACATCGTTATCCATCCAGTCATGACTTAGAGGTCAATTTATGTGATGTTGATGACACCTACATACCACAAGAAACATACAAAAATCATATCGATACCACAAGAAACATATAAAAATCATATCGGGCAACCACTAAAAGAAATGAATAATGAGATACATGAAGTCATGAATGGGGATGGTGATAAAGAGATGACTACGTTGCAAGTATAACCAAGATTGCTTTGATTAACATAGCTATTTTTTATAATCCAAATTTCAAATGAATCATTGTGATAAACTATTTTATTGTAATTCTCAATTTAGAATAATAGTATATTATTATGTTGAGCTATCTACAATATGCTTCTCATGCATTGTGTAAGCAATTATTATATCACAATGATTTATGATGGTTCTATACTTTGTTGGATTCATTTATTAGTTGAAATTAATAATGCATGCATAGTATGAAAGTTAGAAATAAAACTTTAAAATTATGTAGCATGAAGCAGGACCTCTGGGCTATTTGACTATATAGAATGTAAAACAAGACTCACCAACGAGAGATTGTCCGCTTTGACCTAATGGCCTCATAGTTTTATCCTATTAATGTAATCTCTCAAAAAGTCACCTATACTAAGAGTAATTTTATACGTTGCATTTCACTCTAGAGTTTTTAATGAAAGGCGCCTCGATATTAAAAGTTCATCTTCATTCTACTTAAAAAGCTTCACAATTTTTCACCTAAAAATGTGACATCCATATCAATATTCTTAACTCAAAATCATCCACTTGGGAAAATAAGATCATAGAGGTGACCCCTACACATTCAAGATGTGGCTTCCACAATGTAACACTTTGTCCCAACTATAGTTTGAGAGGTAGCCCAATGATGTAAAATTATATTTTATATGGAATTTAGTTCTCCCATCTTCCGAGTGTGCAATGCTCGGATACCATTTGTAACAATCCAAACACTTATCCTTTGAGATAGTGTCCACTTTCGTCAAATGACCTCAATTTTATCTCATTTATGTAACATTCCAAAATTTCACCCATCCTAAAAGATTCTTGTAGTAGTAAACTTAAGTGTATATTATCTCCTAAAATTTAAACTATTACAACAAAAGATGCCTCGATGCTTAAGAATTCAGCTTCATTATGCTTTAAAAGTTTCATAACAACAACACAATATAGTATGTTAGAACAACTTTAAAGACATTAAAAAACTATTTTAACCACAAAACATCCAACATGAGATTCTTATATGACAACTCAACAAAATTATTTACAAAAAAGTACAATTTTCAAAACAAACCCATAGTATCAACTTAAAGCCACGAGTAGGAATGAAATAGCAATTTAAAAAGTTAAAATGCAATAATAAAATTTTAGATGAGTGAAACGTAATTAAATATGTGCATTCAAATAATAAAGTTTACATAATATGATACTGCTCTATATAATTTAACTTGATGTATGCTTTGTAAGCAACCTTATGAAGGTTATATTAAATGGTGTACACTAGTTTTCAAAAGAATATAAAATAACATTGATTATGAAATTCTGCCTTACTAGTTTTGCATAGTCATTGTTATTCTCATGTTAAAAATGTTTAAATTTAAAGTATTTAACCTTAACTAAATGGGCATGATTTACTACGAAGTCATTAACTCATCAACGTGTTAAACATCAACTCTAATTATAACTAGGTCTTCATTTTGGCTGTCATACCTGATCTATAACTCTAACAAAGGATGGCAAGAATTAAAATTCATCCGAACAGTTTGTAGTTGGATAAATCAATGGATGCAACAAAGGATTTTCTTAAGCCATAAAAAAATGTGAAAACCTTACCAAGCAGAATTTATATCCATAACATAGGGAAATCATGAAACATCTTCATTCATCCATATTAATACCTTATTCCAATGCCTCTTTTCTTGCCCAACAGTAAATTATATCACAAAACAAAAAATGGTAAGTATATCACTATACAAAAAATGAAGGGAAGATAAGTTAATTTTCATTTAGAGAGATGCATGAAAAAAATGTTGAAAAAATAAAAATATTGTTGTGCATGTTGCATGTAGAATTTTCAACTAAGAAGAGGCTATGTGCTTTGTTCTTTTGTCTTTGCTTTAATACTCTGAACCATTGACATATAGGGGTATTCATTTTTTCTTATGCCCTGAGCTAAGGTCAGAAAGCATAAACCATGCATCTATTTAGAGTCATAGTGTTGAGAACTCCATATTTGTTTTGTTATCTTCATTTGTAGGAATCCTCTTTAAGACTCTAATGCACCTTTAAAGAGCGATGAGTGTCCTGATAATGTATGCATGACTTTAGTGACACAATTGTGAAGCTCTTTATATTATTTCATTTCATTTTATTTTACTTTATTAATATTTGTAGAAGATTATTAAGGACCCACGAATCATGAAAAGGAGGTTCAGCTTCAATCTATGAGCGTTGTGCTTGATTGATGCCTGCTTTTGATAGCATATTGACAACTCATTTTTGACTAAGTTTTCTTCTACTTTGATCCATCTTTCTTTAAGTTCCATGGCGGGCAGGCATGATTACTTTCTGGAAAACCACATTAGAAGAGTTAAATTTAAGCTCTACTAAAATTTTGAAACCCTTCACTTAAATAATTTGAAAAAAAAAAAAAATAGGTGGCTGAAATTGGATCTTCAAGCCAAATTATGGCATTTCCATAAATTTAAATCAACTTAAATGTCATATTTTCTTTTGTATTATATATATGCTCATAAGTAAAAAAAAAAATGATAGGACGATAAAGATAAGATCTTCACAGAAATATAATGCCTTAAAACCACAATATTTATCTTTTTTTAAAATCTGAGTTCAATTTGAAAGATAGATAATACATATCTACAAAAAACTAAAAACTTTAAATTACTTTTGACTACGGTAAATTTATCACACAAGACCCAAAGGCAAGATCGGTGAAAAAACTTAATTTTTAAGAAAAGATAGATGAAACTAGATATTATAAACGAGAATTAATTGAACACAATCATTTAAGAGATAAAAAATCATTAACATCATATTGATAGAAAAAGAAAAGAGAAAAACATTGAGAAGAAGAAATACTTGTTCATGGCCAACCTGCCCAGTAATTGATGGAGACTCAATTTAAATGTCCGTATTGGCTCTGCATTGATGCCCTTATAAGGGCAATTATTCTAAAATGAAAGAAATTCATAAATTATGTATGAGAATAAGCCAGTGATACTTAAAAAATCCTCATATTAATACATTAAATTAAGAAATAAACTTGATACATAAAGAATACATACTCTGGCATTTTTCATTATAGAAGATTTCCAATAGGGAGAGCGACACATTTCATACAATCTTGATCTACCACCTCGTAGTGCTTTTCGAGGCTTAGAAGCCAAATATGTATCAGTAATGTCTTTTGGGTAGTCGGTGCTTTGCTCACAAATCTATATATATATCACAAGATCACAAGCAGAAAATGATTAGAATCAATAACTATAAAAGTAAAATAATGCTCTGATTATATATAATCTCTATAACATAAGAAATAGAGGAAATCACACATTTAACCCGCTTGGCAATCTAAATTTATTGTCCACAATCAAGTTAATTGTAAAGCTAAAACGATGATGAATTGTTTATTCAAATAAATGGAAATTTTAATTAACAAATAAATATAAATAAAATCCATTATATGATAACAAGCCAATACAAATTAAACATACAAAATCCCTAAGGGATTGATAATTAATGAGTACACTTTGCATGATTAAAATTTTGACACAAATGCAAGTTTATAAATAATAATTCTAAAGATTATAGACCCTCTCACCAAAAAGAAGAGTTCTAAAGCTTAATAAATTTTATAAAGCTAAAAAAAATAACAAAAAAAAAAATCAACCAAAATACGTCAACACCCTTATGTAGCAAACTTACATTGGCATTTACACCTTTTTCCTTCTCATTGGTGACTATTTGGTGTGAAGAGCTTGGATCGATACATGAAGCCACACTTATCTTCTCAATGTTCTTATCGACCGCTAATGGTAAAGTGGATCGCTCAATTGATTTAGAATGTAGCAACTCTTCCAATTGGTTAATTTCAACACTGTCCAACAATAAGAGATTGTTAGCTAATAAAATAGAAGGGAAATTAAGAGTTAATAGGAATATATGAAGTACTTGAAAGTAACTAACATCATGATAACTAATATCACAACTACTTCCAGTCGGAATTATGACAACTACTTCTAGTGGGAATTATGAATCACCTTATACACATCCTTATTGGCTGATACATGAGGTATTAATTCAATTTTGGGTGTCTTTGCAAACCTCTAAGCCATATTATTATGCCAATTTTGACCTCTTAATCCATCCATAAACTGTTATGTCCTTAGTTGCACATATCAGCAAGTCATCAAAATTAATTTTTTATATGTTTGTATTTAATAAATGCTACTATTACTTTTCCCTCTCTATAATAACAATTTATCACTCTGTTTTTTAAAGGATTTACCAAACATATATATATATATATATATATATATATATATATATATATATATATATATATATAATCTAAATAATACTATTCTATATAATAAGGTGACCATATTATGAAAAATAGTGGTATAATGAATATATCTAAAAAATAAAATTCGAACAAAAATATTAAAACATTACAATCACAAAGCTAACTAGTGCTTTGAATAAAAAAAAGTAATACAAACAAACAATACAATACTTACAATAAATCCCAAAATTAATATTTATGAAGTTTTTAAAAGTCACTTTTTATGAATGCTTTGAATGTCAACCATTGAATTAAAAGAGTGGGAATACTTTCCTTGAGAATCTTTTCTGGTTGGGTAGTTGTTCAAGATGAAAAATTGCGTCAAACTGTGAAATTAAATTTTGCTTGGCCGTATCACTTCCATTATAAGGTATTGAAAACCTTATCTCAATGCAATTTTTACCACGCTCTCGTATTTCAAGTGAAGATTTCTGCAAGTATTTCAAGCAACAAAAAAAAAGTCAGAAACACATAATTATAAGTCATCTATCATAAAAATAGTCTTAAAAAATTGATAAAATTAATTGCAAAGAATATAATGAAAAGGAGTTGGTCATTAATAAATAAAATTATTTAATTTTAAATGAGCAAGTGGCAATTACAAGTCATAAATATTATGATAATTAAGCTCAAAGGCATGGCATAACACTTATAAGTAGTTCACCCATAAAAGCAAAATAAATGTAACATAGAAATTAAGAGAAATTAACTATTCAGATGAAAGGACGTCGAAAAATAGATAATGCAATCATGCCTTAATAAGTTGTCATGGAGGACAAAATTAATGTGAAAAGCACATATTTAACATCTTTCAAATAGCACAAAATCAATGCACATTATTGTAACCAAGGATATTATCCAAATGGGCATAAAATACAATTATCAAACTATGGTGATCAACTTAAAAAAAAAACTTAATATATGCAAGATATAATTTAATAATTCTAAAAAAAGTAAAAAGAAATCACGCGACTCTAGCAAATTGTCTTATACTATTCCTCAAAACAATATTAATAAAAAAGAGCATTGTTCCAATAATACAATGATAGACCAAAGAGATTTTACTAACCAGATTGTTAAGGATTAACTATATATCATGCACCCTCTCTCTTGAAAAATATTTCACTTAAATAATCATCGGTTATGTTATAAAAAACTATTAAAAACTAGAAAGAAAAAACTATAAAACTATTATTTTAATAGGTGATTAATTTATAATCCAAAAACAAATGCATTTAAAAAGTGAATAAAAAATAAAAATAATCTAAGTGTAGAAACAAACCACTTTTGGAACCTCTTCAATTATACTAATGTTTTCCCCTGCACAAAAACAATTGTTGTTAATAAACTAACAATTATATAAAATAAATAACAATGATACAATAATCATGAGATAAAACTAACATTTATGCTGCGAATCAAATTACTTGTTAAGTATAACCATTGCCATCCAAGAACTTTCAGATGTGGCAATGCAAGAAAATACTATGGTTAAAACGTATTGTTCCATTTCATATTGATTTATTAAGAATTGTTTATCTCCTTCTATTTAGTATCCAGATACTTATTTATCTTTAGGATTAAGTACAAGTAGCTAGCTATAAGATCACATTACATATTCAAGTTTAGCAATCAAGATTATACTTAAAAGGCAATGATTTATTAAACTATAAAACAAAATTGCAAAAAATATGATGTCGATTGATTAGGTATAAAAAAAAAGGTATATCAGAAATATTTCAAGTGTAATATCAAATAATAAGAGTTGAAACAAACCAAAGAAAAGATTTTCTGGAAGTAAATAGGCGATGCTAGAGAACAAAATTAAATTAAAAATAATGTATAGATGAAATGGGAATTCCTATTTTGTTAAATCATACGGGCATGGATAAATCTTCTTTGTGGCCCGCCACATAGCCATGTCTGTTTTCAAACATTTTGGCATAAAGTTACCCAGATAGCGAACTTAATTAGATATGTTTTATTCAAAAAATAGAGTTATTCATCAACTGCAGCTTGCTTAGTTGGAAGCTATCTGTTATTCATCAAATGCAGCATGCTTTGTTGGAAGCTATCTTATCTAAATGTTATAAGATCAATTAGAAAAACAATGGCTGATTATGATCTTTCATTTTTGTGCTGTTCTATTGATTTATAAATAGATCAATTAACCAAGCCATGCAATTTCAAATCCGAACCTAATCAAAAGAAACAGAAAAAAGAAATTACACATCTCGAAAGGAAAAAAAAACGACAAAATCCAAAGCGAAACTTACCTGGAGTAGCAGCAAGGTCCCTGCCGAAGACGGACGAGAAAAAGCGAGAGACGCTCCTGACAATAACCCGAGCAGCGGGATCAACGAGTCTCTTGAACCACCCGCTCCCTCCCGCCTCATTCGCCGCTGGCGGTCGGCACATCTCTGGAGCGGCCGACGACGGGCTACCATAAGGACTGAACCGAACCCGCCTCTGTGGCTGCTTATAGGTTTTGCCGCCACTGCCTCTGTACTTGGTGATCGCCATTCCCGTAATGGAGAAAAGATAATTTGCAAAAATGGAGAAGAGAAAAGCGAAGGTAGGAATCAGGGAATGGCGCGAACCCGACTAATAAGCCACTGCCCGAGTACCATGCCACTGGCCGCTCCCGTAAAATCGAACCGCTCCCGTAAAATCGAACCGCTCCCGTAGAATCGAGCAGAAAGCAGTTGTAATATTTTAAAATATATATAATTAAAATGTAATAATTAATAATTGTATCTTTTATCAAAACTTAATTGGTTAGGTTAAAGTAGCCAATTGAACTTCTAAATTACATCATTTTCTTATTATGTCTGATTGATTATGGATCTTCATATGTGGTAGTACTGTTATCCTCACTTTTGTTGAGGTATAGTCTTTCTTCTTTAAAAGCCTAGGGTCTAGCCATAGAATTTTTCTGTTGACTATCCTAAAAGAACAGTGATGGAACCTTACCTCAGCACAAATTTTAAACACTCTTTGCTTCTCTTGGAGTTCTACATGTTTGGTCCTAACCTCTGTCACTTAGTAGGTGGGAGACAAATATGAGGGAGCTCAAATAGAATCCTTATAAGATGGTCAAGCCTTAGAGATGACCCTGGGTGATCTGGTCTTAAGCAAGCTTGCACAAACACCTGAGACCCCACAGTTCCACTCATCACCTAAATCCTAAACCAAACATGCTTAATCTGGTCCCCTACTTCTTTTGGAAACTTATGTGGGTGGTCCCCCAAACCATTAGCCCTAGGCTAGGGTTTGGCTAAGACCAACACATGGAGGATCCAAAATGAGATTTCTCTTGGCCCATGACTCAAATAGGGTGATTCCATGATCAATATTCTCAATTAACCCCAATGTCACTAAACCCCCAACTTTTGCCACCTAGCCCCAAATTTTTATCAAATTACCATAATACCCCTCAAACCATAATTTTCCCAAAATTACCCAAATCCTCAAATACTCTTCAATAATCATTCTAAACCATTCAAAATGATTCAAATTACACAAAACACCCCAAAATTCTTAAATTCCTAAAATACCCCCAATTTTGCCAAAATTACCAAAACACCCTTCATAACCCAAAATTCCCAAAAATTCACAAAACGTCCAAAATCACTCCAAATATTCCCAAAATCAATTCAAACTACTTCATTGAGCTCAATTTGACCAAATTGACCAATTTTGACATAAATGCCTAAATTACCCTTAAAGGCCCAAAATGCCTAAATCACCCCCAATTTCCACCAAATTGACTTCAATCTCCCCCAATTCCAATTCCAAATCAAAATACATCATGTCTAATCCCAATAAAAACCAATTCCAAGCCCAAATTCCAAGCCTAAATGAACTTCCCCAAATTGAACCACATAATCAAATTAATTTCTCCAATTTTGTATTCTAAACTCTTCATGTCATTCCCCTAAATCAATTTGAGTCTTAAATTGGCATTGACCTAGCCTCAAATCCCACTTAAGTCAAAAGCCCCAATTTTGCCCCAAATTCAAAATCTCTCCAAATCGAACTTCATAACCCCAAAATTTTCGCCCGATTGATATCCAAAACTCTTCATCACAATCTTTGGGACCAATTTGAACCATCAATTGAACCCAATCCAAACCCTAGACCACTCTAAACCCAAGTCTAGCCCAAATGCCCCAAATTAACCCAAATTCAAAATACCAACAAATTGAACCTCCCAATCAATTCAAAGTCACCCAATTCTTCTTTCAAACATCTCATGACAATTATCCAAGCCAATTTAAAACATCAATTGTATGAATGAAATTGCCAAATAACTCCCCAACTTATGGGGAGAAACTGCTGAAAAACTGCTCAGTAGTTACTAGCACCTAGGCTCCACTCGGCTGGCGCCTATGTGCCAGCCACTCTATCTACTCGGTTGTATATTGGCACCTAGGCTACCAAGTAAGTGGCACTAAGGCTCTTGGTAGGAGCACCTTGGCGCTTGGATCTCCAGTTGCTCCATATCGGCCCTGCTTTGCTCCATTTCTTCTCCACTTCGTTCCACTTCTACTACATGTTGTATCTGCAAGAAAAACATAAAAATACCCTTCTTTAAAGTGCAATTTCATTCATACAAATATGATATTCATAAATAAAATTAAGCTCACTTTTCTATGCATCGTCCTTCTCAAAGGAAAACTCAATAAAGAAAACTCTCCCTCTTGATCCAACCTAAGAGGAGATGAAGTAGAAGAAGATTAAGCATGGAAGAAGAGGGTGGAAGAAGAACAAAACCAGAGAAAAGAAGACCGGAGAAAAATAAGAAGATGCCAAGAAGAAGATGCTCTTCCATTCTCTCTAGGGGTTCTCTTCAAGAACACTCTAAAATATCTCTCATTTTCAGCCTCTAAATGATCCAAATATGTTAAGAACTTATATGGAATGGAGCCCAATAAATGCTTTCATATGTGCAACCCTCTATTTTCATATTCCCCTCTAAATGTCCATATAGAATTGGATTTAATCTACATAGGTTGCATGTCATTAATCCTTCTAGCGGTGGCAGGTCAAAATAACTTTCTATTTTATCATCACCCAATATCCAATCACCAATCTCAGCCTCAAGTGGCTTGTTTGACCAAAAATAAAGCAGTTTGGTGAACCACACAAGACCTAGCATAATTATGCAATTGTTCTGTCTGGTGGTGTGGTTATGCCATTATGGGCGTGGTCACTCCCAGAGTGGCTAGGGGCGGCATGGTCCTACAACTTTTGAGCTTAACTATGCAAGTTCAAACCCTATCTTCATCCACAAAATGCACCCAAAAACTTTTTACGGATGTCTTTCTCTATCAGTAGCTATATATGAGTGGAATATTTTTGGTTGACCCTTAAAGTACATTTTGCTCAAAATCAACTTCTCGTAGTGACACGTTTTAGCTTTCTTGGATCTTTAAGATGGGTAGTGATCCCATTAAATCATACACTTAGCTTCAACCACACTTTTTGCACACACGTACATGTACATAACTATGACACCTTTTATTTAGATTTTTTTTTTTAGAATATGATAGGGTGCAGTTAGGTCTTTCAAATGTCTGCCTATTTTTTTGTGGTTTGCACATAGCCAGGCATTTTATGTGTTATATTTTGCATGTTTACTTGATTATTAAAGGACTGATGTTCCAATTTAATTAATAATGGTTATTATTATTATTATTACCATGGGTATCTCCATCCAAATTCATCTACAAGATAAGTAACATCTCACAAAATTAAAAATTCTAAAAATATTATCTCTTAGAAAGCCAGATTAGAAGCCATTTAATAAACCAAGTAATTGCCTATTGAATCCTTCTGGTAGCTGCTTCTCACAAAATGTAAGAACAAACGAGGCAGTCATTAGGTTTGCATTAAAATAAAATGATGTAATGTATACATATTTACTTATACCAATGAAATTTCTAGGGAAATGCAAGCCCAAATGAAGCCCCCAGATGACAATTATTCAAATATTGCATTGTCATTTCTGGCCAACAATATAAATTTTCTAATAAATAAAACACAATTAAATGCAACAAAACAAAACAAACTAGTAAAAGAGATGTAAATAAACACAATGTATAAAACTAACCTTGTCATAGTTGTATTTTTTATCTCATAAAAAACACAAACCTTACAACTTAACCTATAATTTAGGGGAGACTTCCTCCTGCTGGACCAATAAGAAGAGAGAATGTTCAGACTTCTATAAACTGGCAACATAGCGATGGTTGGAAGCAGCAATTGATTCCACACCAGTTTATGTTAAAATCTTGGATGAAACACTATGGTAACCAAAGTAAGCATAAATTTTGTGCTAGCTTTAAATAGTTAGCCACTGACCAAAGCAGTTAGAACAGAAATTTTTTCACAATATTTGTCCAATCACCTACTTCAATAGCACGAACAAAATCAGATAGTTAAGGAGTTGTTCTTAAGCATTACTTATGCTTCATGGCTGTTGTCATTGAGAGGATTGAATAGATGTTTATGTATGTAACGTAGGTTAAGGGAGAGAGGAGGGGAGAAGAAAACTTACTATTACACTCAACACATAAAATAACATAAATAATACTAATTATGATGTATAAAAAAGTGTTCTCTATGATAATTTAATTTAATAATGGTTCCTAATTGATGATTAACAGGCTAAACCTTCTCTGCTCTTCCTTGAATCTACCAAGTACAAATGATTAGATCTAACAAAGAAATTAAACGGGAAAAAGTTGTTGTGGAGGAAAGACTATAGAGTTGAGATGAACATTAATTCATTTCATCTAGTTTATGATACAATGAGATGTACATTAAATGAGATTTGCTATTTTAGTATGACCGAAATGATTCATAAAACTGATTGCGAACGTATTAACATTCAATATTTCTCATGTTGGTAAGGGAGTAGGAGTGGTGAAAATAAAAAAAATTTTAAAAAGCTACAAAAGATAATAAAAATAAATAAAATTTCAAATAACATTTAATGGAAAAAAGATGTCTCTATGTATGTATGCATGTTTTTGTATGTGTGTGTGTGTGTGTGTTTTTTTTTTTTGTACTAGGGTTGTCAGAAAAGCTTGTAATTCGCGAATAGCTCATGTTTGATTAATTCATTAAACAAGTTAGACTAACAAGAACAGTTTGTTAGGCTTAAGTTATAGAAAAGACAAACACAAACTAACCTTTATTTAATCATGTTTGACTTGTTTTTGCTCAAATGGATTAATAAATTAAATAAAAAATATTTCTTATAATATTTTGATATGAATTTTTTATGATTTATTTAAAAAAGTGTTAAAATTTATTATTTTTTTAAATCATTCGAGCTAAATTCAACATAAATATAAGCTAAAAATAATAAACAAATTCAAATCAAGTTAAACATGAACTGCTAATTACTAGTCATTTCAAACAGAAGCCTACTTCATAAAAAAAAAGAGAAAATATTGAACAAGCCAATTGACTCATTTACACCCTGTTTAATACATATTTTACGCATCTCTTGTCAATGTTATTTGAAAGAGAGAGTACAAAAATGTTAATCTTGTTAAATGATTGGTTCGTTATGATGCTATGAGTTGCAGATTGGAACACGTTTGGGTACCCAAAATAAACATTTTATTTTGATTGTTATCGTCGTATGCCTCTTACTTTTGACACATTCTCTATGAATCATGTCATTAATTTAGTGTGGATGGTTTCCAATTCTTTCTCATTCATTTTTGCCATTGGTATTTTGTTGTAACTTATTTTAAACTTTTAGCAGTATTCCAACATGTCCCATATTATTGGAATTTCCTTTTAGACGTTTCCAAACTATTAAAATAATACATTTAAATAAAAATAATGATTGAAATTGCTTTACCAATTAATCATTGCCTAAATTTTAAAGTGCAAATATTTTAAGAAGAGATTGAATACTATTTTCTAATCATATTTAAATCAACGATATATTTTTTTCATTTGTATTCGCATCAAGTCAAGCAAATCAAAATTTATAAACGTAAAAATTTACTATTAAAGTCGTCAACTTATAAAATGTCCTTTTAGATTGAGCATCTAGCACTTTGTTCTTTAACAAACCTTTGATTAATTCTTACAATAGTAGTTATAGATAATGGTGCATTTTTTATTTCAAAAGCTCTAACACTAACACAAATCAAATTTGCCCATTTTAGTATATTGAAATTATACATAACATTTAAACTAATATCATTCAATATTTTGCATACAGTCGAGGAACAAGCAACGACAATCAGGAAAGAATATATAAATATATATAAATAAATATATATATATATATATATATATATATATATATATATATATATATATATATATATATATATATATATCTACAAAAGGAATAAATAATAATATAATGTCAAATAAATTTTAATGGAGAAAAAAATAGAGCATATGAAACATTGCTAAGGGCATTTTATAATCTGAATAGTATATACATTTTACATCGACGCACTGTTTGTGCTTAAGAAATGCAGAGGTAGACCTAAGAAGACTTCAGCTTAGTTTATAAAAAATGATTTAAATCTATTAGAACTAAATGAAAATATGACACTAAACAGGACGCAATGGAGAAAAACGATTCTTGTAGCCGACCCCACTTAGTGGGATTAAGGCTTTGTTGTTGTTGTTGCTGCTGCTCTGTTTGTGCTCTTGTCCAAATAAACAGATGGATAGGCATCAATACGAGTTAACCTACAAAAATCCATCGAATAAGACTTTTGACGAACATTCCTTGTAGTAGTGAAGCCTCTCTTATCCATATCGCAGCTACCACGTTTTAATGTCTGGTCATTATTTTGAAGACAACTTTAAAATTCATACAAATAAAAACAAGAATCATTGCTTCAATAAGAAAAAATAAATAAATTTAAAATGATTCATCTTAACAAGAAAAGAATTAAGAATCTTCTGAGAAAAAGTAAATAAAAAAAGTTATTCAAATAATTGCAATCATAACTAAATTAACAAACAATTTTAGATGAAGATTAAATGACAATTATTGCATAAGAATCTTTCAAGAGAATATCTACTGCATGGAATTTTTAAAATTATACACAAATCTAAGACATCCTCGTATGACTGATGATGATGCATGCAGTTTCTAAAGTCAGCTTCTAAATTATTACAACAAAAAGTATTTCGATATTTAAGAATTTAGCTTCATTCTACTTTAAAAGTTTCATAACAAAAACACAATATAGTATAGTATGTTATAACAATTTTAGAGACATTATAAAACTATTGTAACCACAAAACTTCCGGCATGAGCTTCTTATATGACAACTAAACAAAACTATTTACAAACAGGTATAACTTAAAAAAAAAAAAACCCATATAGTCAACTTAAAATAAGTCACAAGTAGGAATGAAATAGCAATTTGAAAAGTTGAAATGCAATAATTAAATTTCAGATGAGTTAAAAGTAATTAAATATGAGCATTCAAATAATAAAGTTTACATAATATGATAATTCTCTATATAATTTAACTTGATGTATGCTTTGCAAACAACCTTATGAAGGCTATATTAAATGGTGTACACTAGTTTTCAAAAGAATATAAATTAACATTGATAATGAAATTCCAACTTACTAGTTTTGGATAGTCAGTTTTATTCTCATGTTGAAAATGTTTAAATTTGAAGTATTTAATCTTAAGTAAATGGGCATAATACACTACAAAGTCATTAACTCATCTACGTGTTAGACATCAAATCTAGTTATAACAAGGCCTTCGTTTTGGCTAGCATACCTGATCTATAACTCTAAAAAAGGGTGGCAAGCATTAAACTTCATCGAACAGGTTGTAGTTGGATAAATCAATGGATGCAACAAAGAATTTTCTTAAGCCATAAAATAAAAAAATGTGAAAACCCTACCAAGCAGAATTTATATAAGCTTGATGGGGTCCATAACATAGGAAAATCATGAAAAATCATCATTCATCCATATTAATACCTCATCTCAAATGCCTCTTTTCTTGCCCAATTATATCACAAAACAAAAAATGACAAGTTATATCACTATACAAAAAAAAATGAAGGGAAGATAAGTTAATTGCCTTTTAGAGAGATGTGTGAAAGAAATGTTAGAAAAATGAAAATATTGATGTGCTTGTTTCATGTAGAATTTTCGACTAAAAAGAGGCTATGTGCTTCATTCTTTTGTCTTCGCTTTAATCCTCTCAACTATTGACATATAGGGGTATTCATTTTTTTATCATGCATTGAGCTAAGGTCATAAGGTGGCATCTCTCTAGAGTCATAGTGTTGAGAACTCTATATTTATTTTGTTATCTTCATTTGTAGGAATCCTCTTTTAAACTCTAATGCACCTTTAAAGAACGATGAGTGTCCTAATAATTTATGCATGACTTTAGTGACACAATTGTGAAGCACTTCATATTACTTCATTTTATTTTATTTCACTTTGTTAATATTTGTAGAAGATTTTTAAGGACCCAAAGATCATGAAAAGGAGGTTCAGCTTCAATCTATGAGCCTTGTGCTCCATTGATGCATGCTTTTGATAGCATATTGACAACTCATTTTTGACTAAGTGTCCCCATCTTTCTTTAAGTTTCATGGCAGGCAGGCTTGATCACTTTCTGGAAAACCACATTAGAAGAGTTAAATTGAAGCTCTACCAAAATTTTCAAACCCTTCACTAAATTATTTGAAAAAAAAATGTGGCTGAAAGTGGATCTTCAAGCTAAATTATGACATTTCCATAAATATAAATCAACATAAATGTCATATTTTCTTTTATATTCTATACATGCGCATAAGTTAAATAAAATGATAAGACAATAAAAATAAGATCTTCAGAGAAATATAATGCCCTAAAACCACAATATTTATCATTTTTTCAAAATTTAAGTTCAATTTGAAAAATAGTAATACATATCTATAAATTACTAAAAACTTTAAATTACTTTAGACTAGGGTATATTTATCACACAAAACCTAAAAGCTACATCGGTGTAGATAAAACTAGATATTATAAATAAGAAGTAATTGAATGCAATCATTTAAGAGATAAAAAATCAATACATCATATTGATAAAAAAAAGAAAAGAGAAAAACATTGAGAAGAAGAAATACTTACTTGTCCATGGCCAACATGCCCAGTAATTGATGGCGACTCACTCAATTTAAATGTCCCCATTGGCTCTAGATTGATGCCCTTGTAAGGGCAATTATTCTAAAATGAAAGAAAATCATAATTATGTAGGAGAATAAACCAGTGATACTTAAAAAAAATCCTTATATTAATACATTAAATTAAGACATAAACTTGATACATAACGAGTACATACTCTGGCATTTTTCATTACAGAAGATTTCCAATAGGGAGAGCGACACATTTCATACAATCTTGATCTACCACCTCGTAGTGCTTTTCGAGGCTTAGAAGCCAAATATGTATTAGTAATGTCTTTTGGGGAGTCGATGCTTTGCTCACAAATCTATATATATATCAAAAGATCACAAGCAAAAAATGATTAGATTCAATAACTATAAAAGTAAAAGAATGCTCTGATTATATATAATTTCTATAACAAAAAAATAGAGGAAATCACACATTTAACCTGCTTGGCAATCTAAGTTTATTATCCACAATCAAGTTAATTGTAAAGCTAAAAGGATGATGAATTGTTTATTCAATAAATGAAACATTTAATTAACGAATAAATATAAATAAAATTCATTATTATGATAACACACCAATATAAATTAAACATACAAAAGCCCAAAGAGATTGATAATTAATGAGTACACTTTGCATGAATAAATTTTTTATGCAAACGCAAGCTTATAATTAATAATTCTAAAGATTATAAACCCTCTCACAAAAAAGAAAAGTTCTACAAGCCTAACAAGTTTTATAAATGCTAAATGAGTAACCGAATAAAAACAAATCAAAACATATCAACATCCTTATGTAGCAAACTTACATTGGCATTTACTCCCTTTTCCTTTTCATCGGTGACTATTTGGTGTGTAGAGCTTGGATCGATACATGAAGCCACACTTACCTTCTCAATGTTCTTATTGAATGCTAATGGTAAAGTGGATCTCTCAATTGTTTTAGAATGTAGCAACTCTTCCAATTGGTTAGTTTCAACACTGTAACAATAAGAAATTGTTATTTAAATAAAATAGAAGGGGAATCAAGAGCTAATAGGAAAAAATGAAGTACTTGAAATTAATTAACATCATGATAACAAATATCACAACTACTTCCAATGGGAATTATGAATCAACTTATACACATCCTTATTGATTGATACATGAGGTATTAATTCAATTTTGGGTGTCTTTGCAAACTTTTAAGCCATATTATTCTGCCAATTTTGACCTCTTAATCCTACTATACTACCATCCATAAACAGTTATGCCCTTAGTTGCACATATTAGCAAGTCATCAAAATTAATTTTTTATATGTTTGTCTTCAATAAATGCTACTATTACTCTTCCCTCTCTATAATAAAAATTTATCACTCTGTTCTTTAAAGGCTTTACCAAACATATATATATTATCAAAATAAAACTATTCTATCGAATAAGGTGACCATATTATGAAAAACAGTGGTATAAAAAATATAAAAAAATATCTAAAAAATAAAATTCTAACAAAAATAATAAAACGTTACAATCACAAAGCTAACTAGTGCTTTGAATAAAAAAAGTAATACAAACAAACAATACAATACTTACAATGAATCCCAAAATTAGTATTTATGAAGTTTTAAGTCACTTTTTATGAATGCTTTGAATGTTAGCCATTGAATTAGAAGATTGGGAATACTTTCCTTGAGAAGCTTTTCTGGTTGTGTAATTGTTCAAGATGAAAAATTGCATCAATGTGTGAAATTAACTCTTGCTTGGCTGTATCACTTCCATTATAAGGTATTGAAAGCCTTATCTCAATGCAATTTTTACCACGTTCTCTTATTTCAAGTGGAGATTTCTGCAAGTATTTCAAGCAACAAAAAACAAAAGTGAGCAACACATACTTAATTATAAGTCATCTATCATAAAAATTGTTGGTCATTAATAAATAAAATTATTTAATAAATAAAATTATTTAATTTTAAATGAGCAAGTGGCAATTACAAGTCACAAATATTATGATAATTAACCTCAAAGGCATGGCATAACTCTTATAAGTAGTTCATCCAACAAAGCAAAATAAATGTAACATAGAAATTAAGAGACATTAACTAGAGAGATGAAGGGATTGCGCAAATATAGATAATGCAATCATGCATTAATAAGTAGCCAGGGAAGACAAATATAATTTGAAAAACACATATTTAGCATCTTTCAAATAGCCCAAAATCATTGCACATGATTTCTAACCAAGAATCTTATCCAAATGGGCATAAAATACAATTATCAAATTGCGGTGATCAATTAAAAAAAAAAAAACTTAAGTAACATATGCAAGAATATAAATTGATAATTCTATAAAAAAAATCACTTGACTCTAATAAATTTTCTTATACTATACCTCAAAATAGCGTTAATAAAAAGGAGGTCTGTTCCAATAAAACAAAGATAGGCCAAAGAGAATTTACTAACCAAATTGTCAAGGATTAACTATATATCATGCACCCTCTCTCTCGAAAAAAAATTTCACTTAAATAAACATTAGTAATGTTATAAAAAACTATAAAAAACCAAAAAGAAACTATAAAAACTATTATTTTAATAAGTGCTTAATTTATAATTGAAAAACAAATGCATTTAAAAAAATAAAACATAAAAAGTATCTAAGTGTAGAAACAAACCACTTCTGGAACCTCTTCAATTATACTAATATTTTCCCCTGCACAAAAGGAATTGTTGTTAATAAACTAACAATTATATAAAACAATTAACAATGATACAACAATCTTGAGATGAAACTAACATCTATGCTGCAAATCAAATTACTTGTTAAGTATAACCATTGCAATCCAAGAACTTTCAGATGTGGCAATGCAAGAAAATACTATGGTTAAAATGTATTGTTCCATTTCATATTGATTTATTAAGAATTGTTTATCTCCTTCTATTTAGTATCCAGATGCTTATTTATCTTTAGGATTAAGCAAAAGTAGCTAGCTATAAGATCACATTACATATTCAAGTTTAGCAATCAAGATTATACTTAAAAGGCAATGATTTATTAAACTATAAAACAAATTTGCAAAAAATATGATGCCGGTTGATTACGTATAAAAAAAAGGGTATATCAGAAATATTTCAAGTGTAATATCAAATAATAAGAGTTGAAACAAACCAAAGAAAAGATTTCCTTGGAGTAAATGGGCAATGCTAGAGAACAAAACTAAATTAAAAAATAATGCATAAATGAAATGGGAATTCCTATTTGGTTAAATCATACGGGCATGAAGAAATCTTCTTTGTGGCATAAAGTTACCGAGATACCGAACTTAATTAGATATGCTTTATTGAAAAAATAGTGTTATTCATCAACTGCTGCTTGCTTAGTTGGAAGCTATCTGTTATTCATCAAATGCGGCATGCTTAGTTGGAAGCTATCTTATCTAAATGTTATAAGATCATTTAGAAAAACAATGGATGATTATGATCTTTCATTTTTGTGCTGTTCTATTGATTTCTAAACAGATCAATTAACCAAGCCATGCAATTTCAAATCCGAATCTCATCAAAAGAAACAGAAAAAAGAAATTACACATCTCGAAAGAAAAAAAAAACGACAAAATCCAAAGCGAAACCAACCTGGAGTATCAGCAAGGTCCCTGCCGAAGACGGACGAGAAAAAGCGAGAGACGCTCCTGACAATTACCCGAGCAGCTGGATCAACGAGTCTCTTGAACCACCCGCTCCCTCCCGCCTCATTCGCCGCTGGCGGTCGGCACATCTCTGGAGCGGCCGACGACGGGCTACCATAAGGACTGAACCGAAACCGCCTCTGCGGCTGCTTACAGGTTTTGCCGCCACTGCCTCTGTACTTGGTGATCGCCATTACCGTAATCAAGAAAAGATGATTTGCAAAAATGGAGAAGAGAAAAGCGAAGGTAGGAATCAGGGAATGGCGCGAACCCGACTAATATGCCACTGCCCGCTGCTCCCGTAGAATGGAACCGCTCCGGTAGAATCGAGCAGAACTTTTAAAAGCAGTTGTAATATTTTAAAATAATATTTATTTTAAGTTATATATAATTAAATTGTAAAAACTAATAATTGTATCTTTTATAAAAACTTAATTGCTTAAGTTAAAGCAACCAATTGAACTTTTAAATTACTTCATTTTTTTATTAATATTTTGTCTGATTCATATGTGATAGTACTTATGTTTAAATTCACAATTGATTCAATTGACTGAGACAAGTTCCCGATAAAAGCATGCATCCATTTCTTTGCACAATTACACCAAAAAAAGGAGTAAAAAAAAAGCGAATGTAGGAATCAAGTTGAATTTGGGATTAATAATGAGATGAACTTAAGCCAACAGAATGGCGCGAAACCCGAGTACCATGACACTGCCGGCAAGAACCCTGAGTACTATGCCACTGCAGCAGCTCCCGTGGCCTTTATCGGCCAGAACTTTTACAAGCATTTGTAATATTTTAAAATAATATTTATTTCAAATTATATATTATTAAATTGTAATAATTAATAATTTTATCTTTTATCAAAACATAATTGATTAGGTTAAAGTAACAAATTGAAATTCTAAATTACATCATTTTTTTATTTTGTTTGTTGATTTTGTATCTTCATATGTGATAGTACTGTTGACCTTACTTTTGTTGAGATCTAGTCTTTCTTCTTTAGAAGCCTAGGGTCTAGCCATAAGATTTTTCTGTTGACTATCCTAGAAGATCAGTGATTGAACCTTACCTCAGTAAAAATTTTAAACACCTCTTTGCTCCTCTTGGAGTTCTACATGTTTGGTCCTAACCTCTGGCACATAGTAGGTAGGAGTCAAATAAGTGGAAGCTCAAAAGGAATCCCTATAAGATGGTCAAGCTTTAGGGATAACCCTGGGTGATCTGGTCTTGGGCAAGTTTGCACACACACACTGAGACCCCGCACTTCCATTCACTACCTAAATCCTAAACCAAACATGTTCAACCTGGTCCCCTACCTTTGGAAACTCATGTGGGTAGTCCCCCAAACCTTTAGCCCTAAGCTAGGGTCTGGCTAAGACCAACGCATGGAGGATCCAAAATGGGATTTCCATTGGCACATGACTCAAATAAGGTGATTACATGATCAATATTCTCAATTAACCCCAATTTTACCAAAACCCCCAACTTTTGCCTCCTAGCCCCAAACTTTCACCAAATTACAAAAATGCCCCCGAAACCCTAATTTTCCCAAAATTGCCCAAATCCTCAAATTTTGTTCAATAATCATTTCAAACCATTCAAAATCATTCAAATTACCCAAAACACCCCAAAATTCTTAAATTGTCAAAATACTCCTAAACTTGCCAAAATTACTAAAATACCCGTCATAATCCAAAATTCTTAAATTCCCAAAAATTCCCAAAACCACGAAAATCACTCCAAATATTCATAAAATTAATTCAAACGACTTCATTGAGCCCAATTTGACCAAATTGACCAATTTTGACCAAAAATCCCAAATTACCCTTAAAGGCCCAAAATGCCAAAATCACCCCTAATTTTCACCAAATTGACTTCAATCTCCCCCAATTCCAATTCCAAATCAAAATACATCATGTCTAATCCCAATAAAAATCAATTCCAAGTCCAATTGAACCCAATTTCAAGCCCAAATTCCAAGTCTAAATGAATTTCCCCAAATTGAACCACATAATCAAATCAATTTCTCCAATTTTGAATTCTAAACTCTTCATATCATTCCCATAAATCAATTTGAGCCCTCAATTGGCCTTGACCTAGCCTCAAATCCCACTTAAGTCAAAATCCCCAATTTTGCCCCAAAGTCAAAATCTCACCAAATTGAACTCCATAACCCCAAAATTTCCACCCAATTGATATTCAAACCTCTTCATCACAATATTCGGGACCAATTTGAACTATTAATTGAACCCAATCCAAACCATAGCCTAGTCTAAAAGCAAGTCTAGCCCAAATGCCCCAAAATGACCCAAATTCAAAATACCACTAAATTGAATCTCCCAATCAATTCAAAGTCACCCAATTCTTCTTCCAAACTTCTCATGAAAATTATCCAAGCCAATTTGAACCATCAATTGTATGAATGAAATTACTAAATAACTCCCCACGTTATGGGGAGAAACTGCTGAAAAAATGCTCATTAGTTACTAGCACCTAGGCGCCACTAAGTTGGAGCCTATGTGTCAGCCACTCTATCTACTCGGCTATATACTGGCACCTAGGCTCCCAAGTAAGTGTCACCAAGGCACTTGGTGGGAGCACCTTGGTGCTTGGATTTCCAGTTGCTCCATATCGACCCTGCTTTTCTCTACTTCTTCTCCACTTCATTCTAGTTATACTACATGTTGTATCTGCAAGAAAAACATAAAAAATATTCTTCTTTAAAGTAAATTTATTCATACAAATATGATATTCATAAGTAAAATTGAGCTTAAATTTCTATGCATCGTCCTACTCCAAGGAAACCTAAATAAAAGAACTCTCCCTCTTGATCCAACTTAAGAGGAGATGAAGTAGAAGAAGAAGATGAAGCAAGGAAGAAGAGGGTGGAAGAAGAACAAAACCAGAGAAAAGAAGACCAGAGAAAAATAATAAGATGCCAAGAAGAAGATGGCTCTTCCATAGAGCACTCTAAAATATCTCTCATTTTTAGCCTCTAAGTTACATCATTCTTTTATTAATATTGTGTCTGAATAATTATGGATCTTCATATTTGATAGTACTTATGTTTAAATCCACAATTGATTCAATTGACTAAGAGTGCATTTGGGAGGGCTTATTCACAGCGGTGGTGTTTTGAAAACACCACTAATTATTTGGAAATTTCATTTTGGAGGCATTTTTAGAAACTTCGTTCTCCATTTTTTATTAGAAGCAGAACGTCGCGAGCACCCTGCAGTCCGTATATGATTCGAGCGAAAGACATATTGGCCCCAAGGAATCTCCTCTATGTACTAAGAGAAACCCGACTTCTCATTCTGAATCCTTCCTGGAAGGATCCCATGACCCCCTCGCCATCTCCTCTCGCACGCCTGGAGAACGGGCAGAGCACGCCACCTTCCAGCACCCGCACTACCATCTCTCTACCCTAAGCGAATCTGCTTGAGTAATATATCATTTACGAGGGAGGTAACCCCCATCTCTCTACCCTAAGCGAATTTAGTGCTTTTTTTGTTCTTTCCTCTCCTTAGAATTTTTTTGTGCACCTTTTGTTTTTAAGATTTTGATTATGGATGCTTTGAACATTTTGTTAGTGAGATCCTTTCATGCTTCACTTTGTGTCGATCTCTTCAAGCTGATTCACACATTGTCGATCCTTCCCTATCCAGTCATTGTGATTTTGTGACTAATATGTTTGTAAATATGAATGTTTTGGTGTTGGGTATGTTAATACCTTAGAATTTTGTATTATGCATGTAAATGCCTTTTATAATTATAAATGTTAAGAGACATAAATTTATTTTGATTAAGAACATTATTGCAAATAATTTAGCATTCTTCGTTGAATGGATTATTGAAGATGAGGTTTGGAATTATCTCTTTCTTTAATCAGTTTTGGGCTATTAATAGTAAAATATGTTATTAATGCTATATCAATTTATTTATTTATTTAAATAAGGCTCATGCTAGTGAACTGGAAAAAAATATATTCATTGTGTTTTCATTCATGATTGAAAATACCAATACCCCATCTTTGTTTAGACTTATTAGTATAAATCAAATGGTCTATCAATTCATTGCAAAAATATTGATTATTCAATCCAAAATGACAGCCGCTAAAATATTGATTATTCAATCCAAAATGACAGTCTTAGTTAGGGTTTAGGGTTTAGGATTTAGGGTTTAGGGTTTAAGATTTAGGGTTTAAGGTTTAGGGTTTAGGGTTAGAGTTTAGGGTTTAGGAGTAGCAAAGAGTTTTTTGATGGTTAGTTAAAGTGCTTGGGGAGTGTTAGCTATGAGCCAGTGATGAAATTACAGGGCAGACATCAAATGCTTTTATTATTCTTTTTAACATCATATAATACTCTAAATTTTCTACTCCCACAATTTAAATATTTAATATTAATTATATTTTAAATTAGCTGTCATATTTATAACAGTTTTAAAAAATTGAAGTTAATAAATTCTGAACTTGTATACTCTACATTTTCTTAATTGATTTTCATTTCACTCATTTTAAATTTGTAAGATTTACATAACATTTAATTCTTATATATTTCCTATCTAGTACCTGTACTTCAATTTTTACATATATATGCCACCTTAACTATATATGAAAAGGTGTATTTCCTAAAAAGTTAAATTATGACATTTTTTGTGATATGAAACATTTAAGTGGTATAAAGGTAAAAAGTAGAGTTTTGGTGCATCCTTTTCTTCCATTTAACTCATTCTTTTGGTGCATTTTTGTTTTTTTTAAAGATTTGGGTTTGGATGACTTGTAAATATATAGTTGGATTGGATAACCTTTTTTTAATTTTTTGCAACTTCTATTTTCATTTTGTTGGTTTTTTATGAACTAATTGTTTATAATATTTGGGTTTGGATTATTTACAAATGTAGTGGGGCTGGAGAACAATCTTGTGCATCCTTTGTTTTCAATTTGCTGAATTTTTGTGTGCATTATTTGTTTATAAGATGTGGTTTTGGATGTTTTGCAAATGTGGTAAATGTTAAAGGTGGCTTCTGTTTTATGCTTTGATTGTCTTTCTATATTAAGCTATGCTATTTTTCTATTGCTACTTTATTTTACTATCAATACGAGCGCACTCTTTGAACCATATCTTTTATTAGTTTCATCATGGCTAAAAACAAAGAAAGGGATACATAAAAAATGTGGCATAAGGATGTGACAAACATTTTATGCAGTCTAGGTATTAAAAAGATTGAACTTGAAAATAGACCTACCATATTCTTTAACAAAGAAGGGTGACATAATATTTCCAATAAATTTAAAGAAATGACAGGGCAGGAGTACAGTAGGTTGAAATTTAAGAACAAGTGGGATCAGCTAAAGAATGACTGGAAGTTATGAAAGGAACTTAAACGGGGATCGACGGGATTGTATTGGGCTCCTCTTAAGCGTACCGTGGATGCTTTAGAGGAATGTTGGAGTGAGAAGTTAGAAGTAATAATTGAACCCCTGTAAACTCTTCAGTTAATTATAACTTATACTTCTATTTTGTCTAATATGCCCCCAGCCCCTCCCCCTCCATGTTGCAAACAATGCCAAATGCAAAAAAAATTTAAGATGCGGAATTAAGCCAGACTTGGAAGATAAATTGGATGATATGTTCAAGGGGGGTTGTCACTATGGGTGAGCATGCGTTCAACCCCAGTGAGCAGTGGTTTGCTGGCATCTCAGTTGACTTGATACCCAATCAGGTTATGGGTTCTAGTGAAGGCCCGAACATAAACCTAAGGGAGATCGAGTCCACGTGCCAATCAAAGAGGCGCAAGATGGAAAAAAAGAGGAAAAAATAAAGATGTTTTCATGCAGAGCTCTATATATAGACTTATACAAGAATTTGCAGCTCTGCAAACTATTGAAACTGATATGGTTGATCCTAATGTTGATGATTTTATGACAGCTTTAGATGAAATTCCAGAAGTTGTGGTGGATACAACATTCTACTTAAAAGGTGCTAAATTATTCGAGGACCCAACCCGCAGACAAATATTTAAGAGGCTGCGACCCAAGCTGCCTGTTGAATATTTACGTCTCTCGATTGACAAATGAGTCTTTGTTATTTTATGACTCTTGTATTTGTGAATTGTAGTGGATATGTTTATTTTTTAAGTATTTTTCAAGACAATGATATATGCAAGTCTTTTTCATTAAAGTAGTACATGTATTGCAAAATATTTTCTTTTTTCATATTTAGACGATATTTTGTCTTATATTTTAAGTTCTTTATTTATAGTAAAACATTTATCCAGGATGGATCGACAGCGATAATGCCGCAAAAGAATGGCTGCGGCAATTTCTATATTGCTATTGGAATACTACCGCTCCATTAGAGTATGAACACTGTGCATGACCTCGTCCTTTATTAGGGATAAATGGGTGGGTGAGATGCTTGCTGGAAATCCCATAAGGTTCAACAACATATTTCAGATGAGTGTACCCATCTTTTTGGAACTTCTTCACGAGCTACGTAACAACCACGACGTCAGAGATTCCTTCAAAATGACTACAATGGAGGTATTAGAAATTACCTTTGTACATTTCATATCTGAACGAATCAATCAGAGGAGCATTAGAGCGATTCTAACATTCCTCTAAGAGAATAATTCACTACTTCTCTGAAGTTTTAAAAGCACTAACTAGACTAGCTTCCCATATAATTAAACCAGAAGATCTGTTATTCAGTACAACCCTTAGAAGATAGCTAATGACCTGCGTTACATGTCATTTTTCAATGTTAGTTTCTTTAGTGCATTATGTTTACTTCTAAATTTAATTACTGTTATCACATTCAGATCAACAACACATCAAAAGCATAACTGGATTGGGCAATTGATGATACGCACGTGGATGCCCGACTCCCTAGCCATGAAAATGTGGCGTATATTGGTCGGTGTGGTTCACCTACCCAAAATGTGATGGTTAATGTGACTTCAACATATGCTTCACATTTGTGATGGCCGGATGGGAAGGGAGTGCCCATAATAGCCATCTTTTTGCCTACAAGACATATATCTATCCTAAAGAATAGATACATTGCTTTGTGGTGAGGCTTGATCAAATAAACTAACAAATTCATGACTCGTTTGGTCTGCGAACCATTTATATTGACTGACAATTTCCCCTATCTAGTATGAAACAACTAGATAGGGTTTATATTAATCTGGGTCTTTGAGTTTTCTATAAGGGCAAGCCCCTATAGTTAGTTACATCTTAGATAACCAAGGTTGCCAAAATAAAACTATTGATATAGATCATAAAATATTTATATTCACGACTTCTAAAAAGGTAGGATTCTTTAAGAAAATGTGATAATAGGAAATTCGATAGGTAAGTGGCTCAAATTTTGGAACATTTATCATGGGAATCCAAAAGTAGAGAAAGCTAGGGAAGGACATGGACCCAAGAAGAATCTTAGTGTTCTTTCCCAAACTATCCTATTGTCTGGCTTCAATTTGAAATTAATATTTGATGTTTCATCCTACCAATTGTATTATTTAGGGCTTACATTCACTCGATACAAATCTTATGAATAGCTTGGAAGATATAAGGATTTATGTCACATCTGATGACAACCTCAGAATCCTAAGACAAGTTAGGGCTTATATTGCACGAAGTGCAAAAGCCTAAAGAGACAAGTTGAGGGTGTATCCTGCACTAGGCAAGCACCTCAAAGTCCTATGGCTTGTTGTTTTAGTTATAAGGAGTTTTGTTGTTGAAGATGGCCGTGCTACCCACTATGCATGCTCCAAACTCCTCGTCGTAGCATGTTCAGTTTAAAGAAGTGTCAATCAAAGAGAAAAGAGAAGTATCGTGTTTTGGAAATTTTTGAATTGAGGTGTCTTAATGTCTTATTTAAGGGAAGATTAAAGTTGATTATAGCGACACTAGTTAGGATTCCACAGTTCTCTCATTCCGACACCACTATTTTCTTCGAATTCACTTATTCAAAATGAGTTTACTAAACTTAACTAAATGAGTTCCATACTTTCATTTAGACCGTGATAAATCTCATTAGCAGCCGTAGTTTGCATCCTCCGAGGTATTCCCGATCATCTGATAAATATATTTTAATTTAGTCGTAATTGTGATTTTTATTTTTTTTTGTGATTAAATTTTGAGTTGTCTTATATTTTGAATGTTGTGGTGGTGAATTTTATCTTGTTTTGGTTTTAATTTTAATTTTGGCTTTGGTTTTGTGGCTATCCTAAAAGTTTTGGTTTTCATGCAGGGTGACATTTTTGTTTAACATGCAAGCTTATAAGCAAGAAAAGTACAGTAAAGGAAGTACAAAAAGAAGGTATTGTAAACTTATAAAAGTGTACCTGACGAGTCTTCTCGTTCCTCCACCTGAAACTTTAGTATCTTTTGCAATAAGCATTTATAATTTGCAGGAAAGTAAAGCTTATAGATAGGTTTGTCACAAGCTTTCAAAATCCTATGTCATAATTTGGTGGGTCCTATTTGTTCATTTGAGAGATCTTTTCATTTAATAAGAATGATAGGTTCAGTAGTCCTACAAGGTGTCCAGAAGACTTGTGAAAAGATCCAGGGAGTACCTAGATATCTCACAATTATTTTGAGCTTCCTTGAGTTCATTTGTGGACTTATCATAGTTATTAAATGATTCATCTATTTCATACCCTTATGCTTAGTGGATTATTGTTTTGATTGTCCCTTTAAATGAGGTAATCATCATTTGTTATTTCATTTGGGAGTTATTTGAGTGAAAATCTTTTGGGGAAAAATTAATTTATTTAAGAAAGTTAGCCAATTAATTTAAGAACTGGGCTTTTTATGTTTCCAAGTATTTGAAGTTTTCTTATGTTCGCTTTTCTAGACTTCTTTTAATAAAGTTTGATTAGACCATGCTTGCTACTAAGACCTTAAGATTTAGTGAATAGGTTTGCAATTCTTTTAGAAAAAGTAAGTTATGTGAGTTTAGTTTTTTATCAAAATATTGGATTATTATTCAAAATGTCATTTAGGGGTATTAAACTAGTGAATTATTAATTTCCAAAGTCAACCACTGTCTTTAGGATCATTCAGTTTGATTATCTTCCAAATTAATATAATCAAGGAAAATATATAATTATTTTTGATGTGACAAAGTTGAAGTGGATTTCTACCATTTATTCCCTTGATGTTTCAATCATTTTAATATGTCATCTAGGATCATTAGTTACCCATTTTACCCTTTGATTAAGTTAAATATTAATTAAGGCTAAAATCTTAAAATTATAACTTTGCCCCATAGGCCTTATCACCTCATAATTCATCAAATTTAACTCAGATGACTTTAAAATTTTTATGATACCTTACTGATGGGTTAGGTAAAACATCAGAGGAGAAAATATGATTTTTAAAATTTTAATTTAATTTATATAATTATTTTAATGTAAAATATGATTTTCAATGAAAATTCAATAACTTGACCAAACCAGAACTTATGGCCCTGAAATATTTACTGGAGGTAGACCTAGATTAGAGGACCACTTGAACCATTTCATGATTTTTTTAGCTTTAATTTAATTATTAGAATTATTTTAATTTGTGGATTATTAATTAATTATAAAATATTTTAAAGGTTGAAAATTGAGTTTTATATATTTCTTAAATCTCTCTGAGGTCAAGGGACCCAAAGAAACAAATTTCACATTTTTCTAATTTATAACTTTTAGAATTATTTTAGTAGAAAGTTAAGGAAATTCATTTTTTTAGCCTTCAAAATTTAATTTAAGCCTTTGAAGATTAATATCTTGACTTGGAGGCTTGGGAAAATTATTTGAATGGTTTCTAAATGTCCAGGAGACCAAATGTGACAATTTTGTGATTTTTTATATTTTAGTGATTTTTATCATTTTTTAATTATTTTGAATATTTTAAAATTCAATTTTAGGCTTAAAAATGAATTGTTTGATTTAATTAACATTTTATTTTTTCAAAATTCCACAGGTCATGAGGAACTCCCTAAACCATTTTCATAATTTTTTGACTTGTATTTTAATTACTAAAAATTATTTTAATGTCAAATATATCATTTAATTTAGGAAATTCAATTGAGTGGTTAAATCAACTCCAAATGACTTCAAATTTTTCATGGGGGTCCCTCTGACCCTAAACCACAATGGAGGATGATTTTTATGCTATTTCTATTCATATTTAATTCTATTTAATTTTCTTTAGGTTTAATGAGTTGATTAAAGTTAGATTGATTTTTAATGGGTAAAATCAAATTGGTATTTTTACTATGGTCCTCTGGTCACAGGGAACCTACCAAAATATTTTTTGGAATTTTCTAAGAAACATGCTAATTTTTATAGTTTTTTGTATCCAAATATGCATGATAACATGAAGAATAGAGATCTCCTCATGGAGGTCTCCTCTGACCTTAGAAAAATCAGAGGAGATCCCCCATGACGGAGGCTACAAACAACCAAAATGACATGCCATTGTGAAATTTTTAAATGCATGGAGAATATAAAGAATCAAATAAGTATTTAATTAATTAAAAATAACATCAAATAAACTTGAAACCATTTCCACTTTGCTCTCTTCTGTTCACCGAGCAAGAGTGTATTTTTGTTTTTTTTTCATGATATTTCTACACTAAGTTATGTATTTTTGAAGTTAAGGGTGTTTTTTTTGATTTATTTAAAACCCTATTCATCCACTTATCCAACTCATCCTCACCAGCTCTGAACATATTGCGTGTCTTCTCCTGCTTGGGTAGTGTGGTTCGGGTTAGCATCGAATTTGTGGATGATCTCCTTGTCAGACGCCATCAGAGCCTTCCATTCACGATACACACGATCTGACAGCCACAAAGCTTCGTCCCCAACTGGTGTGAACCTGAGACCGTACACACTAAAACCCTAAAATCTCACTCGATACCTAACCAAATTAGGTGCGGTTTGGTCCTATGAATTCTTCTAAGAATGGAAAACTTATCCATATGGTTAATCAAGGGTTAAATTAACCCTAATCACATGGAGAATCAAATGAAGCTCGGAAGAGGGAGAAGAGTTTATACCTTGCCCTGAGAGGAGAGGCCTCAATCAGAGATGCTCTTCACTTCATGGAGGTCCAAGGACCTCAGGGATGAAGCCTCAAGCCAGGTGAATTGCCTAAGCCCAAGTTCGACCAAGCCCAATTTTGGGTGTTGATCAAAGTCTACCCTAGGGTGTCTGTGTGAAGGGGATTTTATGGTGGATCATCTTCTTTTACTGTGGGAATGGTGTGGGTGCAAGCAATTTAATTTTTATCAAGTGTGGAGGTCTGTAGAGGAGTGTCCTGTTTCAGCCCAATTTTGAGCTTCAAAATTGGTCTCAGGCAGTGGGGATTAGAGCAGGAAGGTGGCTGGGATGAGCTTAGGTGACCTCAAGGAAGTTGTGGGGGCAATTTGGCAGAGTTTCCTTGAGAAATTTTCAGAACCTTAACTTTGGCCGTGAAGAGGGCTATTTAAAGCCATGGTCAGAATGGGAGCTCAAGGGGAATTGTGGTGCCAATGTGAGTGCTTTAGCTTGCTTATGAGGAGAGTTGAGCATTGCAATTGATCAATGAGGAGATGTCACACTAACAAAGTTCAATTTTTAGTTTAAAGTGGTATGAGGGCGCTCAAGCTCAGCCCTTCCGGTGTCTAGGTCGACCGGTAAGGATAGGGAAGGTGGCTTAAAGGCTGATGGGAGGTAAGAGGGGGGTTTAGTGCAATCAAGTGGCTGGTTTAATGAAGGTTGCTTGAGTTGATGAGTTTAACCAAATGGTGAGGCAAAGATGACTTTGGCTAAGGACTCTTGGTCCATAGCTCATTTGGGTTGGGTTTGGTTGGTCTTTCTGGTCCTTGGGGTCCCAAAGTTGGCCGTGGTGGAGTCAATTTGACCAATTTGGCTAAATTTGGTGACATTTAGGTTATGGCTTGATTTGGGTCATTTTGGGTTTAAGTTGGGCTAGCTTGGGTTTGAGCTTGGGTTAGACCCAAAGGATTGAGCAATTTGGTGTGCATGATTTTCATGAAGAGTTTAGAAAAGGATTGGAGTGGTTTTGAATTGATTTGGGGGTTCAATTTGGCTTAATTTAGGATTTTGATCAATTTGGGGCAAGTTGGGTTAGCTTGAGTCTAGGTTGGGCTAGAGTGGAGTTTAAGCCCAACTGATTGTTCAATAAGGTCTAGGAGGATGTGGTGAAGAGTTCTCAACATAAATTGGGTTGTAATTTTAGGGTTAGGGCATCAAATTTGGTGTGATTCAGGTCATGTGTCCAATTTAGGGCAAAATTATGGATTTTGGATTTGGGTTGACTTGGGTGAGACTTCAGCTCAAATTAGAGGCAGTTGAATGTTACATTTGGCCTATGGGAGTGTCATGAGAAGTTTGGAATTCAGATTGAGGGGAAATTGGTTGACATTGGGTTCAATTTGGGTGAAATGGGTTATTTGATCAAAATTGGGGATTTTGAGTTTGGGTTGAAATTGGGTTCAAATGTGGGTCAAATTGGGTTCGTATTTGGTTTAGATTGAGGCTAGGGATGTTGAATCTTGGTTTGAAATTTAAATTGGGTAGAATTGAAGTCAGTTTGGTGGACACTTGGGGTGATTTGGGCCCAAATTGGGCAACTTTGTCCAAATTGGGTCAGATAAGGTGGTTTAAATTGAAATTAAGAATTTTTTGAGGGTTTTGGGAATTTTTGGGATTTTTTTGAAAATTTTGGCTAGGAGGGGCATTTTGGTAATTTAGAGGGGTTTTGGGGCTATTTTGGGTGTTTTGGTAAATTTGAGGAGTTTTGGGTATTTTGAGTGGTGAGGAATGTTTTGGGGTAATTTTTGGAGGATTTTGACAATTTTGGTTGATTTTGGAGATTTTGGGCAAAATTAGGGTTTTGAGGGTAATTTGGTCATTTGGTAAAATTTAGGGCTAAGGAGTCAAAAACTGGAATTTTCGCTAAAATTTGGAGTTGGGTGAGATTGATAACCCATTTGAGCCATGAGCCAATGGAACCCCCCATTTGGACCCTCCATGTGCTGGTACTAATCAAGCTCTAGCCCGAGGCTAAGAGCTTTGGGAAAACCACCCACATGAATTTTTAAAGAAGCACGTGATCAAGTGTGGAGAAGTTTGGTATGTTTAGTTTAGGGTTGTGAGGAAGTGTGTGAGAGTGCAATGTGTAATTATGTGTGTGAGCCTCCCCCAGACTACCCAGGGTAAGTCCTAAGGCTTGACCATCCTATAGGGAATTTCTCTTTGAGCTTCCTAATGCTTAGTCTCATCCTCCGAAATACTTAGAGGTTAGACTTTAAACATTTGAAAACTACACGTGAAGAAAAGAAGTGTTTTGATTTTCTTTGGGGTAAAGATTTCATTGCCAGTCTTCTAAGATGATCACCAGGAGAGTCTTATGGCTAGAACCTAGGCTATTCTAAAGATAGACTAGACCTCAACCAAAAGTGAGGTCAACAAATGAGCGGGCATGCACACTGCACATATTGGTGTTGATCGACAAGATCAACAAAACTAACACAAATGTCTGAGTCAAAACTCAAGAAAAAACGTAGAATTTAGCAAAGAAGTTTCCGCTGGAATTATCTAGGTAGAAAACCTTCAAGTCCCGGGAACTCCTGCTGGGGAAGGAAAATGGAATACCTTCGTTAGGGAGCTATGAATTTCAAGCTCCCAAACTCTGAAGAAGTCTGATCTGATTCGAATAAGGATTTGGAATTAGAATTTGTTTTCAGATTTAACTTGAATTTGAGTTTGAATTTGATTTTGGGTTTTATGGAGTTTATGGAAATTTAGGATTTGTGGGATTTTGAATTTGTGAAATTTTACTTTAATTTGAAAATTTTAATTTCGTGGGAAATTTTGAGTTTTAAGTGAGTACAGTGGAAGAGTCAGAATTTTGGTACTGTTCTCGAAAAGAGGGAACCAGAATTTAAGTATCGATTTCAGAGGATGAGTACTGGAATTTAGGTACCAGTCTCGAAAATGGGAATCGGAATTTCGGTACCGACCTCGAAATTTTACGGATGTGAAAAATTTAGGAAATTTGAAGGAATCGAACGACTATGCTCCGATCCTGGAATTTCAAGGAAGGTGGAAAATTTCTTGGATAGGAAGGGGAAATATAGGGAATTTGAAGGAATCAGAAGACTATTCTCCGATCCTAGAATTTCATGGAATGCGAAAAATTTTTTCTGGATAGGATGTGGAAATTTAAGAAATTTTAAAGAGTTGGAAGTCAACGCTCCGATCCTAGAATTTCATGGAAGGCAAAAAATTTCTCGGATAGGATGTGAAAAATATAGGGAATTTGAAGGAGTAGAATGACAATGCTCAGATCCTAGAATTTCATGGAAGGCAGAAATTTCTCAGATATGATGCAGAAATTTAGGGAATTTGAAGGAATCAGATGACTATAGTCCAACCCTAGAATTTCATGGAAGGTGGAAAATTTCTCGGATAGGAAGTGGAAATTTATGGAATTTGAAGGAATCAGACGACTGTGCTTTGACCCTGGAATTTCATGGAAGGCAGAAAGTTTCTTAGATAGGTTGCAGAAATTTAGGGAATTTGAAGGAATCGAATGACTGCGCTCCGACCCTAGAATTTCATGGAAGGCGGAAAATTTCTCAGATAAGATGTGGAAATTTAGATAATTTATGGTATTGGATGACTGTGCTCCGACATTGGAATTTCATGGAAGGTGGAAAAATTTCTCGGATAGAATGTGGAAATTTAGGGAATTTGAATGAGTCAGACGAATACACTCTGATCCTAGAATTTCATGGAAGGCAAAAAATTTCTCTGATAGGATGTGGAAATTATAGGGAATTTGAAGGAGTCAGACGACAATGCTCTGATCCTAGAATTTCATGGAAGGCGAAAAATTTCTCGGACAGGATGCAAAAATTTAGGGAATTTGAAGGAATTGGACGACTTTGCTCCAACCCTTGAATTTCATGGAAGGTGGAAAATTTCTTGGATAGGTTGTAGAAATATATGGAATTTAGGGAATTTTTACCACATTGAGGAGGAAAGCTCAGGGAGTCACATCCAACTCAAGAGGCAGCAGAGTGTCACATTAGGAAGGAAAGCTCAGAGAATCACATCCAACCCCAGAGATGACAGAATAGAAATAGAATTTAGGTACTGATCCCAGAATTTCATTTGAAAAAATTTAGAGAAAATTTGATACTGACTTTAGAAGAAAGTAGAATTGGTGCAGTTCGACTAAGACTGGTAGCCATTGCAAGGTTTGCGGAATTTTGTGACGTTTGGAATTTGTGAAAAGTGACGTTGTGTAAAGTGCCAAATTTCACATAGTACTTGCGGAATTGAAGGATTTCAGGATGAGTGCAGAGAGTCGAAGTCTCTCTCGAGAGAACTAGCTTATCATTAATTTTCGATTTATCATTTTCTTTCACTTTGTTTTATCTTATTTCATTCAATTTCATTTTGTTTGATTTTGTTTCAGATTAAATTTTCTTTTGATTTTGTTTCATCTCATTTTGATTTCATTTTGTTTGATTTCGTTTCATTTGACTTCGTTTTGACTTTTCCATTTGTTATTATTTTTATTTTATTATTATCTTATTTTTTGTATCGTTCTTTGTTCATTTTAATTTGGGACCAAAGTATAGTTCTACGGCCTTCGACCCTCACGCAAAAAAAAAAAAAAAAAACATTTCTGAAAAACTCGGTGAGCTCAAACAAAATTCTGCATTAATTTTTGTCGAAGGTAGTAGTACAACTGATCATATGCTGACAAGCATCCAAAAGTTGATCAAGCGTACAAAGCTAAACAAAACCATCATATCATATCTTGTTAGTAAAAAAGTGGTGATGAATGATGTAACCCGTTGTTGAGGTAGTAAATTTATGTCGTCTGAGGCTGCTTCGTGGACATGCCAACCTACCAAGGCTACGCTCCAGAACAAATGTCCCCTCGAGAACACCCAGAGGTACTCCTGTCACAGGGGTAAAGAATGAAGGTTTTCTAATTCTGGATCTAGCTCATAGTAAAACGACGCCTTATCCTCATTCATCCTTCTGAATATGACTGATAACCTTTGTCTTGTAACTCCAGGGTTGTAGTGTTTTACAAGATCTGCTCCGTTTATTTTCAGTACTAGCACTGATCCGACTGGTAGAGGGATTTCAACAGAAACTTAGAACTCTCCCAGGCCGATAATATGAATTTCTCGTCCGAACAAAATATTACTTTCACTTATAAGGAGATTGTGCAGAAGGGTCTCACAAAGTCATGGTGGTCAATATGAGGCGGGATACGGTCCTCGTCCTCATAAATATTTATAATGCGGCTGTTAAGAATACAATATGCAAGCAGGACGTGCCACTTAACCATCCTCTTTATCATCTTTTTGAAATGCGGTGCCATCAGATCCACCTAGTTGTTCTGTAGAATCCTTGGGGAATTACCTTATCGATCATTGGCAAAATTGTAGCTACACCGACACTGAATGGTGACCATGCCCTTTCCTCTTTTCCTTTTCGTCGGCTCAGTGTACGTTCTTTTCTTCAGACGACCTGCTTTGCCCAAGCCTTGGAGAGCAAAGACACAATCCAGAATCTTTTCTTGATAATTCCTCAAAAATACGTCTGTGTATAACTCGAGGCCTTCCAAAATATTGACAAATCTTCCTTGGATTTCCTTATAGTGCTCTAATGCTTCTGCTCTTTGCCATGACGTAATATAGAACTCCTCACTGCGGTGGTGGTAGAACAAACTGTGGTACGTATGGCTCTACATCAGGATGCTCCCTACTCCTGAGTAGTATCGAGATTGTTGCATATGCCTCGAATGTGCCATACTCCTCTAACTGTATAACGTGACACTGTGGGCATTCTGAAAATGCTCCTGCCACTGAAGGCTATCTGGGTAAACTCGAACTGCAAATCGAACACCCAGTAAAGATTTCATCCATCGGATCCCATGTTGGCGTGGGGTACTCAGTAGTCTCTGGCTCATTTTATGTACGTGGTGCGCTGTCGTTAGTTTCTTTTATTTTCGAGTTATAAAATTCTTCCGGAATAGGGGATAGCTCTACGGCTACTTCCCGAGCCTGTCTCCTCTCCATCCTGTCCAAGAGGCGTTGCTTGAGGTGATTTACATTTCTTCTTTTTGTTTGTGCCAACGACACGTCTGGGATTCTCTCAGCTGCAGCGGTAACAAGACCACTCTCTGGAGTAGTGATCACGAATGGAATCTGAGTGTGTCTCCCAGCAAGGAGGTGTAACTCAACAAAACCTCCAGTTCCTCCATTTACTGACATCCGTCTGGTCTCTCTGCGACCATTTTTCATCATTGACTTCATATTTGCAGCCTTCTTGTATGTTCTCTTTCTTTTCATAGTGTAAGGTTCAAGCCGTCTTTGAAAGCAAACACCAACTTGCAACCCGACACTTCCTACATAAGCAAACAAGGGGAAATGTTAGTGATTGGTGTTTTGCACGAACAAGAACAATAATGAACTTATTATTAATGATTTAACGTTTTTCTTTTGTAATTATCTTGATGTCATTATCTTATTTAATATGATTTTACAAGGTTTAGAATTGGAATTTAACAAATGTGTTTCATCTTGTAAGAAAATTTGTTTTATTTTATTACAAAATTTGGACCCAGTCACTGACACTAGCCATATGGCTATATCGGAATGAATATCCTTCTTCATATTTATCATGTCGCATATGACGTCTTTAGATATCATCCATTTATTGGCAACATGGGTCTATCTTCTTGGGAATCCACCAAATGGTATGACCCTCCTGAGTAAAATTTTTCAACCACGAATGGCCCTTCCCAGGTCGGATCAAATTGTCCACCTATCTTGTGGTGTGCAAGAATAGGCCTTCTAAGAATGAACAAGAGGTCACCGATTTTAAACGACTCAGGCAGACCAATTTATTGTGGGCTTGAATCATTTTCTCTTGATAGAGCTCCAAGTTCTGCTGTGCAGACAATCTGCTCCTTTCAAGGCTTTCTAATTCTGTCAGTCAAAATATGGCATTCGCTTCTATTTTAATATGATTTGTGACGATGATTTAGAGCAACGGTAGCTGGACTTCTTGTGGAAGAACTGCCTCGGACCCGTACACTAGTGCGTAAGGCGTAGACTGCATCGGTATTCTGACGGTTGTCCTGTAGGCCCATAAAGCTTTTAGTAACTTTTCATGCCATCCTCTTTTATTTCCGTCAAGTGTCTTCTTTAAAATCTGCACAAGTATCTTATTGAAGGCTTCTGCCAGGCCATTTTCTCTAGGGTAGTAGTTCGTAGAGTACCTCTAGTCTATCCCATGTTGTCTGACGAAATTGTTGATTTTCAAACTCATTAAAGCGGACCCATTATCTGAGATAATTTTGTGCAGAACACCGAAGCAGAAGACGATCTGATTTTTGAAAAACTGTAGAATTTGTTGTGCTGTGACTTCCCGTAGTGGAACTACCTCTGCCCATTTGGAGAATTATTCTGTAGTTGCGAGTATGAACCAATGTCCTTTTGAAGATGGAGGGTCTATGGACCCACTATATTCGTTCCCCAACACTCGAAAGGCCATAAAGTAATCGTAGGGTGTAGAGCATTCGGAGGTTGGTGCAAGACCACTCCATGCACTTGGCACTGATGATATTTCTTAGCTATGTCCATGCAGTATGTCATCACTGCTGGCCAGTCGTATCCGAGTCTTTTGATTTTCATTTTCATCTTCGGCCCTGACTGGTGAGATCTACACAATTCAGCATGTACCTCTTTGACGATTTTTTGTGCTTCTGCTTTGCTCAAACATCTTAACTAAATTTGGTCGAAGGATCTTCTATACAGAACATTATCGATTAAGGCATATGACAAAGCCCTCTTCTGAATTTGATGTGCTCTTGACTTGCCTTCTGGTAGTCTTCCTGTTTGCAAATATTCTATTAATGACTAACGCCGGTCTTCTATATCAATTGACAGTGTAGCTGCTATCTCTTCTTTTCCAATCTTATGTAAACTGTTGAGGTCGATCTGCGACAAAACTTGACGTCCTTGTATTGTAACGTCTATGGACTCTTCTTGTGGACATGCAAATTCTTTAGCCAGTTTAGCTAAAGCGTCTGCATGGGCATTGCCTACTCGAGGGATCCTATAGAATATCACACTTGGAACCTGCTCTAGAAACTTCATCGTGTACCAGTGGTATTCTTCTAATCTTTGCTTCAGAATCTTATATTGTTCTGCCACTTGCTGGAAGACGAGTTGCAAGTCGCCATAATTGGTAATGTCTGTAATTTTCATTAATATTGCCTACTCCAGGCCGGTGATTAGAGCTTCATATTCTACTTCATTATTGGTACATGACTCTGTCAGATGATAAGAGAATCTCAGCATTCCCTGATCTGGTGTGACGAAGATCGAACCAATTCTTGTTTTGTCAGGTATCGCGGTATGCCGTCCTTTGTCTCTTTTAGCTGATGAATCTTGACACGGCTAAAAAATACTTGATTTTACATATTCATTTATGCTTTATTTTAATGATATTGCACTTTAACGGAATATATTTTGCATGTTTTTGGTGTTAGGTACAAGAAATTGATTTTTGGAGAAAAGAAGAATAAATGTTGCAACTTGGAGCAAAAACGAGCAAGAAAGCAAATTCTGGCCTGACACATTTCGATAAGTCTTTGTATGCTTAATCTCTTTTACACTGCTTGCATATTTTTGAATGAGTTTACACTTTAAATATAGGTTGTTTTTATGCTTATCTTGTAGGACTATCTGTTAGGAATGCAGCGCAACTGAAACGGGGCGAATCAGAGCTAAAACGGAGCCAAACGGAGCAAAATGGTAGAAAACCGAGAACGACAAAAATAGAGTGCCGGTGGCATCCGAAACAGCACTGGCAGTGCCAAAAGTGGTTATTGGCCATATATATTGAATTTGGACGTTTTTTGAAAGGTTTCTTACCTCTTAGTAATTTCGTCCCTATACAATATTAGAATGATTTTATGTCAAAAAAAGTTATAGGAAATTAGGAAAACATGGAGAATGATTAGAGATCTTAGAATAGGAGTAGAAATGTAGATTTATACCTTTCTAGAGAGATTAGAGAGGTGATTTTGAGAGAATCTGTAAGGGATTTTACTAGCAATGCATGGATAAATGAGAGACTTTGTGGGAGAGATCTTCATCTGCCTTTCAAAGGGAAAAAGCTAAGTATTGTGTTCTTCATTATCTTATGATTTTTGTAAACACTTATGTAATGGATTTGCTTTGATGAAATGAAGTTTTCTATTGTGTTTCGTGCATTGTGATGCCTTTCTCTTACTCTTTCTTCTTATTTTGAAATAATGGCATGAGAAGATTATGCCATTGTTTTCATTCTACTTTTATTTTACAATTAGTAGGATTCATGTTTAGGATATTGGGATGCATGCTAGAAGAAGTTTTAATTATAAATGTGATGTCTTTTACTTACGCTTCATTTACATTACAAAAAGAGCTCGTTGCAGTGTTAAAATTCGTTGTAATTTCACTATGATCCGAGAGGGCGGTGTAATTCTCAACAAAGTGGATCCACATTTAAATTCCAGGGATGGTGAACTTCATGGAGGTTGAGTGCAAATAAATAGGGAAATATACTTTGATGGGCGTAGAATTGGAGATTTTAGGGTGACAGATTAAAATCCCCAATTTGGTCCTAGCGTTTAGAAACTAAAGCAAGAGTTAGCCTTCAGGCGAAGGGAAGTGGGAGCTCTGGAGTGAGAACCAGTATCCTCCCAGCCTAACCACGGATTTAGGGACTAAACCTAGGATTAGCCAATGTTCTTTATGCACTCGAAAGAGGGTAAATAATAGGATTGCTCATATTTGACACATACAATATTTAATGCATCTCATTCCTTTACATTATCCAATTCATTACATAAGGATATTAGATTTTATTATCTCAAAATTCTTTAAACCAATTTATCCAGAAAGGGTTATCTTTAGAAGTAATATTTGCATTTAAAAATAGTTATTATCCTTAGTTATAATCATCTGCATTTAGGGGCAGTTTCTAGATAAAACACCATTTTAATTGACATTCTTTTCTAAGGCCTAATAGTAGTAGACTAGAACTTTGACTAAGGGCCTCTTACCTCGCTTTATTGTGGGATCGATATGTTGACCTCAATTTTGTGAGGATTATTTACAAAATACATTAGAGTGGGAAGTCTACCCTAACTCTTAATGATGGTCACTAAACCCTAATATCTAGGGAGAGACCCTATGAAACCTTTTTAACATAAATTTTAATGACATCTTAAAATGATCAAATCAGTAATGACAAATACTGACCTGATCAATTGTTGACCCAATAGGTCAACTTTTGACCTAAAATGTCAACTTTGGTCAAAATGGTCAATCCTGGCCAAATGACCAACCCTATTGACCCAATAAGTCAACTTTTGACCTAGAAAGTTAACTTTGGTCAAAATGGTCAATCTAGACCCAATGACCAACCCTATTGACCTAATAGGTCAACTTTTGACCTAAAAAGTTAACTTTGGTCAAAATGGTCAATCCTGATCCAATGACCAACCCTATTGACCCAATATGTCAATTTTTGACCTAAAAAGTTAACTTTGGTCAAAATGGTCAATCCTGACCCAACGACACCAACCCTAGTGGCCCAACAGGTCAACCTATAACTCAAAAAGTCGACATTGCTCAAAATGGTCAATCCTGACCCAATGACCAACCCTATTGACCCAACAGGTCAACCTATGACCATTTTGACAATGTCTGTCATTGAAGAGTTAGGGTATTGATTAACCTAGGGATGCGTAACTATGGCTGCCACATAGCTCCAACCTTATCTCCAAGACATGATGGATCTGTTAACACCTCCCCTAGGCCAACCTAAGCTCAACCAAGGCCAGCCATGACTATAAAAGGAGCTAACCCGAGAGCTTTAAGATGAGAGGACCAAAATAGGAGACTCCTAACCACTGCCCAAATCCTCAAACCTTCAATATAAAAAATGTTCCCTAGAGCCTAAGTAGTTGATCCACAATGAAACTAGGCTTTGAAACTCACCAAATCCCCTTAATTTAGGTCAACCCGAGAGCTTCAAATAAGCCTAAACTAGGACAAATTTGAAGTATGAAATTAAACTCCACCAACCATCAAATTAACCATCCCAAATCCATTTTGGAGCTGAAAGAAGACGATCTCAATCAGAATCAGGCGTCCCCTTAGCCCTTAAGCCACTGATTGACCAAGCCATTTAAGCTGAGACACCTCGAGGACAAAGTCATATACAAACCCTTTTTCACCTCAAATTGATTTGGGAAAAAGCTTTCTGAGGTCGAGACGAAGCTTCAGAACCATTCAATTTGAATTTACATCAACTGAGGCACATATATGGTTTTTCACACCCAACCCAAGCTCGGGCTTGGTTTAGAGTAGGGTTAGCCATTTCAAAACCCCCACATATCCGTATGGATATAATCGTCTGATCAAGATGGTCGTGTAGGAACAAACCTCGCTCAATTTCATCAAGAATTGAGCGAGATATTGTCCCTAAATCACGGACGCTCTGCGGGATCAGGCGGGAGGAAAACGATGAACCAAGACCGTCCTTTACCGTGTTTTGGGAATGGACGACCGAGGTTAAATCCCCGCGGATCTGCTTTTTGGATCCCCACAGAGGATTAAGCGCGTTTTCAACGCTGTCGAGGACACGCGGCGCTCCCTCCTTTTTCTTGGTTTATATTAAGGTTAATAGAAACAGATTAACCTTAAAAAAATTAAAATTTCATATCTTTTTATACAAAAATCATAAAAATAAAATAAAATACCTTGAACTCAGGGTAATGGGGAGAACAATGTGGAATTAAAATTTTGAATTTTTTGATTTATATTTGATTTTTAATTAAATAAATACTCTCTGGAGTATTTTAATTATTAAAAACTAATTATAAGTCAGAAAAATATGAAACTTTGGGGGATTAATCTTTAGATCCTTAGAAACAATCTTTGATTTTTTCAAGGCTAGGAAAATTCTCTGAAGTAACTTTTCTTAATTTTCATGAGATTTGGTAACTATTTTTAATAATAATTCTAAAAATCAGAAAATAAGAAGTTTAAATTAGTAATTTGTTAGAAATTTAGGGGAACAATTTTGAACCCTAAAAAGATAGATTCTAACCTTATAAAAATTTTAAGATGACAATTTTAATGTTAGGGTTAAAAATTTTATAATTTTTAAAATTTAAAATCCTAAAATACTTTTAAAATTCAAAACTCATTTTTCTTAACTCATGACATTATGAGTTAGGTTAAATTTAAGTCCAAACATTGAATGGATTTAAATTATAGCATAATTAGAATTAATCCAGCATTAATTCTAATTAATTCCATTAAACCTTAATTAAAACAAGGTTAAAATAAAGATTAAACCCTAATTAGGTTTAACCCACATTAAACCTAATTAATCAATTTAAACCTAACTTACATTAGGTTTAAGTGTTCATTAAACCCTAATTAGGCTTGACCCGCATTGAACCTAATTAATCAAATTAAACCTTACTTACATTAAGTTGAAGGGTTCATTAAACCCTAACTAGGTTTAACCCATATTAAACCTAATTAATCAACTTAAACCTTACTTACATTAGGTTTAAGTATTACTTACATTAGGTTTAAGCAACCTTTAAACCCTAATTAGGTTTAACCCATATTAAACCTAATTAATCAACTTAAAACTTACTTACATTAGGTTAAACCTTTAAACCCTAATTTGGTTTAACCCATATTGAACCTAATTAATCAACTTAAACCTTACTTACATTAGGTTTAAGTAACCTCTAAACCAATTAGACTTAGCCTCTAATTAAGTCTAATTAATCAACTAAACCTTACCTAAATTAGGTTTAATTAATCCTAAACCAATTAGACTTAACCCCTAATTAGGTCTAATTAATCAATTAGACCTTACCCAAATTAGGTTTAATTAATCCTAAACCAATTAGACTTAACACCTAATTAAGTCTATTTAATCAATTAAACATTACCCAAATTAAGTTTAATTAATCCTAAACCAATTAGACTTAACCCCTAATTAAGTCTAATTAATCAATTAAACTTATCCAAATTAGGTTTAATCAACCCCTAAAACAATTAGACTTAACCCATATTAAGTCTAACTAATCAATTAAACCTTACCTAAATTAGATTTTATTAACCTTAAAATCAATTAGACTTAACCCTAATTAAGTCTAATTAATCAATTAAACCTTACCCAAATTAGGTTTAATTAACCTTAAACCAATTAGACTTAACCCAAAACCTTACCTAAATTAGGTTTAATTAACCTTAAAACTAATTAGACTTAACCCTAATTAAGTCTAATTAATCAATTTAACCTTGGCCAAATCAGGTTTAATTAGTTTTAAACCTATTAGACTAAACCATAATTAAGTCTATCATATTAAAATTTATTAAATTATTAAACCTTTACCAAATAAAGTTTAATCAATCTTAAACCATAATTAAGTCTATCACATTAAGCTTAATTAAAATATACAACCTTAACTGACTAAGGTTTAATCAATCCTAAACCTTACTTAAGTCTAATTCATTAGGCTTAATAAAATTATTAAACCTTAATTAAATAAGGTTTAATCAAACTTATATCCTAATTTTGCTTAAGCCTACCTTAAATTAGGCTTAAATAACTTTGAATTTCAGTTAAGTCTAATTTTAATTAGACTTAATTAAACCTTAAGTTTTACCTAAATAAGACTTGAATGATCTAATAAGACTTAATTAAACTTTGAGTATTATTTAAATAAAACTTAAACCTTAATTAAGTTTATTTAAACTAGACTTAACTCAACCTTAAGTTCAACCCATATTGAACTTAAGTCAACCTTAAGTTTAGGTTCAACCTAACTTGAGCCTAACTTAAATCAAACTTAAGTTCAACCCATATTGAACTTAAGTCAACCTTAGGTTTAGGTTCAACCTAACTTGAACTTAACTTAAATAAAACTTAAATCAAACTTAAGTTCAATCCATATTGAACTTAAGTCAACCTTAAATTTAGGTTCAACCTAACTTGAGCCTAACTTGACATAATATCAAGTTTGACTTAAATCAAATTCGACCCAAATCGAACTTGATTCAACATTAAGTTCAATCTAAATTGAACTTATTTTGACAAAAACATTAAGTTTGATCAAAATCAAACTCAATTCAACATTAAGTTTAATCTAAATTGAACTTTTGAAAACATCAAGCTTGATTTAAATCTAATCCAACTCAACATTAAACTTAATCCAAATCAAACTTGAGATTTAGTCTAAATTGAACTTATTTTGACGAAAACTAACTTAATGATAAGATCAACTTAAATTTAACTTAAATCAAACCTAAATCGACATTTTTTTTTAAATTAAGTTCAAACAAACATGAACGTAAGATCAATTCAGGTTCAATCCAAATTTAACCCAGATTAAATTTAAACCACATGAAACTAAAAACAAATTTTGATTCAAACTACTTTAAAGACCAAATCAAAAATATTCAAATTCAAGCGACATTGAATCTAATTATCAAATGACTTTATCTAAGTCTAATTCTTACTAGACTTAACACTTCTTCTAAACATTTTAAAATCTAATTTAGGTTAGATTTTGTAATTAGACTTAATATTAGATTCGAAATACATCGAATCTAAGATTCTAAAGTCTAATTTATGACATTGAATCTAGTTTTAAAAAATCATTAGATCTAAATCTTTAAATTCAAATAAAATTGAATCTAAATTTCTAGATCGAATTAAATCTTAAAAATGATTTCTCAAATCTAATCAAAATTTAGATTTAATTTATAATAAATCTAAAACACATTAAATTTAAAACTTTAAATTCAAAAGACATCAAACTTAAAGATTTTGATATAAAATGACATAAAAATTTTAAGAAATCGTAAACACCCTAAAATTTTTCAAATCTAAATTTGGAAAATGACACTAAAACTTAAATAAAACTTTAATGAACAAACATCACCGAATGCAACTTAAACCCCAGTGTTCTTAAACTACAAAGATTTGTTGGATGACGCAATCCTGGTTGCTGATAGAAACCTTCCGGTCCTGGTTTAAACACCTTTGGGACTAAGTAGATTAAGGCCCCTGATGACCTTGGGACGACGGAGCCAGTGACATCTTGACCAGGTTATCTAAAAATATAACTAAACAAGTTATGTTTTAGATTTCCTTTACATGTTATAGAGTGTGCTAACTCTATTTTGCAGGACGACATTCCTAAGACGTGACGAAAGACAACAAAATAAAACAAAATCACAATGACATAAAAAAAACAACATTGACAAAACAAAAAAAAACAAAGAACATTAAAATAACAAAATAAAGACAAAAATAAAACCAAAACTTTTAGGATAGCCATCAAACAAATGAACATCAAAACAAAAAGGACAAACAACAAAAAAAATGACAAACAACAAAACAAAAATAAAAATGATAAACAAAATGATATGACAACAAGATAAAATTGACATAAAAAAATAACATTTAGGATTGATAGTGGGTACATCTTTCCTTAAAAACTTTCGAGAAAACAAGTGATTAACATTAATCAGAAGTTTTCTTAGACAATCATAAATTGCCTAAGATGTAATTAACTATAAGAACTTGCTCCTATAGGAGAATTAGAGAACTCAAAATAGATATTATATCTAAAAATCTCTGGTTACCAAAATTTTCTCATCCTTATATAGAATTTCTAGGATAAGAAAATTCTAGAATTTTTATTTTAAGGATTATCACTGAAATCTATTTTTCTATTGTTTTCTATATTATTAGTCCTTATTTTCTTCAAATTTCCTATTATCTAAGGATTCTTTTACAGGATCTAAAGAAATAAGATTTATTAAAGATTAGGGCAATATTATAGATAAACAGAGTGGCGACTCCAAATCGACATCGACACTTCAGAAAAATCTCCGACACGGCGACGACATCGCCACCATGATAAACAGGACTCCATTAGAGCCCTGTATTACTTGATATGATACGTATACTTGCGTAGAAGCTCTAGTGTGTGCACATACATGCAAACATAAAATAAGTAGAAAAATAAAACATGTCGAAGGTGCATCAACGCTCCATCGAAGTACATTTCCCAATGTCTAGCACGGGGCTGTTCCACTTGCATTATTTGTTACTCTGGTAGGTCATCGTTGAGAGGGGACCCAATTGGTAGTGGATGTACTGCAAGAAAGTCTGTGAGAATCGGCCATTTGATAGTACGAAGGGGCATGAAAGTTATGTCAAATTGCAATAGTATCCTCAACCACCTTGCTAAACTTCCGGAAAGTGTTGATCGGGTCATCAAATATTGCAACGAATTAACTTTTGAAATCAGGTTGACCTTATGGTATACATGTAATATCTAAGTTTTTTAGTGGCAAAAACCAATTCTAGACAATGTTTTTCAATAGAAGAACACTTTACTTTCGCGGGTATTAGTCGTCGACTCAGGTAGTAGAGTTTGTTCTCTTTACCCTCATCATTAACTTGGGTATGTAAGGCTCCGAGGGACTCGTCTAAGGCCACGGTATAAAGTATCAACGGTCTACCCGGGATAAGGGCTGCTAAAATAGTAGGTGTCGTTAGATATCGTTTAATATCTTTGAAAGCCCGTTGGAACGGCTCTTCCCAAAATCTAACATCTTTTTGAAGTAGGTTCAAAAGGGGTAGACACCTACTTGACATATTAGATATAAAGCATCATAGGTATACCAATTTATCTTAAAAATATCGTAGTTGTTTCAAGGCTTTAGAAGGAGGCATTTCTAAGATAGCTTTAATTTTTTCCGGGTCGATTTAGATTCCTGATGACGGACAATAAACCCTATAAATTTCCCAGAGGTAACGTTATAAGTGCACTTTAAGGGATTCATTTTGAGACTGTATTGCCGTAATCGTTCAAACACGATCCTTAAATCATATTAGTGGTTTTCTTTCACCTTGCTCTTGATGACCAAATCGTCCATGTAGCACTCCACTTGGTTGTGAATGAGGTCATCAAAGATCTTCTTTATTGCTCTTTGGTATGTAGCTCCGACATTCTTCAAACCAAATGACATCACTGTGTAGCAGTAGATCCCAATCAGAGTTTTGAAAGCTGTAAGCATTGCATCTTCTGGAGCCATCTTGATTTGATTATATCCTGATGATCCATCCATGAAGGAGAAAATTTCATGTGATGACGCGATGTCCACCATTAATTCTGGTATTGACAACAGGAATTCATCTTTTTGACATGCTTTCTTTAAATCCCTGAAGTCGACACACACTCATATTTGTCTGTTCTTCTTCTTGACTAGCACAACGTTAGCTAACCATGTCGGATACTGTTCTTCTCGTACAAAGTTAGCGTCTATTAATTTCTTTATTTATGTTATAACTTGCTGCTCTATTTCGAGGAGAATTCTTCTGGGTTGCTTTACTGGCGTTGTACTTCGATCAACTAAGAGTCAATGAACTGCGACTTCCAGGGATAATCCAGCATTTCGTCGTAATTTCAGGCAAAGCAATCATTGAATTCTGAAAATAACTTAATCAGCTCTGCATACTCTTCTTCACTGAGTAACGAACTTATAAAAGTTGGTCGAGACTGCTCCTCAGTCCTGAGGTTGATTTCCTTTTGTTTGTCCACTGTTGATTTGATTTCTTCTTCAAACTCTGGCAGAGCATCATCTATCAATTGATCTTTGAATTTGTCTTGAATGTCTAGGAAATCTCTCTGACTTGCTAGTAACAACCATGCAAAATCTCGAGTCATCGACCGGTCTAATCATTCCAAACCCAAGACCTTCTTTTGAATTGAGTTTCTTTCCTTTTACATTCCATAATTTTTCAAACATTATAATTTATCTTTTGGCATTTTCTTCGACACCTATCATTGTTGAATTAATTTTTGTACACATGGAGAAAAGTAACCAAAAGGTAATTTGATTAATTAATTAGAATTATTTTCTTTGAGAATTACACAAGGTTTAGAAGTAGAAGGAGATGCTTGATAAAACCTGATCTGTTTAAATCCATCATTATGAACTTCCTTGACCTCCATACTCTCGATCTTTTGAGGATGGATCAGAGTTAGGGTCATGGCTTGAACATAATGGTTAATTCGATCTTACATTGATTCATATTCATTCTTTTTTGCGTCATATGGAGAAATCTCGAACTGAGGTTTCTTCGACTTATCATCATTGTTTCCTTATCCTCTTCGGAGCTTACCTCTATGTCGGGCTGATCGCCGGCTTCGTTCATTCAACAATCTGGTGAGTTCTTCCTCACCCACGTTCCCGGCCTTGACCTCAGATTTGTTGGCTAACCTCCACCGACTCATTGCGAAGGACTGGTGGGATATTGTTGAATCACAGTTGTATGGTCCCATTCTTGTGGTCTTTCTAAATCTTTAACTTTTCTTGTCATGAATTCTCTTGAATATATTGTTTTATTCAGGGGAGCGTAGTAGCCAGTGTCTTCATGGATGCCCACTTCAAGTATTGAGAATGGTTGTAGGTCTCCCTTGATGCAATGTTCTTGTCCATCTTTGTACTATTTAATGCATTGGTGAAGCGATGACTGGACCATTTTGTACTCATGAAGCCATGTTCGGCCAAGCATGGTGTTAAACGAAGTATCTACGTCGATGACATGTAATTTTGTTGTTGTTACTAGGTTTCCAACTTTCATTTGTAGTGTTATAGATCTGATGGCTCTTTCTCTTTTTTGGTTGAATCCTCTTAGCATTATCTTATCTATGGAGAGCTCTCGCACGTCGATATCTAAGTAAGCTAACGTTCGTAGACTCATTTGTTAAGTGATGGTCCAGGATTTACTAAAACTCTAGAGAGCACAAACCTGTGGATAACAACAGAAATGTAGAGTGGACGGTTATGGTCGGCAGTACCAAGTAGCAAGTCTTCATCGGGGAAGGTTACACCAGGTTGTGCTTTCAAAGTACAAACTACATCTGAGGATGTGCTACTCAAATGTGCTAAGCAAATGTCTGGGTTAAGTAGAGTCTTGATAAGATTTTCCCACATCTCCTTTGACAGGATTAGAGCATCATAGATGCTTAGTTTGGCTGGCAACTTCCTAAGATGAGCTAGTACATTGTATTCCACTTTTTTTGAGTTTTCAATTTCGTCTCAAATTTGGACTCCTTCTATTACTGGAGGCATTTATTCTTGAGTAACTATCTCAGAAGTGGAAGAGTGCTACCTCCAAGGACAGCTCCAGTGGCAAATTTCGTGCAGCGACTTTCTTTAAAGTGGACTAGATCTGATCTAGGACTCTCTTGAGCCCATTCCAAATCATACTCCATCCACCCTTGCCGGCATATGGGTCAATCAGAGAGATTGGCTCGGCCGAAATCACATTATAGAACCTCTTTCAGGTTCTTTCAATTATTCTTTCGGTATTGTTATATTTCCTTCCTTATAATTCCTTTCGAGCTAATCCTTGAAACTGAAGCATCCTTCTATCATTTGTCTGAGCAACCTGTGGTAGGGACAAATGTTGGGTTGATCCTTCTTATTCATCTCTTCTGGCTTCTTCGACTCGGGCAATCTGAACTCGGGCTTCTTAAACATCTTTGCTACATCATCATCTTTGAAGGAGTAATTTATGCGCAAACATTCTGACATTGTAGGACCTTATCGTCCGTCTGTCCTGTACAGTCTCTATTGGAAGGACTGCTGATTAGCTTGACTATTCTGTTGTGGACGAGGTTGACCATACTGCTGAGATTGACTATACTGTGGAGGCTGATTGTGCTGCTACGGCGACTGTTCAGCCTGAATCCTCATCGGCTGTTTCCCTTTATCGACCGTTGCCACTACGCCAGATCTCTTTTCATATGCTTTGGCAGGCCTTATTTTCATTGCTTTCTCTGTAGGCTCCATATGTTTGACTTCTTCTTGTAAACTGCTTGTTTTACTGAGTAGTTTCCTAAAAGATTTGATTGTGAGACCCTTAAGCATGAAAGCCACTGGACCGTAGATACTCTTGAGTACTATCTCGATCTCGTATTGTTCCTGTAACTGAGCCTCGTACTCATGCTTAATTTTCTCCATCTCAGGATGTAATCGACTAGAGTCTCATCAGGCTTCTGTCGTTCCACTATGAGATCTCCTATAGTAACATGGTGTTGCGTGCCAGCAAACTTCTTTACGAACATGCTTTCCATTTCTGTGAAGGTCTTCACTGATTTGTTAGGAAGCTTGGCATACCAATCAAATGCTATTCCTGATAAGCTGCTCATGAACTATTGGAACAACAATGCTTCACTTCCTTGTGTGTTGCAACAACTGGTTCTAAAGTGTACTACATGCTGACAAGGATTTCCCGTTCTGTCGAATGTCTTGAAAGTAGGGGACACGAAGCTTTTGGGGTAAGGCACGACTTCATATTCTTGGGTAGTGTCTACCCTTTGAAACTGATGCTTCACTTTTGGACTGAGCCAAGGCCTTCCGAACTTATTGCTAAACCATTTCCTTAATATTCTTTTCTGGTAGGCTTGGATTTGAATCGTTCCTCGGTGGTAAGTCCTCATGAGTAGAAGCGACTTCTCTTCTTTCATCCGTGATGTGTATGATTTTGGGCTGGTTAATTTCTGGAGACGCTGCTGGTCATGACTGTGACAGTCTGTGGAGTTTAGCAATGGCGGTTATGGCAGCGATCATATCCTCCATCTTCTTTTCCAGATGAATAATATGTTTATCTCTTATTAATATGACCCTTTGAAGCTCATCTGCGGTGTTCTTCTCACTAGGAGCATCGCACGCAGATGACGTGGACGTGGTCTCCACTGCATTAATTTCTGTGAACTCTTCTTCCATGTAGTTTGACAAGTAATAGTCTTCATCATCAACCTCCATCCCTCGTTGTTTTGCCAATTCTGAAATTTCCGCTCGGAGCTTTCAAACTTTATCATCAATTGTTTTCTCTTTAATTAATTTCAAAACTATAAGTATCCATCGACTGTCACTTTTCTCTGCGACTGACTAAGAAGCAACGGCGGTAGTGGAAACATGAACATCAGACTCATGATCCATCTTATGATCTACAGACCTCTCAAAAAGTACTGGTGCAACGACCTTTGGTAACCACACTAACGTCTTAAAAGTCGGCGCCTTGAGATGGAGTGTCTCGATGGGGACATCAGAGTGGTGAGGGGAAGTGTGCTCCATTGGGTGTTGACCATGTACAGAGGAAAACAACCCTCTCTTATTCTTCCCCTTTGAGGTTTCTCATAATCATCGGTAGTTGGCACTCTCGGACCCAGCCGAGACTCGACTGATCTGCATACTGCGGGTGTCAGAACAACAATAGTAACATATGTAATAGTGTCATCAACATGTCTCCCCAAACAGTGTTTGACGGATACTCAACGGTTCTCTTCATCCTCATAATTTTATTCTTTATTTCGGGAAATATTGCACATCCCATCCTCTTAAGGAGCTTTACAACAAAACATCCTTCTTTCTCAGCCAATCTTTGGAGAAGGGGTGTGAACTTAGGTAATGGGTGTGGGTCTCTCCCTCACCTCATTACAACCTTGTGGTGACGGTAGCATGGCAGCAATCCTGTCGAGGCTTTCATCTTCGGTAGTATCAATCCACGGGTAGAACCTATGCCCTTAAAGGAGAGGAGAGGTATCCGATAAACCAAGCTCCTCCTGTTGAAGGATCTCATCAATCATTGGCAGACTTGCAACTTGTGTCCCAAAGGACTTGAGAATCCTACTATTGTGGTTCCTCCTTTGAGATCTTGTTGGCGGGGAAATTCTAGAATTAGAACCAATCTCAAAAACTAATGGTGGGGCAAGAAAGGCGTTGTCAAAATCTTCTTCATGCAGAATTTCTTTCTCTTTCGCAGACCGGAAAGTAGGTACGGTGACGATAAAACTGATATGGTAAGGGTGACAACTCTACTGGGCGCGGAGGCAACTGAATTGACGAGGGCAGTAGAAACTTTCACCTTCTTAGCAGAAGCAAAATCCTGGTGTGAGTTTAAGTCAAACTCAGTGAACGGTTCTTGAACTTCGGGGGTAGCAACTTTCAAGACAACGAACAAGACTTTCCTTGTACGACCTCGAACTCATTGAAGCTGGTCCCTGATGTGCCCATAGAGTGTGGTATTTTTCTGTGTATTTTTATGTTTGTATGTATGTGCACACACTAGAGATTCTATGCAAGTATACGTATCGTTGAAGTAATACAAGGCAATAGTGGAGTCCAGTTTATTGATCACACAGGGAAGCGAGGTATGAGGTCCTTAGTCAAATTCTAGTCTACTATTGTGAGACTTTAGTTTGGAAGGTCGATATAAGTGTTTTTTCTAACTACTCCTGAAGGTAAGTCTTAAGATTAAAATAACTAACAACTACTCCTTAAGGAAAATATTAATTCTAAAGATAATCCTTGTTGGATAAATTGGTTTGGAGAATTTTGAGAAATTAAAAATTACTATTCTCATGTAATGAATTGGGTAATGTAAAGGAATGAGATACATTAAATATTGTATGTGTCAAATAGGAGTAATCCTATTCTTTACCCTCTTCCGAATGCATAAAGAACATTATCTAATCCTAGGTTTAGTAACTAAATCAGTGGTTAGGCTGGGAGGATACTGGCTCTCAGTCCAATGCTCTCACTTCCCTTCGCCTGAAGGCTAACTCTCGCTTTAGTTTCCAAACACTAAGACCGAATTGGGAATTTTAGTCTGTCACCCTAAAATTTCCAATTCTATGCCCATCAAAGTATATTTCCATATTTATTTGGACTCCACTCCCATGAACTTCACCATCCATGGAATTTGAATGTGGTTCCATTTTGTTGAGAATTACACCGCCCTCTCAGGGCTTAATGCAATTACAACGAATTTTAACACTACAATGAGCTCTTTTTTTAATGTAAATGAAGTGCAAGTAAAAACCATCACATTTATAATTAAAACTTCTTCTAGCATGCATCCTAATATCCTAAACATAAATCCTGCTCATTGCAAAAGAAAAGTAAAAGGAAAATAATGACATAATCTTCTCATGCCACTATTTCCAAATAAGAAAAAAGAGTAAGAAAAAAACATCACAAAGCACGAAGAAAACACAACGAAATACTTCATTTTATCAAAGCAAATCCACTACATAAGTGTTTACAAAATCATAAGATAATAAAGAACACAATACTTAGCTTTTTCCTTTTTAAAGACAAATGAAAATTTCTCCCACAAATTCTTCCGCTGATCCATGCAATGCTAGTACAAACCATTACATATTCTCTCAAAATCCCCTCACCAATCTCTCCAAAAAGGTAGAAATCTACATTTCTACTCCTATTCTAAGATCTCCAAACATTCTCAACATTTTCCCTAACATCTACACCCTTTTTGGCTTCAAATTCACTTTAAAATAGTTTAGGGATGAATTTTCCATGAGGTGCTTCAAGAAACCTTCCAAAAAGCATCCATATTTAATGTATATGGCCAATAACTGCTTAAAATCGTGTCCAAACAGTCTTGGGTGCCATCGATGCTGAATAGGGTGCTGTCAGTGCTATATTCTCATCCTTCTCTCGATTTGGGCCCCGATGATGCCGGTTTGGGTGCCTTCGGTGCCAGTCTACGCAACGCAACCATTTCGCTCTGTTTGGCTCTGTTTCGCCCCGTTTCAGTTGCGTTGCGTTCCTAACATCTTCACCTACAAGATAAGCATAAAAATAACCTTTCTTTAAAGTGTAATCTCATTCAAAAATATGCAAGAAGTGTAAAAGAGATTAAGCATAGAAAGATTTATTGAAATGCGTCAAGCTAGAATTTGCTTTCTTGCTCATTTTACTCTAAATTGCACCGTTTTTACTTCTTTTTCTCCAAGAGTCCATTTATTGTACCTAAAAACAAAAATATGCAAAATACATTCCTTTAGAGTGCAATATCATTAAAATGCAGCATAAAGGGTATATGTAAAATCAAGCATTTTTTTGGTTAAGTCCTTCAAACTTAACTGTTACTTGTCCTCAAATAACACTATAACTTTAAAAACAGAATATGTTAACTTGTGGTTGTGGGTTTCAATAGTGTTTCCTATAATTTCATCTCAGAAATATTATAGTGTAACATAGGAGAAATTTTAGCAAATCAACCTAGGACTAGAGTGTAAGAATATCTCATATTCAACTTAGAAATCTTGATTTTCTATTTAATTCAAAAGTTATTGAAACTTGTCAAACTAAATATTCATAGAAAGTATAAAAACAGAATTTAAGCACCTTATCTATACCCATTTAACCAATACATTTTGTAATAAAAATTAGCTTAGGATTGTTTTTAAGTCTTTTCATTTAAAAAGATTCAAGTGAAACAAATTTTTGATTAGGATTCTCCTCAAGCTTCTCCTCACTTTTTTTTTTCACTTTTCTTTTTCTTTTCCTTTTTTCTTTCGGGATCATTTTCAATCTTTTTTTTCTTTTTTTTTTATGTGAGGATTACTATATTTGGATAGGCCTTTAATAATTTTAAATTTCACTATCCCCTTTCTAAAGTCAAAAACTCAATATTTTTCGTCACTTTTTAAAAGTGTAAGTATTAGTTTGACAAATTTTCAATAAAGGCTCAATTCTTAATAAGTATAAATCTAAGAATCTTAGCTTTTCAAATATTCAACTCCTTTCTATCATAAATAGTAAAATGATTTTCCTAATGTTTCCTAAAAAAATATCTTAACTCTAGAATAGTTTCTTCACATATGATTTTAACTAAGTTATTTTTATAACATTCCTAAAATCAAAATTATAGTAACCTAAAGATAACACCACATGCTACAAGTCATTTTAAAAGTGATGTCAAATTAAATACAGGCAACCGAGGACAAATAAAATTACGTTTTAAAATTCTTTCTTCCCCTAAAACTTAAATTTTAAAATATTTTACAATTAATTCCATAAAATGTAGCAGGAAGAAAAATTAAAAGCTGAATCTACTAACTACTACAATATTATATCAAATTCATATACATGCATAATCAAGATGGAATGACTGCAGGGGAAAGTTAATCTAGCCTAAATCATGCTTGTAATAATATTAAACTAAAAAGAAGTATACTCACTTTAAAATATATTTTTCTTCCTACTCCTAAACTTAATTTTTAACATATATAACATTTAGTACAAAAAATATAAGCAGAAATAAATACAATTCAGAAATACTATCTACCACAAATGTCTATAAAAACATCTACAATTATTAATGTGGATAAAAACCATGTAGCAGAATGTATATCTAAACTGAGCATGTCAGATAGAAATTTAACAAAAGTCTAACTAGCATAGTAGGTATCAGCAATGGAATAAATGTTCTTCAAGTCTTATATAAATTTGTAACACACAAATAAACACACATAATAAATAAGGTCAATTCTTCCTTTAACTCTTCATATCTCACTAACTTACTTCCATATTCTAACAGAATCACTACACTAATAATTTAGGTACATTTTAAATGATTTTATAGATTATAATCTCAAAGATAAGATTATCCCTCATATATTGGCTCACGTGCACCAACCTTAAGCATCATCTAATCCCTTTATTTAAGCACCTCTAACAGTTATAAAGATAGTGTAAGATCATCCTTATGTTACTCATCAAATAGGTTTGTGACTCCTATGAAATGAAAATAAAGATAGATAAAGGAAGTAACAAAATTAAGATGGAACTGTCATTGTTCAAATTCATGATGTCTCTTGTAAAACTCAAGTCCGAGTGAGGCCCGAGTCCTAGTGGACTCGTCAATCCAACTACTACAATAGAACATACAAGTCTAACTATAATAAGAAGTTAAGGAATCACCTCCCTCATGACACACAAAGATCAAATCAAACAACTAACAATCCAAACATCTACCAACATAAATTAAACTGATCAATCCACACTAAAGCAAACAAAATACAATACTAACAATCATGACTCTAAATCATAATAAATCAAAGCACATTGATAACTATAGGTTGCCTCCCATAAAGCGCTTGGTTTAACTTCGCCAGCCCGACAAATGATTCCTCCTGGATTAAAATTCCAATTAAGTAATCCTAGATCAATTGCCTAATGTTTTCCAGATTCAGGGATTCCTACAAAATTCTCAAATTTTAATTTTTCATTTAGCTCTTCCTTTTTAGATTGATTCATATCATTGTTCCTCGTATTTCTTTCTAGATCCAATATTCTTCTAATGATTTCCTAAATTTGCATATTAATATCATCCTTCATATTTATAAGAAATGGATCTCTATAAGATACTTCAAGATCTCCCAAATTTTGCATCAGATTATCTCTACATAATTTAGATTCTGGATTAAATTCTTCTAATTACTCTTCTATTTCAAGTTATCTTCAAATTCTTCCCCTTGGTACAAAATAAATGATGGAGGTGGTCTTTCTATATCTATCTTCGTTGAAGAAATATGTTTTTCTATTTCCTTAGGAATTTCTTCCATTGGTCTTTGAATATCCTTATCCTCTTTTCTCAACTAAAAGTTCTTTTGAAATATATTCTCAAATTCTCTTCGAAGTTTTAGTTCAATAACTTTATCTTGATCATAATTCAATTTAGGTTTTCTCTGTGATTTAGTTGAATCTGAAGATATAAGGACTGGTGGTGTAGATAGAGTCCCTAAATAGGTAGGATTTACAATTGTATGGGATATATCCATCTTAAGTTCATGAGATTTTTCAACAGCTGGAATTAAAAGTTCACTATTTTTGGTAAGGTCCATTATTTCACACCTCTCCTGAACATGCCTACAGTATTCTTTCGATAACGTTTTCAATTCATCATGAAAATTCATTTTAATCTCATATGTAACTTACTTTCAAAACTTCTTTAGAAATGGTCTTTACTTAAAGAATCAATTTTATCCATCCAAAGATAATCATCATCTTTCCACTCGGTTGGATATTTCATAGTCTTTAACACATCAAAAGTGACTTCCTGGTCATTAATATTCATAATCAACTCTCCTTTTTGCACATCTATCATAGATTGTCCAGTAACAAGGAAATATCTCCCCAAAATAATTGGAATTTCTGTATCTTCCTCCATATCTAATACAGTAAATTCCATATGAAAGATTAATTTATCCACTTTGACAAGAACATCTTCTATTACCCCTTTTGGATAAATGATAGATCGATTAACTAACTCAAGGGTTACAGTATTGAGAGAAATATCGGCTAAACCTAACCTTCTAAATATAGATATAAAAAACACATTAATGCTCGCTCCTAAATCACATAAAGCTTTTCCACATAATCTTTCTCCAATTGCACAAGGAAATGTAAAGCTACAAGTGTTGACCTCATTTTACAATGAGTCAATACCCTTATGACCTAAAAAGTCAACATTGGTCAAAATGGTTAAACCAGACCCAATGACCAACCCTGTTGACCCTATAGGTCAACCTTATGACCTAAAAAGTCAACTTTGGTTAAAATGGTCAAACCAGACCCAAAGACCAACCCTGTTGACCCCATAGGTCACCCTTTTGACCTAAAAAGTCAACATTGGTCAAAATGGTCAAACCAGACCTAATGACCAACCCTGTTGACCCCATAGGTCACCCTTTTGACCTAAAAAGTCAACATTGGTCAAAATGGTCAAACCAGACCTAGTAACCAATCCTGTTGATCCCATAGGTCACCCTTATGACCTAAAAAGTCAACTTTGGTCAAAATGGTCAAACCAGACCCAGTGACCGCCCCTGTTGACCCCATAGGTAAACCTTTTGACCTAAAAGTCAACTTTGGTCAAATTGGTCAAACCAGACCTAATGACCTACCCTATTGACCCCATAGGTCAACCTTATGACCTAAAAAGTCAACTTTGGTCAAATTGGTCAAACCAGACCTAATGACCTACCCTGTTGACCCCATAGGTCAACCTTTTGACCTAAAAAGTCAACTTTGGTCAAAATGGTCAAACCAGACCTAATGACCAACCCTGTTGACCCCATAGGTCAACCTTATGACCTAAAAAGTCAACTTTGGTCAAAATGGTCAAACCAGACCAAATGACCTACCCTGTTGACCCCATAGGTCAACCTTATGACCTAAAAAGTCAACTTTGGTCAAATTGGTCAAACCAGACCTAATGACCTACCCTGTTGACCCCATAGATCAACCTTATGACCTAAAAAGTCAATAGTGGTCAAAATGGTCAAACCAGACCCAATGACCAATCTTGTTGACCCATAAGTTAACCGTTTCACCCAATGACACATATAAAACCCCACAATGACAAAATCACAAGTACTGGACATTTTAAAATTAAATTGATCAATTTGAGGTGACTTGGGTCGACCAGAGTTAAAATTAGTCAACACCTATCTATTTTGATTAAAATAGATAAAAATGAAATAAAAACAACAAAATTAATCAAATAATTAATTTCAAAATTATTTTGATTAATTAAAATGATTAAAAATTTAATTTTCAATATTTTAATTAAATTACATAATTAATTAAAATGAAAATTAAATTAAAATCATAAAATGACAAAAATGATAAAATTAATCAATTAATTAATTTGAAATTATTTTCAATTAATAAATTGATTAAAAAAATATTTTCCAACAATTTTAATGGAAATTAAAAAGAAATGAAATGACATATAGCCTTCTCATAATTAATTAGGCTAAACTTATCTTAAGGCTTAATTAACACATAATTAAGCCCACATTAAGACCACTTAGCCATGGGTTAATACCCATCATGATGCATGGGGTGAGGTGTCACTTTCTCCTTCACCCTAAGCTTCATTTATCCATGAGGTGGCCGGCCAACATGAGGCCTCATCTTCCACCTCCCAAGCCACCCAATGGAAGGAAAACCATGCATAAAAGCCCCCCTCACCATGGTTAGAAGCAATGATGAAGGATAGGCTTGTGTGTCATCATTTTCCAAGCCCAAAGAATGATGTGTAAGCTCCCTAAGAAGAGTAGAGGCAGCTCACCATGCACATCTTACATGAGTCAATGGGTGAGAGCCAAAGAAATGCTATTCATCATGGAAAACTTATGAAGAAACATCAATGCATATCCTCAGCCGAATTGATCATCCAATGGACTAATAGAGGAGGTAACTACTCCCCTAGAACATCCTAAGCTAAGCCATAGCCTCCCCTTGCTATAAATAGAACCCCATGGCCGAACCTAGCAAGAAGAAGAAGAAAAAAAATTAGGGAGACCCATAGGCTGCCCAAATCTTCTTGCCCCCAACATAAGAAATCTTCCTAAGAGTCCCAACAATCCTTTAGGATCAAATCCAAGCCATAGATTGAGCCCTATCAAGCCAATTTGATCAAATTTCAAAAACAGCCCAAATTAGGCATCTCTCCAAAATTCTCCCTCAAGCCCGACATCTGGATCAAATTGCTGCAGCAATAACTTTCCATTGGGATCCTAGAAGGCAACCATAAGGTCTGATCTAGCTCGATTTACTTGTAACAAAGGTATGGAATTATTTTTCACAAAATTTTTTGTATTTTTGATATATCATGTGTTAGACTAGCCCAGAAGTGTATCACCACCGTATGGATAGATACTTCTCATCCAGATGATCATTTTAATAAAAAAATCACTTAATTTCATCAAGAAATGAGTGAGATATTATCATTTGAAGTTTAACGGTTAGGGATTTTTTGAATTAAACCGGCGAATTATCTCAGCCGTCCGTTCCCGTGTTTTGGAATGGACGGCGCTGATCTGCGCCTGCGGTGTTCGCTGTTCCGCGCCGCACACCGGATCCTCCCGCCCGTTCGACGCGTACGAGGACACGCGTCGAACGGCGGTGAGTTTGGCGGCGCGGTTTAAAAAAAAAATCCATTAAAACCTTAAAAACTTCAAATATTCATATCTTTTGATCCAGAGGTCATAAAAATAAAATAAAAATACCTCTGGAAAGCTCTTGAAGAGGAGAAAATTATGAGACCAAAATCATAATTTTATTCTCAGTATTTAATTTTTAATTAATTAAGTACTCTCTGGAGTATTTTAATTATTAAAAATTATTTATAAATCAAAAAATTATGAAACTTGGAGGCATTTATCTTTATGTTCTTAGGGACCTTCCATGATTTTTCTAAGGACAGAAAACATGTCTAGGGCACTTTTCTTTAATTTTCAAGTTTCTTTGTAATTATTTCAAATAATAATTATAAAAATTGAAAATTAAGAAAAATAAAAATGCAAATGACTAGAAATGATAGGGCAACAGATAATAACCCTAAGAAAATTATTTCTAAGTCATAGAAATCATTTTGAATGGTATTTTGAAATTTAGGGTTAAAATTCTTTATATATTAAATAATTTTAATCCTAAAAATAACCGTTTATAAATTTAACCTATTTTCATCAACAATCAAAGTTTGAAAATGGTTCTAGTCTATGATAGACTAATGATAAACTTCACTTAAGTCTAAAATGACCAAATTGGACTTAACTAAATTTAAAATAACATTTAAATCCATTAAACCTTACTTAAATTAGGTTTAATATAAAAATTAAATCTTAATTAAGTTTAAAGACATATTAAACTTAATTAATCAAAATTAAACTTTTTAGTTAAGTTTAAAGACATAATAAACTTAATTAACCCATTAAACCTTACTTAAATTAGGTTTAATATAAAAATTAAATCTTAATTAAGTTTAAAGACATGTTAAACTTAATTAATCAAAATTAATTTTTTTAATTAAGTTTAAAGACATAATAAACTTAATTAACCCATTAAACCTTACTTAAATTAGGTTTAATATAAAAATTAAATCTTAATTAAGTTTAAAAACATATTAAACTTAATTAATAAAAATTAAACCTTTTTAATTAAGTTTAAAGACATAATAAACTTAATTAACCCATTAAACCTTACTTAAATTAGGTTAAATACAAAAATTAAATCTTAATTAAGTTTAAAGACATATTAAACTTAATTAATCAAAGTTAAACCTTTTTAATTAAGTTTAAAGACATAATAAACATAATTAACCCATTAAATCTTAGTTAAATTAGGTTTAATTTAAAAATCAAATCTTAATTAAGTTTAAAGACACATTAAAACTTAATTAACCAAAATTAAATCTTTTAATTAAGTTTAAAGACAAATTAAGCTTAATTAACTCATCAAACCTTACTTAAATTAGGTTTAATATAAAAATCAAATCTTAATTAAGTTTAAAGACACATTAAAACTTAATTAACCAAAAGTAAACTCTTTTAATTAAGTTTAAAGACAAATTAAGCTTAATTAATTAAACCATACTTAAATTAGGTTTAAATACAAAAATTAAATTTTTAATTAGGTTTAAAGACATAATAAACCTAATTAACCAAAACCAAACCTTTAATTAAGTTTAAAGACATATTAAACTTAATTAACCTCCTTACACATTAGGTTTAATCGAAGCTTAAAACCTAATTAGGTCTAACCCATTGAATCTAATTAAACCATTAGACCTTAACTAACTAAGGTTTAATCGAACATAAACCCTAATTAGGTCTAACCCATTGGACTAATCAAACCATTACACCTTAACTAACTAAGGTTTAATCAAACATAAACCCTAATTAGGTCTAACACATTAGACCTAATTAAACCATTAGACCTTAACTAACTAAGGTTTAATCCAACATAAACCCTAATTAGGCCTAACCCATTAGACCTAATTAAACCATTAGACCTTAACTAACTAAGATTTAATCGAACATAAACCCTAATTAGGTCTAACCTGTTAGACCTAATTAAACCATTAGACCTTAACTAACTAAGGTTTAATCAAACATAAACCCTAATTAGGTCTAACCCATTAAACCTAATTAAACCATTAGACCTTAACTAACTAAGGTTTAATCGAACATAAACCCTAATTAGGTCTAACCCATTAGACCTAATTAAAACATTAGACCTTAACTAACTAAGGTTTAATCAAACATAAACCCTAATTAGGTCTAACCCATTAGACCTTAATTAGCTAAGGTTTAATCAAACATAAACCCTAATTAGGTCTAACCCATTAGACCTAATTAAACCATTAGACCTTAACTAACTAAGGTTTAATCAAACATAAGCCCTAATTAGGTCTAACCCATTAGACCTAATTAAACCATTAAACCTTAACTAACCAAGGTTTAATCAAACATAAACCCTAATTAGGTCAAACCCATTATACCTAATTAAACCATTAGACCTTAACTAACTAAGGTTTAATCAAACATAAAACTTAATTAAGTCTAACTCATTAGACCTAATTAAACTATTAAGTCTTAACTAAGTAAGACTTAATCAAACACAAATCCTAATTAAGTTTACTACATTAGACTTAATTAATTATTAAACCTTAATCAACTAAGGTTTAATTAGACCCAAATCCAACCTTTTAGTCCAAATCCAACATAACCTAAACATAAACTTAAACATAGCTTGAGTCCAATCTAACTTGAACTCAAGTTAACCTAAATCATAGGTTCAACCCACATTGAACCTAATTTAAACCTAACCTAACCTGAGTCCAATCTAACTTGAACTCAAGTTAATCTAAACCTTAGGTTCAACCCACATTGAATCTAATCTAAACCTAACCTAGCTTGAGTCCGATCTAACTTGAACTCAAGTTAACCTAAACCTTAGGTTCGACCCACGTGAACCTAATCTAAACCTAACTTAGCTTGAGTCCAATATAACTTGAACTCAAGTTAACCTAAACCTTAGGTTCAACCCACATTGAACCTAATTTAAACCTAACCTAACTTGAGTCCAATCTAACTTGAACTCAAGTTAACCTAAACCTTAGGTTCAACCTACATTGAATCTAATCTAAACCTAACCTAGCTTGAGTCCAATCTAACTTGAACTCAAGTTAACCTAATCCTTAGGTTCAACCCACATTGAACCTAACTTGAGTCCAATCTAACTTGAACTAAAGGTTCAACCCACATTGAACCTAACCTAAACCTAACCTAACTTGAGTCCAATCTAAGTTGAACTCAAGTTAACCTAAACCTTAGGTTCAACCCACATTGAACCTAACTTAAACCTAACCTAACTTGAGTCCGATCTAACTCGAACTCGAGTTAACCTAAACCCAGGTTCAACCCACATTGAACCTAACTTAAATCTAACCTAACTTGAGTACAATCTAACTTGAACTCAAGTTAACCTAAACTTTAGGTTCAACCCACATTGAACCTAACTTAACCTAAAACCTTAGGTTCAACCCATATTGAACCTAACCTAAACTGAACTAAACTTGAGTTCAACCTAACTTAAACTCAAATCAAATTTTAACTTAACCCACATTGAACTAAAGTCAACTTTAAGTCTAGGTTCAACCTAACTAGAACCTAACTTAATCCAAGTCAAAACTTAACTTAAGTTCAACCCATATTGAACTTGAGTCGACCTTATGTCTAGGTTCTCCCTGACTTGAACCTAACTTAACCTAAACTCAAAACCTTAACTTAAGTTCAACCCATATTGAACTTATGTCGACCTTAAGTCTAGGTTCAACCCGACTTGAACCTAACTTAACCTAAACTCAAAACTTAACTTAAGTTCAACCCATATTGAACTTAAGTCGACCTTAAGTCTAGATTCAACCTAACTTGAACTCAAGTTAATCTAAACCTTAGGTTTAACTTACATTGAATCTAACATAACCTAAACCTAACTTAAGTCTAACCTACATTAGACTTAAGTCAAATCATACTTAGGTTCAACCCGACATGAACCTAAGTCAAACCGAAACTTAAGACTGACCTACATTAGACTTAAGCCAAACCAAACTTAGGTTCAACCTGACATGAATCTAAGTCAAACCCAAAATAAACTTAACTTAGGTCCAACACAACATGAACCTAAGTTAAACTTTTAACTTAGGTTCTACACAACATGAACCCAAGTTCAACCTATACTTAGGTTCAACCCCAACTTGAACTTAAGTCAAACATCAAACCTTAGGTTCAACCTGACATGAACCTAAGTCTAACCTAAACCAACTTAAGTCTAGCCCATATTAGACTTAAGTCAAACCATACTTAGGTTCAACCCGACATGAACCTAAGTCTAACCTAAACCAACTTAAGTCTAGCCCATATTAGACTTAAGTCAAACCATACATAGGTTCAACCTGACATGAACCTAAGTTTAATCTTAACCTAACTTAAGTCTAACCCATATTAGACTTAAGTCAAATCATACTTAGATTTAACATGACATGAACCTAATCTAACCTAAACCTAACTTAAGTTCAACTCATATTGAAACCTTAGGTTCAACTGATAGTGAACCTAACTCAACTTAGCTTAACATAAACCTTAGAACCTAATCTTAACCTAACTTAAGTTCAACCTACATCAAACTTAAGTCTAAACCTAAACCTTAGGTTCAACTCAACTTGAACCTAAACCAAAACCTAACTTATGTTCAACCTACATTTAACTTAAATCCAAATCTAAACCTTAGGTTCAACTAATAATGAACCTAACTCTACTAAACTGAACATAAACTTTAGGTTCAACACAAATTGAATCTAAATCCACATAAACCTTAGGTTCAACCCAAATTGAACCTAAATCGACATAAACCTTAGATTCAACCCAAATTGAATCTAAATCGACATAAACCTTAGATTCAACCCAAATTGAATCTAAATCGACATAAACCTTAGGTTCAACCCAAATTGAACATAAATTTACATAAAGCTTAGATTCAACTTAAAATGAACCTAAATCGACATAAATCTTAGGTTCAACCCAAATTGAACTTAAATCGACAAAATTGAACTCAAATCGACATAATCAACATAAATTTGACATTTCAAACATTAATCGACATGATCAACATAAATTTAACATTTCAAATAAAAATCGATATAATCGACATAAATTTGACATTTCAAACATAACTGACATAAAGTTGACATTTTAAACCAAATCGACATAAATTCGACATTTTAAACAATTAATCGACATAATCAACATAAATTTGAAATTTCAAACTTAAATCGATATAATCGACATAAATTTGACATTTCAAACAAAAATCGACAAAACCAACATAAATTCGACATTTTAAACATAACTAACATAAAATCGACATTTTAAACCAAAATCGACATAATCGACATAAATTTGACATTCCAAATAATTAATCAACATAATCGACATAAATTCAACATTTCAAACATAACTGACATAAAATCGACATTTTAAACCAAATCGACATAAATTCGACATTTCAAACGAATATCGACATAATCGACATAAATTCGACATTTCAAACCAAAATCGACATAACCGACATAAATCTGACATTTCAAACCAAATTAAACAATCATCGACATTAAATGACATTAATCGACATTTCAAATCAAATTCAACATAAATGACATTTGAAACAAAATTAAACAATCACCGACATTAAATGACATTTCAAACCAAATTAAATAATCACCGACATTAAATAACATTAATCGACATTTAAAACCAAACTCAGTATATCTCGACATAAAACGACATAATTCTTAAAGTTCGACCCACATTGAACTTAACTCGACATAACATTAAAAATCGACAATCCAACCCAAATCAATATTCAAGACAAATAAAAATTTAAACATAAACTAACATAAACCTAAATCGACATTTCAACCAAACTCGGACATCCGACAACTCTGGATCAACAGACACTTTGACCAGGTAATCTAAATATCTTGATATGACATTGTTTCTAACTCTATTTTTCTTGCAGGATGAAGATATGAAGTTTCGTTTAGATTTTCTTTGCATGTTATCGGGTGTGCTAACTCTGTTTTGCAGGACGTCGACGACGGAACATTGACGACAAAACCAGGACTTTTAGGATAGCCAAAAAACCTAAACATTCTACAAACAACAAAATAAAAATGACATGAAAACAAAGGCAACTGGACTTTTAGGTCAGCCACGAAACCTGAAATAAAACGATAAAATCATTAACATTGACATCGACATGACATCAACATACAATGACATTTCTATATCACAATAAAATGATGACATGACAAAATGACATGACAAAACTAAAATTTAAAACAAAATGGAATCATAAACAAAATAAAAAAATAAATAAGTAATGATATCTTCTTGACATCATTGAAGGTATCTCATGACATAATAATGACATCTTCTTATAGGAGATAAAATATCTCATGACAAATCTAGATATTAATCACGACATCTTATGACATTACGACATCACACGACATAAAATGACATGACATTATGATTCACATAAAATGATATGACATTATGATTCACATTAAGACACGACATAAAATGACATGAAATTACGACATCACATTATGACATAACACGACATATAAACTACGACATCCCGACATGACATATGATATGATATAAAAAATGACAAAAATGACATTACAAAGAAAAAAACCACAAAGCAACGACATACACCCAACATAAACAAAACTTTCTGGTAGTATCGATTCTTCAGAAACACACTGCCACGACAACACTTACACTTTTTCGAGGATAAATGTTAACCTTAATCGGGAGTTTTCCTAGGCAATATTAATTGCTCAGGATGTAATTAACTATAGGAGCTTGCTCCTATAGGAGATTAAAGAACTCAGGATAGGTATTTCACCTATAAGATCTCTCTGGTTACCCAAGATCTTCATGTGATTTTCTTATACGAAAAACTTCAGTAATCACACAATCTGAAGATTTATTCTATGAGATTATCATTCGATCTCTTTTTCTCTCAATCTCTATCATGATTAATCATTCTTCAATTTCTCCAAAGACTTCTGACAAAAAGTCTAAGTAGAATAAGAATTAGGGTAATGGATAGAGAAAGAGAGTGGCAACTCCTTGACATTGACATGATACAGGAATTGACGGCGACGACATGCGATCCATATAATTTCATCGCTATCAATAAGGATCTTTAATTTTCTAATGAAAATTTTTCTGAAGTATAGCACTGCACTCCTCACTTAGTGCAACTGTCTCGTAATCCCCAAATTTCCTTTTCTTGTTTAATATATCATTCATAAACTTTGCATAACTTGGCAACTGTTCTAAAGCTTCTATGAAAGGAATATTTATCGTTAACTTCTTAAGTACTTCCATGAACTTTACAAATTTTTTATCCAACTTATGATGTATATGTCTTTGAAGAAATGGAGGTGGTAGTCTTGCCAAATTGATTTTAGTTAGAGATATTAATTTTTCTAGATCCTTATAAACATGTTCTTCAAGTCTTTTTATTTCCTTTGTTTCTCTAAAAACTTCTTTTTCTTTTCTAACTGCATCCTCTATCTCTCTTCCACTTCTTAATTGGATAACTTCTACTTGTTCGTTACTGTTCTCTTTAGATTTGATCTCAGTGTTACTAGTAAGTATTCCTTAGGGTATATTGCTAAGTGAATTAGCAATTTGTCCCAGTTGATTCTCTATGTTTCTAGCCGCAGCATTTTGACTTTGCAACTGGTTTCCCATTTGCAATACGACTTCTTCTGTAGACATATTCTTATCCTTAAATTGTTGATCATTGTTAGAGTCCAGTGGATATGAAGATCTATAGCTTGTGTTCCCCTATTATTCCAACTTCCATTAGAATTTGCAAGATTATTTTTCCATTGTTGGTTTCCACCTACAGTAATATGATTCCAGTTAAAATTATGATGGTTCTTCCAACCTGAGTTGTAAATGTTAGAATATGGGTTATTTTTAGTATTTAAAGTCTCATATAATAAGTTGGAATCAATCATTTAACCTAATGAACTTTCCTTAATTACAGGAGTAAATTGAGGCTGGTTTATTCCAAATTGGTCAAAATTCCTTAACATTACAGCAACCTGAGATGCAAGAATTGCAATCGCATCTGTATCATAAACACTAGCTACCTTTTTAGGATTTACCCTTGCAAAGGGCTATTGAACATTTGTAGTCATTTCTTCAATTAATATTAATGCTTCATCAAATGTTATGACATTAATGAACCACCTGCAGCAGCATGAATAATGGACCTAAGGGATCCTAACAACCTATTATAAAAAGTTTGAAAGATTAACCAATCTGACAGAGCATGATGTGGACATTTTCTTAGGAGTTCCTTAAATCTTTCCCAGACTTCGTATATTGATTCCCCTTCATACTGAAAAAAGAGATAATATCATTTCTAAGTTTAGTAGTCCTTAAAGGTGGAAAATAATTAGCTAGGAATTTATAAGTTAACTCCTCCTAATTTTTAATAGAGTCAGGTGCTAATGAGTATAACCACATTTTAGCCTTATTCCTCAGTGAGAAAGGAAAAGACCTTAGCCTAACAGCATTCTCAGACATGCCGTTATAATGAAATATAGCCTAAAGTTCTAGAAAACTAGATAAGTGTAAATAGGGATCCTCTGAAGGAGTTCCCCAAAATTGGTTGTTCTGTACCAGTTGGATAATCGCTGGATTTAGTTCAAACGAGTCAGCTTCTACGACGGGGTTTTGTATACTTTAGTGAATTTCATCTGTCATAGGATTTACATAATCTCTCAATGATTTATGATGATTTTCCAAGTTATTATTTTGAATGTTCTCCAATTCCATTTCTAGTTTTTCAAGTCGTTTCTGTTTTTTGATTTTTTTTCCATTTTTCTAACTCGGGACCATAATGCACAAGTCCTACAGATCCTTTATTTTACATACATAACATAACAAATAATATATTAACAATAAAATAAATAAAAAATATATTCAACATAACAAAATATTTTCATAAACACCTTGTTTTTCACACAAACAGTTTTTTCACAACACTTTTTCATACAAAAAAAATTTTACGACAATAAAGTTTTTCAATTCTAAGCCTAATTACTTCAACTAAAATTCTCCTAAAATTCTTACCAAAGCTTCCCGAAAACGACGTCAAAAACTCGATCTACCTCCGACGTGTGCTATTTTTCTGCGTGTTTTTATATTTGTATATATGTACACACACTAGAGGTTCTACGCAAGTATATGTATCGTTCAAATAATACAAGGCTCTAGTGGAGTCCCGTTTATCGATCCCTCAGGGAAGCGAGGTAAGAGGTCCTTAGTCAAATTATAGTCTATTATTATGAGACAATAGTTTAGAAGGTCAATAAAAGTGTTTATCTAACAACTACTCTTAAATGTAAGTCTTAAGATTAAAATAACTAATAACTACTCCTAATGTAAAATATTAATTCTAAAGATAATTCTTTTTGGATAAATTGATTTGGATAATTTTGAGATAATAAAAATTTCTATTCTCATGTAATGAATTGGATAATGTAAAGGAATGAGTGCATTAAATATTGTATGTGCTAAGTAGGAGAAATAATATTCTTTATTCTCTTCCGAGTGCATAAAGAACATTGGCTAATACTAAGTTTTGTCACTAAATCCATGGTTGGGCTGGGAAGATAATGACTCTCACTCCAGTGCTCCCACTTCTTTTCGCCTGAATGCTAACTCTCACTTTAGTTTCCAAACACTATGACTGAATTGAGGATTTTAGTCTGTCACCATAAAATCTCCAATTCTACGCCTATTAAAGTATATTTCCCTGTTTATTTGTACTCAACCCCCATCAACTTCACCATCCATGGAATTTCAATGTGGTTCCACTTTGTTCAGAATTATACCGCTCTCTCGGGTCTTAATACAATTATAATGAATTTTAACACTACAACGAGCACTTTTTGTAATGTAAATGAAATGCAAGTAAAAATCATTACATTTATAATTAAAACTTCCTCTAGCATACATCATAATTTCTTAAACATGAATCCTACTCATTGCTAAAGAAAATTAAAAGGAAAATAATGACATATTCATCCCATGCCACTATTTACAAATAAGAAGAAAGAGTAAGAGAAATACATCATAAAACACGTAGAGAACATAACAAAAAACTTCATTTTATCAAAGCAAATCCACTACATAAGTGTTCACAAAATCATAAGATAATGAAGAACACAATACTTAGCTTTTTTCCTTTAAAATTAAGATGAAAATCTCTTCCACAAAGTATTCCGCTGATCCATGCAATGCTAGTACAAACCCTTATAGATTCTCTCAAAATTCCCTCATAAATCTCTCTAAAAAAGTAAAAATCTACATTTCTACTCTTATTATAAGATCTCTAAATATACTCCACGTTTTCCCTAACTTCTACACCATTTTTTGGCTTCAAATTCACTTTAAAATAATGTAAGGACGAATTTCCTAAGAGGTGCTTCAAGAAGCCTTCAAAAAAGCATCCAAATTCAATGTATATGGCCAATAACTGCCCAAAATCGTGTCCAAACAGTCTCGAGCGCCGTCGGTGCTGAATAGGGAGCCATCAGTGCCATATTCTCGTCCTTATCTGGATTTGTGCGCCGATGGCGCTGATTTGGGCTCCTTCGGCGTCGGTCTGTGCAGCGCCACCATTTCGCTCTATTTGGCTACGTTTCAACTCCGTTTCGCCCAGTTTCAGTTGTGTTGTGTTTCTAACATCTTCACCTACAAAATATGCAAAAAAACAACCTTTATGTAAAGTATAATCTCATTCAAAAAATGTAAGAAGTGTAAAGAGATTAAGCATAGAACTTATCAAAATGTGTCAGGCCAGAATTTATTTTCTGACTCGTTTTTTTACCAAATTGCACCATTTCTACTTCTTTTTCTTCAAGAGTTTATTTATTGTACCTAAAACCAAGAACGTGCAAAATACCTTCCTTTAAAGTGCGATATCATTAAAATGCAGCATAAAAAGTATATGTAAAATCAAGCATTTTCAGAACTGGATCTTTGGAGAGGCAAGATGGGCCTCACAGGAAGTGGGCAAGTTGCAAGAGAAAGTCAGCGTAGGGGTTGATATCTTGATTATCATAGGAAAAGAATTTTGGACGTTAGCGAAGGCTTAAACACTTTAATCATAGTGCAAACACTACGAAAAAGAAAGTTGTTCAGTGAACTAGGCGCAATTTCATTTTATTTTAATATTTTATTATTTTTATTTTACTATTAGATTTTCATATATTTGTTAAAAGGAGTTTAGGATTTAAGAGGGACTGGTTCGATTTTCCGATAGCAAACTCAACCCCGAGAGGCATAAAGGGAAAGTGTAGCATGGAACCCCGTCCGGGATCCCCTTCACAACACACATTGCCTTGACAAAATTTGTTCTCCAACACACCTATTAGGGTCTGACTGCACAAAAATCAAGAAGAAACCTAAAGATTCCTGAACCCCTCTTCTTAAGTATGGTTAAACAGATGGTCCTGAAATCAAGGAGAGTTCATACTTTTCTAAGAAAGAAATGAGTGAAGCATGTCATTCGGAAGAATGGTAATCTAGTCCAAGAGGGACATGAACACATTACTGATGTACAAATATAGTATTTCCTGATCTTAATGAAGATAGAAACTCCTCCCCAGTGGAGTTCCCAGAAAATTGTCGGCGGAAAAGAGTTGGTTGGTTGTTAGGAAGTAGAAATTATCCGTTGCGGGAAAGAGTATCCCGACACCCGTTTTAAATATATATGTATATTTGATTTAAGGTATGTATGTATAATTTTTTTTAAAATATAAATTTTAAATTAGTTTTGAAAAATATAAAATCAAACCGATCTCATATAAACAATAGTTTAAATAATCAAGCGCTTCACTACAATACATATATATTAAAGAAAAGATACATTGCTTAGTGGTGAGACTTGATCAAATAAACTAAAGAATTCATGACATCCATTTTGTCTGGGAACCATTTATATTGACCGACAATTTCCCCTATCTAGTACGAAGCAACTAGATAGGGTATATATTTATCTGGGGTCTTTGAGTTTCCTATAAGGGCAAGCCCCTATAGTTAATTACATCTTAGATAATCGGGATTACCTAAGAAAACTCTTGAGATAGATCATGAAATATTTATATTCATGACTTCCAAAAAGGTAGGATTCTTCAAGAAAATGTGAAAGTAGAAATTCGATAGGTGAGTGGCTTAAATTTTGGTACAATTTTCATGGGAATCCAAAGGAAGAGAAAGCTAGGGGAAGGATATGGACCCAAGAAGAACCTTGCTGTATTTTTCCAAACTATCCTATTGTTTGGCTTCAATTTTTTTTTAATATTTGATGTTTCATCCTTCCAATTATATTATTTAGGACTTACATTCACTTGATACAAATCTTGTGAATAACCTGAAAGATAGGAGGATTTATGCACACCTGAAGACGACCTCAGAATCCTAAGATGAGTTAGGGTTTATATTGCACGAAGTGCAAAAGCCTAAAGAGAAAAGGTGAGGGTTTATGCTGCACTAGGCAAGCTATCTCAAACTCATATGGCTTGTTGTTTTAGTTCTAAGGAGTTTTGCTGTTGAAGATGGCTGTGCTGCCCACTATGCATGCTCCAAGCTCCTCGTCGTAGCAGTATTAGTTTGAAGAAGGGTCAATCAAAGAGAAAAGAGAAGTATCGTGTTTTGGAATTTTTTGGAATTTGTACTCAATCCCCATGGAGGTCTCCACTTACCTTGGAAAAATCAGGGGAGATCCATCATGACAGAGGCTACAAATAACCTAAATGACATTTTATGGTGAAATGTTTAAATGCATTGAGAATCAAAAGACTTAAATTAATATTTAATTAATTAAAAATCACACATGCATCAAATAAACTTGAAACCATTTTCACATTGTTCTCCTCTGGTCACTGAGCAAGAAGGTATTTTTCTTTTATTTTTGTGATTTTTTACACCAAGTTGTGTATTTTTGAAGTTAGGGGTGTATTTTCTGATTTATTTAAAACCTTATTTATCCACTTATCCAACACATCCTCGGCAGCTCCGAACACGCAGCGTGTTTTCTCCTGGTTGGGTAGCGTCGTTCGAGTTGGCAGCACATTCACATATGATCTCCTCGTCCGATGCCATTAGAGCCTTCCATTCACGATACACACGAACCGACGACCACAGAGCTTCATCCCCAACTAGTGTGAACCCAAGACTGTCCACACTAAAACCCTAAAATCTCACTCGATACCTAACCAAATTAGATGCGGTTTGATCCTATGTATTCGTCTAAGCATGACGAACTTATCCATACGGTTAATCAACGCATAAATTTGCCCTAATCACATGTAGAATCAAATGAAGCTTAGGAGAGGTAGAAGAGTTTATACCTTACCCTGAGAGGAGAGGCCTCAATCAGAGATGCTCTTCACCATCGTGGAGGTCCAAGGAGCTCAGGGATGAAGCCTCAAGCCATGGTAAATTGCCTAAGCTTATGTTTGACCAAGCTCGATTTTTGGGTGTTGATCAAAGTCTGCACTAGGGCGTCTCTGTGAAGGGGCTTTTATGGGGGATGGTCTTAATTCACTATGGGGATGGTGTAGGTGCAAGCAATTTGATTTTTATCAAGTGTGGAGGTCTGTGGAGGAGTGTCCTGCTTTAGGCCAATTTTGAGCTTCAAAATTGGTCTAAGGCAGTGGGGATTAGAGCTGGAAGGTGGATGGGATGAGCTTAGGAGGCCTCAAGGAAGCTGTGGGGGAAATTTAGCAGAGTTTTCTTGAGAAAGTTTCAGCTCCGCAACTTTGGCCGTGAAGAGGGCTATTTAAAGCCATGGTCGGAATTGGGAGCTCAGGAGGAATTGGGGTGCCAATATGGGTGCTTTAGCTTGCTTGTGGGGAGAGCTGAGCAGTGCAATTGATTAATGAGAGGATGCCAGACTAACAAGGCTCAATTTTTGGCTTAAAGGGGTATGGGGGCGCTCGGGCCCAGCCATTCCAGTGCCTAGGTCGATCATCAAGGACAGATAAGGTTGCTCACAGGCTGATGGGAGGTAAGAGGGGGGTTCAGTGTAATCAAGTGGTTGGTTTAATGGAGGTTGCTTGAGTTAACCAAAATGTAAGGGAAAGTTGACTTTGGCTAAGGACCCTTGGTCCATAGCTCATTTGGGTTGGGTTTCGTTGGTCTTGCCTGGTCCTTAGGGTCCCAAGGTTGATTGTGGTGGAGTCAATTTGACCAATATGGCTAAATTTTGTAACATTTGGGTTATGGCTTGATTTGGATCATTTTGGGTTTAGGTTGGGTTAGGTTGGGTTTGAGCTTGGGTTAGACCCAAATGATTGAGTAATTTGGTGTGTATGATTGTCATGAAGAGTTTAGAAAAGGATTGGAGTGGTTTTGAATTGATTTGGGGGTTCAATTTGGCTTAATTTGGGATTTTGGTCAATTTGGGGCAAGTTGGGTTAGCTTGAGTCCAGGTTAGGCTAGAGTGGGGTTTAGGCCCACTTGATTGTTCAAAAAGTTCTATGGAGATGTGGTGATAAGTTCTCACCATAAATTGGGTGGCAATTTTAGGGTCAGGGCATCCAATTTGGTGTGTTCAATTTTGGGCAAAATTAGGGATTTTGAATCTGGGTTAACTTGAGTGAGACTTGTGCTCAAATTGGAGGTAATTGAATGTTGAATTTGGCCTAGGAGAGTGTCATGATAAGTTTGGAGTTCTAATGGAGGGGAAATTGATTGAAATTGGGTCCAACTTGGGTGAAATGGGTTATTTGGTCAAAATTGGGGATTTTGAGTTTAGGTTGAAATTGGGTCCAAATGTGGGTTAAATTGGGTTTGGATTTTATTTAGATTGAGGCTAGGGATGTTGAATATTGGTATGGAATTGAAATTGGGGAGAATTGAAGTTAATTTGGTGGACAATTAGGGTTTGGGCATTTTGGGCCTTAAAGAGCAATTAAGGGATTTTAGTTAAATTGGGCAAATTTGGTCAAATTGGGTCAAATAAAGTGTTTTAAATTGAAATTGGGAATATTTGGAGGGTTTGGAAATTTTTTAGAACATTTTTTAGAATTTTGACTAGGTGGGGCACTTTGATAATTTGGAGGGGTTTTGGGGCTATTTTGGGTATGCTGGTAAATTTGAGGAGTATTTGGTATTTTGAGTGGTGAGAAATGTTTTGGGGTGATTTTTGGAAGATTTTGGCAATTTTGGTTGATTTTGGGGATTTTGGGCAAAAATTAGGGTTTTAGGAGTAATTTGGTCATTTGGTAGAGTTTAGGGCTAAGGAGTCAAAAAATAGAATTTTTGGTAAAATTTGGAGTTGAGTGAGATTAATAACCCATTTGAGCCTTGGACCAAGGGAACTTTTCATTTGGACCCTCCATGTGTTAGTACTAATCAAGTCCTAGCCCAGGGTTAAGAGCTTTGGGAAAACCGCGCACATGAGTTTCCAAAGGAGCAGGGGATCAAGTGTGGAGAAGTTTGGTATGTTTAGTTTATAGTTGTGAGGTAGTGTGTGAGAGTGCAATGTGTAAGTATGTGTGTGAGCCTCCCCGAGACCAACCAGGGTAAGTCCAAAGGCTTTCCTATAAGGAACTTCCCTTTGAGCTTCCTAATGCCTGGTCTCATCTTCCTAAATACTTAGAGGTTAGACTATAAACATTTGAAAACTACAAGTGAAGCAAAGAAGTGTTTTGGTTTTCTATCGGGTAAAGGTTTCATTGCTAGTCTTCTAGGATGGTCGCCAGGAGAGTCGTATGGCTAGAACCTAGGCTATTCTAAAGAGATACTAGACCTCAACCATAAGTGAGGTCAACAGCTTCCCTCACCCACCTCTAGGTTGGCTTACTTTTCTTAATCTATTAGTATTTGTCTTTAAGAGTCAATAATAGTGTTTTTCATGACTAGTAAATATTATTTGGTGGATGTCGGATATCCCTTGCAGAGAGGTTATTTAAAGTCATTCCCAGATACAAAATACCGCATGCCTGATTTTGAGAGATCAAGTGGCGTTGCCAGGGGTAGAAAGAAAATGTTCAACAAATGTTACTCTTTCTTACGTGGTGTGATCGAAAGAATATTTAGTGTTTGGAAAAGAAACAGGTTACCATACGTGATATGCCGACCTACTCATTTCGTAAACAGGTACATAGTGTTGTAGCCACGATGGTGCTCCACAATTTTTATTAGATGTCATCCCTTTCTGTCTAATACAGACTTTAATATGGATAACACTAAGAACATGCATATCCCGCCTGAAGCATTCAAATTCCAGGTTGGGCAGTCTATTCCAGATGAAGTTATGCAGTCTCAAGAATTTGATACGCGGGATGGGGAAGATGCATGGAGATGGCTGCTTTGATAGAGCGTATCACAGATGTGACATGCAAATGTTGATTTATCACATCTTCTTTATTTTGCATATTTAATGCACCCTTCTTCTAGCAAGCATGAGGTGTACACCTCAATGATGTAATGCTTCTTTGATGTAATGAAAAATATTTGAGTGATATAAATTTAAAAAGTAAAGTATAGGTGTGAGATATGTAAATGCAGAAGAATAATTTATGTATCTAAATGCCCTCAATAAATAGATCTTTTGTTGCATCTCCAAGAATAGTAATGAATTTCTCAAAATTTTCTTCTACAAATTCCATGAATCTCTCTCTCTCTCTCTCTCTCTCTCTCTCTCTATGTATGTTTGTGTGTCTGCGTGATTGGGCGATGATTGAATTTTGCTTCTAGGAATTCCATGAATCTTTAGTTGAATCTCCCCTGTGTGATTGAATGAAGAAGGATGGTTGATTTGTTAATAGCAAGTTTTGGGTGGTTTGTATGTAATATTCCTTTAAATTTAACTTGAAATGTGATCTTTTTCTCCATCGTGCTTCAGAGATATCTAATTTTCTCATCCACTGGCAGAGCAGCTTGGCCAACTGATGTTTCTGGTTGTAAATGTTTAGTCAATGCGTCATTGATAGAGAGCATGTAGATATTTCATTAGGTATCCTTTGCATTCAATGCATCTGCGGTAAATGAACTATTCGAGTTATTTTATATTATTAGTATTATGTGGCAGTTTGAACTCTTCCCCACATGAAATTGTGTTGTTGTCTCCAAAATTTGTTTTGTAAGATTTACATACACAACACGCAACTCTTTTGTATTTTCATGTCTTAACATTTGAATTTTAATTTTTACTAACTTGTCACATTCCCAATAAATTAATGTTATGTTACATCTCCAGGAATAGTAATGAATATCTCAAATTTTACTTATATGATTTCTATGAATCCCTCCCTCCCACGCTGTGTGAGTGTGAGTGTGTGTGAGTGTCCAGCTCCCCTTTCTGTGATTGGGAAATGAGCAACAAGTTTACTTCTATGAGTTCATGAATCTTTAGTTTTATCTCCCCTGTATGATTGAATTAAGAATGTTGGTAGATTTGTAAATAGCAATTTTTTGGGGATCTATATGTGACAAATGAGTTCGAAGGATTTTAATTGGTTCTAAAATATTTAAGGGGTGGACATTGAAATTTTGTTGAAAACATTACAACTTCTGCTTGCCAGATTTTTCATTTACGAAATTTTTTTTGCAAATCAGCTATTTTCAAAATGCACAAACTAAACAGCTAAAAAGCTTATTCAAAATAGGGACAGAATGGTCATTTATCCAAAATCAGTTGTTTTCCAAACACAAAACCAAACAGTTAGAGTGCTTTTCCATATTAGCTGCTTATCAACAGCTTGTCAGGATAAACAGCTTATTTGGATAACATGGATAAGCTAGAGCTGCCCCAACAGACCCTAAGATAAATTCCCGATGAAATCATGCATCCAATACTTTGCCAAATTACACTACAAAAATGGAGTAAAGAAAACTGAATGTAGGAATCAAGTTGAACTTGGGATTAATAAAGAGATGAAGTCAAGCCAACAAAATGGCACGATCTCTGAGTACCATGCTACTGTCGACGCAAACCCGTAGGACTATGCCACTGCCTCAGCTCTCGCAGTCGTTATCGATAATATTTATTTCAAATTAAATATTATTAAATTGTAATAATTAATAATTGTATCTTTTATCAAAACATAATTTCTTAGGTAAAGCAACCAATTGAACTTCTAAATTACATCATTTTTTTATTAATATTGTGTCTGCTTGATTATGCATCTTCATGTGTGATAGAACTTATGTTTAAATCCACAAATGATTCAGTTGACTAAGATAAGTTCCCGATGAAAGCATGCATCAAATACTTTACTCATTTACAAAAATGAAGTAAAGAAAAAGTGAATGTAGGAAGCAAGTTGAATTTGGGATTAACAAAGAGATGAAATTAAGCTAACGAAATGGCGTGAAGTCCGAGTACCATGACACTGCCGGCACAAACCCTGTGTACTATGCCACTGCAGCAGCTCCCGTAGCCGTTATCGACCGACACTTTTAAAAGTAGTTTTAATATTTTAAAAAATATTTATTTCAAATTGTATATTAATAAATTTTAATAATTAGTAATTGTATCTTTTATCAGAACTTAATTTCTTAGGTTAAAGTAACCAATTGAACTTCTAAATTACATCTTTTTTTATTATGTTCGATTGATTATGGATCTTCATATGTCATAATACTGTTGACATCACTTTTGTTGAAGTCTAGTATTTCTTCTTTAGATGCCTAAGGTCTAGCCATAAGACTTTCCTATTGAATATCTTAAAATACTAGTGATGGAACCTTCCCCCAGTATAAATTCTAAACACATCTTTGCTCCTGTTAGAGTTCTACATGTTTGTTCCTAACCTCTAGCACCTAGTAGGTGGGAGCCAAATATGAGGGAGCTCAAACAGAATCTTTGTAAGATGGTCAAGCCTTAGAGTTGACCCTGGGTGATCTGGTCTTTAGCAAGCTTGCACATGTTAAAATCACTTTTGTGAGGATTCACTCTAGATCATTTTGAGAAAGGAAGTCTACCAACATTGACCTCCTAAACCTTACCAATGGTCATTAAACCCAAAACCCTAATGAAGACTTTTGAACCAATATTTTAATGACATCTTAAATTGATCAAATCAGTAATGACAAACCCTAATATGATCAACCACATTGACCAAACTGGTCAGCCTTTCACCCAAATGGTCAACTTTGGTCAAACAGGTCAATCATTAACCCAATGACCACCACATTGACCAAACTGGTCAACCTTTGACCCAAATGGCTAACTTTGGTTAAACTAGTCAATCCTTGACCCAATGACCACCACATTGACCAAACTGGTCAACCTTTGACCCAAATGGTCAATTTTGGTCAAGCTAGTCAATCTTTGGCCCAATGACCACCACATGAACCAAAATGGTCAATCGTTGGCCCAAATGGTCAACTTTGGTCAAATTAGTCAATCTTTGACCCAACAACCACCTTATTGACCCAACCAGTCAACCCTAACCTAAATAGATCAAATTTGGTCAAAACTTGTCAACTTATGACCCCATAACCACCATATTAGACTAATGGTCAGACATTGACCTAATCAACTCAACATTGGTCAGGGTGACCAATGTAGAACCCAAAAGTCACCATGTTTACTATTAGGTCAACCTAAACCCTAAGATTGGACAACATGACCAAATCAAACCCATAATGACAAAACCCATGGATCCTATGACTAGTCCAACCATGACAAAGCTGGAAAAGTTACATTGGTCAACCCTAGTCAACATTAACCAAATTTGATCCAAATACCTTATTTTGAACCAAAATTGATAAAATTGATTAAATAATTAAAAAAATTATTTTAATCAATTTATTTGTTAATATTATAATTTCCAATATTTTTACTTAATTAAAAATGAAATTATAGTTAAATAACCATGAAATGAATTTGGACATATGACATCACACATGACACAATAAATGAATTAAAATTTTAAAACCCAGCAATGACTTCATAATTGACATCATATGGGATACACATGACCCATAAGACACTTTACCCATAAATTAACACATTAAATAACTCATGACACATCACTTTAACCATGGTTAAAAACATCATTATGACATAATCATGAAGGATGAAGGAGGTGGCATTCCTTCATGGAAGGCTTAAGAGATGACATGGATGAGTCATCACTTACCTCACAAGCCATCCAATGGAGAAAAGCTTAGCTTAATTCATCCCAACATCATGAGATGACCTCATATTTACCAAATTTTGAAAATGATAAAAAAAGGAAATTATGTGTCATTCCTTTAAACTTATGTCGTGAATCACTCATCCCCTTGAAGTGAGGTGGCTGGCCAACCTACATGACACCTCAAACACCTCATAGACTCACCAATGAGATTGAAACATAGCTTGACCACCTTCCACCATAATTGACACGTCTAAAATATATATGCTTTTTACTATATCATTTTACTCATTTTTTTATGATATTGCACTTTAAAGGAAGGTATTTTGTATGTTTTTTGGTTTTAGGTACAAGAAATGGTGATTGGAGCAAAAGGAAGCAAAAACGGTGCAATTTGGAGCAAAAACGAGCAAGAAATGAAATTCTGCCCGACACCTTTCGATAAGTCTTTTGATGCTTAATCTCTTTTACACTTCTTGCATATTTTTGAATGAGATTACACTTTAAAGAAAGGTTGTTTTTATGCTTATTTTGTAGGGCTATCTGTTACGAACGCAACGCAACTGAAATGGGGCGAAACGGAGTTGAAACGGAGCCAAACGGAGCAAAACCGTGGAGCCGCGCAGCAGCCTGCTCGCCGACGGCGAGATCGATCTCGCCGACGGCGAGATTTTCCCGAGACCACCGAAAAGTGGCCGAAAAGCTCGCCGACAGCGAGCTCGAACTCGCCGACAGCGGCCCGGACTACCACAAACCGACTTTTGGCGGTTTTGGGCCAATATTCGACGTATTTGGACGCTTTTCGAAGGGGTGCGTAAGGAAACTCTTGGGAATTCGTCCAAACTCTTTAAAAATGGCGAATATAGGTTAGAAAAAGGGAGATTAAGAGAAGATTAGAGAGAAAAAATTGGAGAAAAACTTAGAGGAATGTTTAGAATTCTTAGATTAAGAGTAGAAATGTAGATTTCTACCCTTTTGGAGAGATTGGAGAGGAGATTTTGAGAGAATTTGTAAGGGATTTCGCTAGCATTGCATGGATCGCCGGGAGACTTTATGGGAGAGATCTTCTTCTTTCTTTCAAAGGGAAAAAGCTAAGTATTGTTCTTCATTATCTTATAATTTTGTAAACATTTATTTAGTGGATTTGCTTTTGTTAAATGAAGTTTCCTTTATGTTTTCTTCGTGCTTTGTGACACATCTCTCTTACTCTTTCTTCTTCTTTGGAAATAGTGGCATAAGAAGATTATGCCATTGTTTTCATTTTACTTTTCTTTTGCAATGAGTAGAAATCATGTTTAGGATTTTGTGATGCATGGTAGAAGTAAATTTAATTATAAATGTGATGGTTTTTACTTGCACTTCATTTACATTACAATAAGGGCCCATTGTAGTGTTAAAATTCGTTGTAATTGCATCGACCTGAAAGGGCAGTGTAATTCTCAACAAAGTGAAGCCACATTCAGATTCCATGGATGGTGAAGTTCATGGGGGATTGAATGCAAATAAATAGGGAAATATAATTATCGGGCGTAGAATTGGAGATTTTAGAGTGACAGACTAAAATCCTCGATTCGGTCCTATCGTTCGAGTGCTGAAGTGTAGATGTTAGCCCTCGGGCGAGGGGAACGTGGGAGCTCCGAAGTGGCGGCCGGTATCCTCCCAGCCAGCCGCAGATTCGGTAACCAAACATAGGATTAGTCAATGTTCTTTATGCACGGACCAAAGGGTAAAGAATAGGATTGCTCCTATTTGGCACATACAATTTTAAATGCATCTCATTCCTATACATTATCTATTTCATTACATAAGAATAGTAGTTTTTAATATCTCAAAATTCTCCAAACCAATTCATCCAAAAAGGGTTATCTTTAGAATTATTATTTGCATTTAGTTATAGTTACTATTACATTTAACACTTGCATTTAGGAATAGTTACTAGATAAAACACAATTTTAATCGACATTCCAACCTAAGGAGTAATTGTAGTAGGCTAGAATTTGCTAAAAACTTCTTACTTCACTTCCTCGTGGGATCGATACTGGGGTTTTTAAAGAAAACTCTATATTACTTGAAACGATACGTATACTTGCGTAGTACCCCTAGTGTGTAAAATATTTTATAATTTTTATATCATTTAAGATTTTGCACGCTAGCCGCTATTTATAAATCAGGTCAAGTTTTTGGCCATCTTTTGGAAGTTAATTTACTGCGTAATTGCGGGTCGGGTCAAGTTTTTGGCGCCGTTGAAGTAATTAGGCTTAGATTTGGAAAACTGTAGTGTAGTAAAAACTATTTTTGTGTGAAAAATTTTTTTTGTTGTATGAAACATTGTTGTGAAAATATTGTTTGTGTGAAAAATATGGTGTTCGTAAAAATATTTTGTTGTGTTGAATATATTTCGTCGTTTATTTGTTTAATTGTTAATATATTATTGTTGTGTTACGTATGCGAAACAAAGGATCTGTAGGACTTGTGTCTTATGATCCCGAGTTTGAAAAAAATAAAAAATTAAAAATACAGAAAGGACTCCAAAAACTAGAAATGGAAATGGAAAACTTTCAAGATAATAACTTAGAAAATCATCATAAATCATTGAGGGATTACATAAATCCTACGACAGATGAAATTCACTCTAGTATACAAAACCCTGTCGTAGAAGCAGACTCATTTGAAATAAATCCTGAAATTATCCAACTGGTGCAGAACAATCAGTTTGGGGGAACTCCTTACGAGGATCCCTATTTACACTTATCAAATTTTCTAGAACTTTGTGCTACATTTCGCTATAACGGTATGTCAGATGATGCTGTTAGACTAAGGATTTTTCCTTTCTCACTAAGGGATAAGGCTAAAATGTGGTTATATTCATTAGCACCTGGCTCTATTAAAAATTGGGAGGAGTTAACTCAGAAATTCTTAGCTAAGTATTTTCCACCTTCAAGGACTACTAAACTTAGAAACGATATTATCTCATTTTGTCAGTATGAAGGAGAATCAATATACGAAGCTTGGGAAAGATTTAAGGAACTCCTAAGAAAGTGTCCACACCATGCTCTGCCCGATTGGTTAATCATCCAATCTTTTTATAATGGGTTAGTAGAATCCCTTAGGTCTATAATTGATGCTGCCGCTAGTGGATCATTAATGTCAAAATCATTTAATGAAGCATATGCATTAATTGAAAAAATGGCTACAAATGAATTTCAATGGCCCTCTGTAAGGGTAAATAATAAAAATGTAGCTAGTATTTATGATACAGATACGATTTCAATTCTTGCATCTCGGATTGCTCGCAATATCAAGGAAGTTGGACCAATTTGGAATGGACCAACCTCAATTTACTCTCGTAAGTGAGGAAAGTTCATTAGGGCCTATAATTGATTCTAAATTATCATATGAGACTTTAAATACAATAAATAACCCATATTCTAACTTTTACAACCCGTGTTGGGAGAACCATCCTAAATTTAACTGGAATCATACTACTGATGGTGGAAACCAAAAATGGGAAAATAATCATATAAATCCTAATGGAAGTTGGAATAATTACAGGAACATAAACTATAGACTTTCATATCCACCGGACTCTAACAATGATCAACAATTTGAGGATAAGAAATGGTCTATGGAAGAAGTGGTATTGCAAATGGGAAACCAGTTGCAAAGTCAAAATGTTGCGATTAGAAACATAGAGAATCAACTGGGACAAATTGCTAATTCACTTAGCAATAGATACCAAGGAACACTTCCTAGCAACAATGAGATCAACCCTAAAAAGAACACTAATGAACAAATAGAAGCTGTCCAATTAAAAAGTGGAAAAGAAATAGAGGATGTGGTTAGAAAAGAGAAAGATGTTGTGAGAGAAACAACGGAAACTAAAAGGCCTGAAGAACATGTTTCTAAGGATCTAGAAAAATTAATATCTCCAACTAGAATCAATTTGGAAAGACCACCACCTCCATTTCCTCAAAGACTTAGATAGCATGAGTTGGATAAAAAATTTTCAAAGTTCATGAAAGTACTTAAGAAGTTAACGATAAATATTCCTTTCATCGAAGCTTTGGAACAGATGCCAAGTTATGCAAAGTTTATAAAGGATATATTAAACAAGAAAAGGAAATTTGGGGATTATGAGACGAGTTGCACTAAGTGAGGAGTGCGAGTGCCATACTTCAGAAAAATTTTCCTCGAAAACTTAAAGATCCTTGTAGCTTTACAATTCCTTGTGCAATTGGAGAAAAATTATGTGGAAAAGCTTTATGTGATTTAGGAGTGAGCATTAATTTGATGCCTCTATCTATATTTAGAAGGTTAGGTTTAGTCGATATTTCTTCTACTACCGTAACCCTTATGTTAGGCGATCGATCTATCATTTATCCAAAAGGAGTTATAGAAGATGTGCTTAGTTAAAGTGGATAAATTTATCTTTCCTTTGGACTTTATTGTATTAGATATGGAGGAAGATAAAGAAATTCCAATTATTTTAGGGAGACCTTTCCTTGTTACTGGACAAGCTATGATAGATGCGCAAAAAGGAGAGTTGACTATGAATATTAGTGACCAAGAAGTTACTTTTGATGTATTAAAGACTATGAATTTTCCAGCTGAGAGAAAAGATGATGATTGTTTTTGGATGGATGAAATTGATTATCTAAGTAAAGACCATTTCCAAGAAAGTTTTGAGAGTAATTTAAAAGATTAGATTGAAATAGATTTTCATGATGATTCGAAAAGGTTATTTAAAGAAGACTGTATGTATGTTCAGGAAAGGTGTGAAATGATGGACGCTACCAAAAATAGTAAACTTTTAATTCCATTTGTTGAAAAATCTCATGAACATAAGATGGATGTACCCCATACAATTTTAAAGCATACCTATTTAGGGAATTCATCTACACAACAAGTCTTTATATCTTCAGATGCGACTGAATCACATGAAAAACCTGAATTAAATGATGAACAAGAAAAAATTATTGAACTAGGACTTGGAAGAGAATTTGAGGATAAATTTCAAAAGAACTTTGAGTTGAGAAAAGAGGATAAGGATATTGGAATACCATTGGAAGAAATTCCTAAGGAATTAGAAAAACCTATTTCCTCAACTAAGATAGATCCTCAATCATTTAATAATTATAAAGAGGAAGAATTGGAAAATAACTTGAATCATAAGAGTGACATAGAAGAATTTGATTCAGAATCTAAATTATCTAGAGAGAATTTAATCCAAAATTTGGGAGATATTGAAGTATCTTATAAAGATCCATTTCTTATCAATTTCAAGGATGATATTAATATGCGGATTGAAAAAATCAATAGAAGAATATTGGATCTTGAAAGAAATATGAGGAACAATTATATAAATCAAACTGAAAAAGAAGTGCTGAATGAAAAATTAAAATTTGAGGATTTTATAGGAATCCCTGGATCTGAAAATGATTGGGCGATTGATCGAGGATTACTTAAATGGAATTTTGATCCAGGTGGAATCATTTGTCAGGCTAATGACGTTAAACCAAGCGCTTTATGGGAGGCAACCCATAGTTATCAGTGTGCTTTTATTTAGTGTATTTTGATTTAGTGTGCTTGAGAGTCATGATTGTTAGTGATATATTGTATTTTCTTTATAGTGGATTGATCAGTTTGATTGTTGTTGGTAGATGTTTGGATTATTAGTAGTTTGATTTGATCTTTGTGTGTCATGAGGGAGGTGATTCCTTAACTTCTTATTATGGCTAGAATTGATCTCTTGTAGTTGTTGGATTAATGAGTCCGCTATAACTTGGGTCTCACCCAGACTTAAGTTTTACAAGAGAAATGATGAATTTAAACATTGATAGTTCCATCTTAGTTTGTTACTTCCTTTCTACAACTTTTTTTTCCATTAGATAGGAGTCATGAACCTATTTGATGAATACTATGTGGATGATCTCACACTATCTTTATAAGCGTTAGAGGTGCTTAATTATAAAGATTAGGTGATGCACGAGATTGGTGTCCGGAAACCAATTTATCAGGGGTAATCTTATCTTTGGGATTAAAATCTATAAAATCATTTGAAAGTACCTAATTTACTAGTGTAGTGATTCCGTTAGAAATTGAAGGTAACATAGTGAGATTGGATGAGTTAAAGGAAGAATTGACCTCATTTATCATTTGTGTTTGTATTTGAATTGTGTGTTTGTGTTTATGTTTGTGTTACAACTTTATTTAGGTCTTGAAGAACATTTTTATAATCCCTTGCTGATACATTCTATGCTAGTTAGACTTTGGTTTAGTTAATTTCATTTTGACATGATTAGTTTAGATTTACTTTCTACTGCATATTGTTCTGTCCTAATGAATACTTGCAAATGATTTTAATAGACATTTGTGGTAGATAGTATTTTTAAACTGTTTTCTTCCTGCTTATATTTTCTGTACTAAATGCTACATATGTTAAAAATTAAGTTTGGAGGTAGGAAGAAAAATAAAATTTTAATGTGAAAATACTTCCTTTTAGTGTAATTTTATTACAAGCATGTTTTAGGCTAGATTTACCTTCTCCTACAGTCTTTCTATCCTGATTATGCATGATATGAATTTGATAGAATGTTGTAGTAGTAAGTATATTCAACCTTTACTTTTTCTTCCTGCTATATTTTATGGAATTAGTTGCAAAATATTTTAAAATTTAAGTTTGGGGGGAAGAAAAATATTAACTCTTATTTGTTCTCAATTGTTATATTTTCAAAAAAATTATTAACATAACTTCTGGCAATTGTACCTCGCTTGAGATAACTAAAACTTTTTATTTTAATTGAATATTATGGAAGGATTGGATGAAATTTTTTTAGTAATAAAAGTTAATTTTATAAGGGTAAGATATTTGGTAGGAAAGAATTTGATTATAGTTAACTATTTAAAGTAAAAAAAACTGTATTTTTGAAATATTAAGATACTTAAAGTATTATGTGTTAAGAAGAGATTGTGACTTTATGATGAATAATAAAGCTCATACATAATTATAAAGTAAGGATATGATTTAAGTTTGAACTTTAGAAAGAGGAGAGTGAAGTTCAAAATCATTACAGGCTCTCCAGATACAGTAATCCTCATATAAAAAAAAATAAAGAAAAAAATAAGAGAGTGAAAAAAAAAGGATTGAAAATGATCCCGAAAGAAAAGAAAAAAAGAAAGAAAAATATTTATGAGGAGAAGCTTGAGGAGATGCCTAATCAAAAATTGGCTTCACTTGAGTCACCCTAAAGGGAGAACTTGATTTCATTTCTGAATTTATATTTAAAGTATTGGCCTACATTCTGATGAAGTTTACATGAACTCCTTTTTCACATAATCTTTCAAGGCATTCTTAATGTGACAAATTATGGTTTATCTTGAAATAAATAGAAGACTAGAACCCTTAGACTTGATTGCTGAATATTCTTATACTTGTAGTGTTAACCTGAGTTACTGAATTTCTTTCTAAAAGTTTAACCAATATATTCTTTTAAATGAAAAATTTTAGTGTCTTACATGTAGAAAGTACGTTGCCTTGAGTTATATTTTTATGTAGTAAAAGTGTTACTTGAGGACAAGTAACAGTTAAGTTTGGGGGATTTTGACACGCCTAAAATATATATGCTTTTTGCTATATCATTTTACTCATTTTTTTATGATATTGCACTTTAAAGGAAGGTATTTTATATGTTTTTTGGTTTTAGGTACAAGAAATGGTGATTGGAGCAAAAGGAAGCAAAAACGGTGCAATTTGGGGCAAAAACGAGCAAGAAATGAAATTCTGCCCTGACACCTTTCGATAAGTTTTTTGATGCTTAATCTCTTTTACACTTCTTGCATATTTTTGAATGAGATTACACTTTAAAGAAAGGTTGTTTTTATGCTTATTTTGTAGGGCTATCTGTTACGAACGCAACGCAAGCCGAAATGGGGCGAAACGGAGTTGAAACGGAGCCAAACGGAGCAAAACCGTGGAGCCGTGCAGCAGCCTGCTCGCCGACGGCGAGGTCGATCTCGCCGACGGCGAGATTTACCCGAGACCACCGAAAAGTGGCCGAAAAGCTCGCCGACGGCGAGCTCGAACTCGCCGATAGTGGCCGGACGACCACAAACCGACTTTTGGCGGTTTTGGGCCAATATTCGACGTATTTGGACGCTTTTTCGAAGGGGTGCGTAAGGAAACTCTTGGGAATTCGTCCAAACTCTTTAAAAATGGCGAATATAGGTTAGAAAAAGGGAGATTAAGAGAAGATTAGAGAGAAAAAATTGGAGAAAAACTTAGAGGAATGTTTAGAATTCTTAGATTAAGAGTAGAAATGTAGATTTCTACCCTTTTGGAGAGATTGGAGAGGAGATTTTGAAAGAATTTGTAAGGGATTTCGCTAGCATTGCATGGATCGCCGAGAGACTTTATGGGAGAGATCTTCATCTTTCTTTCAAAGGGAAAAAGATAAGTATTGTTCTTCATTATCTTATAATTTTGTAAACATTTATTTAGTGGATTTGCTTTTGTTAAATGAAGTTTCCTTTATGTTTTCTTCGTGCTTTGTGACACATCTCTCTTACTCTTTCTTCTTCTTTGGAAATAGTGACATAAGAAGATTATGCCATTGTTTTCATTTTATTTTTCTTTTGCAATGAGTAGAAATCATGTTTAGGATTTTGTGATGCATGGTAGAAGTAAATTTAATTATAAATGTGATGGTTTTTACTTGCACTTCATTTACATTGCAATAAGGGCCCATTGTAGTGTTAAAATTCGTTGTAATTGCATCGACCGAAAGGGCGAGTGTAATTCTCAACAAAGTGAAGCCACATTCGGATTCCATGGATGGTGAAGTTCATGGGGGATTGAATGCAAATAAATAGGGAAATATAATTATCGGGCGTAGAATTAGAGATTTTAGAGTGACGGACTAAAATCCTCAATTCGGTCCTATCGTTTGGAGTGCTGAAGTGTAGATGTTAGCCCTCAGGCGAGGGGAACGTGGGAGCTCCGAAGTGGCAGCCGGTATCCTCTCAGCCTAGCCGCAGATTCAGTAACCAAACATAGGATTAGTCAATGTTCTTTATGCCTGGACCAAAGGGTAAAGAATAAGATTGCTCCTATTTGGCACATACAATTTTAAATGCATCTCATTCCTATACATTATCTATTTCATTACATAAGAATAGTAGTTTTTAATATCTCAAAATTCTCCAAACCAATTCATCCAAAAAGGGTTATCTTTAGAATTATTATTTGCATTTAGTTATAGTTACTATTACATTTAACAATTGCATTTAGGAATAGTTACTAGATAAAACACAATTTTAATCGACTTTCCAACCTAAGGAGTAATTGTAGTAGGCTAGAATTTGCTAAAGACTTCTTACTTCACTTCCTCGTGGGATCGATACTGGGGTTTTTAAAGAAAACTCTATATTACTTGAAACGATACGTATACTTGCGTAGTACCCCTAGTGTGTAAAATATTTTCTAATTTTTATATCATTTAAGATTTTGCACGCTAGCCGCTATTTATAAATCAGGTCAAGTTTTTGGCCATCTTTTGGAAGTTAATTTACTGCGTAATTGCGGGTCGGGTCAATAATTAAACACAATCATGTTCAATCCATGCAAGAGAAGAGTAAGAGGCTTATATGTCACCTCATGCCAAGTAATGGTATACTTGTAAGCTTATGGTAAAGGATGAATCCAGCTCCTTCTATGGGCCAAACCACCTCATGGAATGCCCAATAAAAAAAAGCCATGAGCTTGATCAAATCCTCACCATAATGAGGACCCATTATGAATGTCACCTTGGGATAGCCATTTGAGATAATTCTCAGTTGAAACCTTATCCTCAGTCATCATGACTTTGGATAACAACTTCCCCAAGTGAACCCAAACAGATTTGGGCTCACCTAAGCCTCTTCATGGCTATAAATATGCCCTACCCGAGAGCCTTTGAGAGAGAGATAAACAAGCATAGGGCCTATATAACCTGAACCTTCCAAGAAAAAAAATGTTCCCTAGGACCTAAGCAGTTGGTCCCCCATGCATCCAAGCTCTTAAACCCACTCAATCCTCCCAATTAAGCCAACTTGAAAACCCTAAAATAGGACAAAATTGGAGTTTGAAATGAAGTTGTCCAAAACTTCAAATTGATCACTCCAGAAGCTTTCTAGAACCCTACGAAGATGAGCCCAATCAGAATTGGTCATCCTCGGAGGTTCTAACCCACTTTCAACCTCCTCCTCTTAAGCTGAGATACATTGAGATCAAAGTCATATACAAACCCAATTTCAACTCAAATTGACTTGGGGGAAAGCTTCTTAAAGTCGAGGCAAAGCTTTAGAGCCATTCAATTTAAGCTTGCATCCACCATGGCCAAGGTATGAATCTTTGACTCAACCCGAGCTTGGGCTTGAGCCTTTATGAAGAAAACCATTTCACAACCCATAAGTCACCGCATCGATGTCTTCGTCTCCCTAAGATGAAGCTTTAGAGCCAAAATGATGAAAATCAAGAATCTGCAGAGATCTTAAGGATTTTAAATGGATGGCTCACGGGTTGGGTGAAATGAAGAGGATGAATGGATGTCATTTATTTCCGTGTTTGGAAATGGACGGCTCTGATTTAATCCTACTTGAATTGCTATTCGGAGCCCCACTGCGGATCAAGCGTGTTTTTGACAGATCCTAGGATACACGACACTCCCTGGCTTTTTCTATTTAGTTAATGGTTTAATTGAAGCAGAATAACCTTAAAATAATAAAAAAATTCATATTTTTGCATAGAAAAATCAATAAAATATGACAAAAATATCCTTGCATTCAGGATAGCGAGGAGAATAATGTGAAATTGAATTTTTGAATTTACCATTTATATTTAATTTTTAATTAAATAATTACTCTATGGAGTAATTTAATTATTAAGAATTGTTTATAAATCAGAAAAATATGAAATGTTTAGGGATTGACATTTAAGTCTTTAGACACATCTTCTGATTTTTCTGAGGCTAAAAAAATTCTCTAGCATAGGATTTCCTAATTTTCATGTAACTTTGTAATTATTTTTATTAATAATTCTAAAAATTTAGAAAACAGTAAATTAAATTGGAAAATGGTTAAGTAATTTAGGGTAACATACATTAACCTTAAAAAGACATTTCCTAGCCATTGAAAAATTTTAAATGACAACTATTTCTTAGGGTAAAAAATTATTAATTTTAAATTAATATTTAAAAACCTCAAAATCCTTTAAAATAGAAACTCAACCATACTTGACCTATTTCACATTGGGTCAAGTCAACGGTGAGTCTAACTCCAAATAGACTCACATTAAACTCTAATTAAGTCTAAAACACAAAATTAGACCTAATTAACCCTAATTAAGCCTTAACCACATTAGGCTTAATCATTTTGGAAACCCTAATTAGGTCTAATTCCTCATTAGGACTGATTAAATACCTTAAACCTTAATTATATTAGGTTTAAGACAAATCAAACCCCAATTAGGTCCAATCCCTCATTAGGCTTGATTAAATACCTTAAAACTTAATTATATTAGGTTTATAACAAATCAAACCCTAATTAAGTCTAACCCCTCATTAGACCTTATTAGTCACCTTAAGCCTTAAATACATTAGGTTTAAGCTTAATTAAACAAATTAGACTTAACCCTAATTAAGTCTAATTAATCAATTAAACCTTACCTAAATTAGGTTTAATTAACCTTAAACTAAGTAGACTTAACCCTAGTTAAGTCTAATTAATCAATTAAACCTTACCTAAATTAGGTTTAATCAACCTTAAAATAATTATACGTAACCCTAATTAAAAAAAATTAATCAATTAAACCTTACCTAAATTAGGTTTAATTAACCTTAAACCAATTAGACTTAACCCTAATTAAGTCTAATTAATCAATTAAACCTTACTAAAATTAGGTTTAATTGACCTTAAACCAATTAGACTTAACCCTAATTAAGTCTAATTAATCAATTAAACCTTACTTAAATTAGGTTTAATTGACCTTAAACCAATTAGACTTAACCCTAATTAAGTCTAATTAATCAATTAAACCTTACCTAAATTAGGTTTAATTGACCTTAAACCAATTAGACTTAACGCTAATTAAGTCTAACTAATTAATTAAACCTTGCCAAAACTTGGTTTAATTGACCTTAAACCAATTGACCTTAACCCTAATTAAATCTAATTAATCAATTAAACTTACCTAAATTAGGTTTAATTAACCTTAAATCAATCAGACTTAAACCTAATTAAGTCTAATCAATCAATTAATACCTAACCTAAATTAGGTTTATTTGACCTTAAATCAATCAAACTTAACCATAATTATGTCTAATTAATTAATTAAACCTAACCTAAATTAGATTTAATTAACCTTAAACTAATCACACTTAACCATAATTAAGTTTAATTAATCAATTAAACCTAACCTAAATTAAGTTTAATTAACCTTAAACCAATTATACTTAATCCTAATTAAGTATTATAAATCAATTAAACCTTACCTAAATTATGTTTAATTAACCTTAAAACTATCAGACTTAACCCTAATTAAGTTTAATTAATCACTTAACCCTAATTAAGTCTAATTAATCAATTAAACCTTACCAAAATTAGGTTTAATTGACCTTAAACCAATTAGACTTAACCCTAATTAAGTCTAATTAATTAATTAAAACTTACCTAAATTAGGTTTAATTGACCTTAAATCAATCAGACTTAAACCTAATTAATTCTAATTAATTAATTAAACCTAACCTAAATTAGGTTTAATTGACCTTAAATCAATCAGACTTAAACCTAATTAATTCTAATTAATTAATTAAACCTAACCTAAATTAGGTTTAATTGACCTAAATCAATCAGACTTAACCATAATTAATTCTAATTAATCAAATAAACCTAATCTAAGTTTAATTAACCTTAAACCAATCAAACTTAACCACAATTAAGTCTAATTAATCAATTAAAGCTAACCTAAATTAGGTTTAATTAACCTTAAACCAATTATACTTAACCCTAATTAAGTATAATTAATCAATTAAACATTATCTAAATTAGGTTTAATTAACCTTAAACCAATCAGACTTAACCCTAATTAAGTCTAATTAATCTCTTAACCCTAATTAAGTCTAATTAATCAATTAAACCATACCTAAATTAGATTTAATTAACCTTAAACCAATTAGACTTAACCCTAATTAAGTCTAATTAATCAATTAAACCTTACTTAAATTAGGTTTAATTAACCATAAACCAATTAGACCCTAATTAAGTCTAATTAATTTAAACTAATTAAACTTAACCTTAATTAATTTTAATTAATTAATTAAACCTTACATAAATTAAGTTTAATTAACCTTAAACCAATTAGACTTAACCATAACTAAGTCTAATTAATTAATTAAACCTTACCTAAATTAGGTTTAATTAACCTTAAACCAATTAGACTTAACCTTAAATAAGTCTAATTAATCAATTAAACCTAACTTAAATTTGGTTTAATTAACGTTAAACCAATTAGACATAACCCTAATTAAGTTTACTTAATCAATTAAACCTTACATAAATTAGGTTTAATTAACCTTTAAGCGTTACTTAAATTAGGCTTAAACAACCTTAAACTATAATTAGGTCTAACCCATTAGAATCCTTAATCCTTACTTAAATTAGGGTTAAACAACCTTAAATTCTATTTAGGTCTAACCCATTAGATCTAATTGAACTCTTAAAACAGGCTTAAATAACCTTAAACCCTAATCAAGCCTATCTTTAATTAGACTTAAACCAAAACCTAACTTGAACCAAAGTTAACCCAACCTTAGGTTCAACCAATATTGAACCTAACTCAATCAAAATCTAACTTGAGTTCAATCTAACTTGAAACCAAGTTAACCCAAACTTAAGTTCAACTCATATTGAACCAATGTCAATATTTCTAACTTAGGTTCAACCTAAATTGAACCCAAGTTAACTCAAACTTAAGTTCAACCAATATTGAACTTAAGTCAACATTTTTAACTTAGGTTCAAACTAAATTGAACCCAAGTTAACTGAAACTTAAGCCCAACCCATATTAAACTTAAGTCAATGCTTCTAAATCCAATTTACGTCTAATCTAAATTATACTTAACACTTTTTAAATTCAAATGACATTGAAACTAATGTTCTAACTTATGTTAGATTTTACACAATTTAAGTCTAATCTACATTAGACTTAACACCTTTTAGATTCAAATGACATCGAATCTAAAATTCTAAAAGTCTAACTTATGTTAGATTTTACACAATTTAAGTCTAATCTACATTAGACTTAACACCTTTTAGATTCAAATGACATCGAATCTAAAATTCTAAAAGTCTAACTTATGTTAGATTTTACATGATTTAAGTCTAATCTATATTAGACTTAACACCTTCTAGATTCACATGACATTGAATCTAAAATTCAAACGTCTAATTTATGTTAGATTTTACTCAAATCAAGTTTAATCTACATTAAACTTAACACATTTTAGATTCAAATGACATTGAATCTAAAATTCTAAAATCTAACTTATGTTAGATTTTACACAATTTAAGTCTAATCAACAATAGACTTAACACCTTTTAGATTCAAATGACATCGAATCTAAAATTCTAAAGTCTAACTAATGTTAAATTTTACTCAATTCAAGTCTAATCTACATTAAACTTAACACGTTTTAGATTCAAATGACATTGAATCTAAAATTCTAAAATCTAACTTATGTTAGAGTTTACACAATTTAAGTCTAATCTACATTATAATTGACACCTTTTAGATTCAAATGACATCGAATCTAAAGTTTTGATGTCTAACTTATGTTAGCTTTTATTCAAAATTAAATCGAAAAATTCTTCAAGTTTAATTAGGTCTTACAGACCTTAAATCTAAATAAACTTTACCCTTTTCTTTAAGTCAAAATTACATTAAGAATTAAATGAACAAATGAAAACCAACATGTATATGAAAATTTTTATTTGGTTAATAAATCGTAAACAACTTAAATTTTTCCAATCTAAAATCCGAAAAAATATTAAGGCTTAAATGAAGCTTTAATGAACAAAGATCACTGAATGCAACTTGAACCCCAGTGTTGTTGATCTACGAATATTTGTTGGACGACGCAATCCTGGTTGTTGACAGGAGACTTCCGGTCCTGGTTTAAACACCTTTCAGACTAAGTAGATTAAGGCCTCTGATAACCCTGGGATGACGGAGCCAGTGACATCTTGATCAGGTTATCTAAAATCTAACCAACTAAAATAAAAAGATTTAAGAAATAAAATTGACATTATTTTTTTTAAATCTGACACTCATTTCTCTTGCAGGTTGAAGAAAAATTCGGCTTTAGATTTATTTTATATGTTATTAGGGTGTGCTAACTCTGTTTTGTAGGGCGACATTCTGAAGACAGGCCAAACGACAATAAAACAAAATTAAAGCAACACCAAAATGACGACAAAACAAAACAAAACAAAATATAAACAACATTAAAATAATAAAACCAAAACAAAATAAAACCTAAACTTTTAGAATAGCCACAAAACATTAAACTTTTAGGACAGCCACCAAACAAATGATAAATTACAAGATAAAACAACAACAAAATGAAATCGACATAACAAATAACATTGACAAAAATCAAACTCTTAGGTTGGTATGATATATTACCTCTAGGATTAAACGTTGACATTTCTTTCCTTGTTCTTTAAACTTCTTAGAAAACAAGCGTTAACTTTATCAAAAGTTTTCTTAAATAATTTTAATTGTCTAAGATGTAATTAACTACAGGAGCTTGCTCCTATAGGAGATTTAAGAACTCAGGATAGGTATCACACTTAGAAATCTCTAGTTATCAAAATTTCATATGTGATCGTCCTTATATAAAATTTTTAGAATAAGAAATTCTAGAATCTCCTTTTATAGGGACTATCACCGACATTTCTTATTATACTATTTCCTATTTTATTAGCCCTTTCTTCAAACATCTCATTATCTAAGGATCCTTTAAATGATCCAAAAGAAATAAAATTTCTTGAAGATTAGGGCAATATTATAGATAAACAGAGTTGGGACTAAAAAACAATGACATCGACACTAAGAAAATCTCTAACACGGCTCTGGATGCCGACAGCACACCCACATTAAGACCCCAAACTTCCACTCACTACCTAAAGCCTAAACCAAACCTGCTCAACTTGGTGTTGACCTCAATTTTGATGAGGTCTTCTCTTCTTCTCTTTAGTACTTAGGATCTAGCCTTAGGCTTTTCCTTTGACTATCTTAGAGGATTAGAATTGAGACCCACCGTTTAGAAATTCAAACCACTTCTAAACTCCCTGCAAACCCCACAAACTTGACCGTAGACCCCTAATCACCTAGAGGGTTGAAATCAAATGTGGAAGTTTAAAGGATGAGTTCCTATAGGACTTTTGGCCTTAGGACCGCCACAGGTGGCTCGGTCCGGTGAGGGCCGACTTACACACACACTACACTTATACACTACACCTACACACTACACTTTCACACACCTCCTAAAAAAAAACACACCCATACCCGACTTGACCTCCCGACTCATGTAGGTGATTCACATGGATGGTCCTTAACTCCTAAGCCCTCGGCAAGAGGGTTAGGAACAACATAAGTGAATGCCTCAAATGAGTCCCTTCATGGCTCATGTGGGCTTGATATGGCTTCATGGCTCAACCAAAATGATTTTATTCCACTTACATTCACCTAATCTTCCATTTTCCAAATTTTTAATTTTTGACCCCGGGACCCTACACCCGCCAACCTACCCAAAGCCCTGAATAGCCCAAATTTCTCAAAAATTTCCAAATCACCCAAAATTCTCCAAAATCATTCCCAAACATTTCCACATCACTCAAACTGATCATCCATAACCAAAAATACCAAAAATTCCAAAAATACCTCCCAATACCCTCCAAATACCCAAAATACCCCTCTTAGCCAAAAAAATCCAAAAATTCAGAAAATTCCCAGAAAATTCCAGAAAATCCCAAATATTCCCAATTTCATGTTGTTCAACTACACCATGGGCCAATTTTGTCAATTTACCCCTCTTTTATCAAAATCCCCAATTTGACCCATTTTAACCCAAAGTAAACCCAATGTCAAACCTAACCTACCCAATTGACCCAAATTCTGGTCCAATTTAATTCTAAACTTCAATTCAACATCCCCAACACCAATCTAGACCAAATCCAAGCCCAATTTGATTGGCATTAGGATCCAATTTCACTTTTGGCCTTAAAGCCCAATTTGGACCCATGACCCAAACCTAACCCAAACTCACCCAATTCAACTCCAATTAACCCCAAATCTTTTCTAAATCTTCCTTAACATTCCCACAAACAAAACATTAACATGATTTGCCCAAAATTTAGATCCAAACCCCACTCAAATTCAACCCAAAGCTAAAAGGCCCATTTTTGACCTAAACCCAAACCTAACCCAAATGAGCCCAAATTCATCCAAAGCCCACATGGCACTTCCCCTCATTATCCATTTAATCAAAATTGTCCCTAAGTTCCAAAGTCATCAATTAAACAATTCCAAATCAAGCCCCATACAAATTCCCATCAAAATATCAAAGTTTTCTTAAATCCCTTTTTATGAAATTGACCCAAGCTTTTCCCAAGCCAAATGGAGCCAAGGATAAGCCATTCACAAGCCATATGAAGCCATGAAAGTTTGGCATGTGACCATGCCATTAATGGCAAAAGGAGGAGGTCCTTTAACCATCTCCTAAAAGTCATTAGCCTTAAGCATGTTTCCCCTTAACCAAGATTTAATCCAAATATTCTTGGATAAGGACATCACCACCTCTTGACCAGCTAGCCTTAACTGATCTTCTCAGCCCAAGACCAGCCATGGGGAGGTGAACCCAACCCAAACCAATGGGTTGACCAGTTTCAAGCCAAAGTGGCCTCTCCCCCATACCATTTTAATCCAAACACTTTACACATGTCCAAGCCCAACTGACTTCACCATTGCCAAGCCCACGACCTCCCCGGTCAAGATGGTGACCCATGCTCGCCGGCCGCCCGCCTGGATCGCCGAGAAAACACCATACCCGAGAGCTCACATGTGAGCCAACTTTGGAATTCCACCTTGCTGAGCCGCCCCATGCCCAATGGCCACCATGGTCGTTCTTCCCATGACCGGAGCAGGTCGATCCCAACCCTTGGCCATCCACGGGAGGCTCTCCAGCCACCTCTATTTAAACCCGACCCCCTCACGGCCATGAGAGGAGAGTTGCACAAACCTTGCCGAAACTGCGCCAAAATTGTTCCGAACCCTTCTCCACCCTTAGAGCGGTTGATCCCAGGTGTCGGTTGCCACTAATCCCCACTGATAAAACACAATTTCCCAATCGAAATTCCACCCAAAACCAGGACACTTCTCCACGGTGAGCCAATCCCCAAATTGATTGGTTCTACACCTTCACCGGACCGAGGGAAGGTGTCCACCAGCGAAAGCCCCATCTCCGAGGCCACCCGGTTGCTCCGGCCTCCAAGCTTTGTGATCGGCCGTGGTCGAAGTCCAACCTAGACGATTCACTGGACCAGGAGACTTCATCTGGAGCTTGCTAGGATTCAATCGAAGGTGCAACAACTCTCAGATCGAAGACACACTTCTCTGAGCAAAGGTATGAGCTAATTCTTCATCCCGAGCTTCTGGAGATTTTCCATTTCAAATGCTTTAATTTCAATGCATGATAACCGTATAGATGTGTTCGTCTCTTCAAGACGAATCCATAGAGCATAAGAACATGAAAATCCATTGAGTATCGAGTGAGATATTAGGGATTTAGTGTGGACGGCTCTCGGGTGAGGACACTTGGGGACGATGAACGGATGCGCGTCCATTTAATACACGTGCGGACGGACGACCGGGATCGTGTCGGATCGGAAGACGGAGCGATACGGCGGGCCCGGGAGCGCTGACTCGGATGGCGGCGTCGAATGGGATCGCGACGCGTGTGCGTTCGGAGATGCCGAGGATGACGCGGCGCCGCGTGGATAAATAGAAAATTAGGGATATTTTCTATTTATTTAATTCCCTAAACTTCAAAAATTCATAACTTTGTGTAGGAAAATCGGAAAAATAAAATAAAAATACCCTCTTGCTCGAGTGAACGAGAGGAGAATAATGTGGAAAAGAAATCATTTAATTTTATCAAGTATTTTATTTTTTATAATTTATTTACTCTCTGCATACATTTAATTCTCCATGCATGTATACAATTCACCATGGCATGAGACCATAGGGCTTTTGAAGCCTCCGAATTTGGGAACATTCCCTGAATTTTCCAAAGTCGAGGCCATCCCTATGAAGAGTTATTGATTTTTCAAATTCATGTCACTGTTTTGAGTATTCTAATTCCAATAAATAGCATGTTGTGAAATAAATTCTAGAAAAATTTGGTGATGTTCCTTATGACCAGAGAACCCTAGGAAAAATAGGTTTTGAGTTAGTTCATTTTAGACAACCCTAATTAGCTTAAACACTCAAAATAGGTCTCTAATTAATTAGAGCTAACCATACATCAAATTGACTTCAAATCAATTCTCCATTGACCTTTAGGATCAGAAGAACCCACCATAAAAATTTGAGGTCGATTGGACTTGGTTAGCCTCATTAATTGGGTTGATTAAGCCATTTAGTCATTCTAAACTTTAAAAATTCATAACTTTCAAAATATCTTTCAAAAATACACCAAATTGGTTTTAGAGCCTCTCTGATATCAGGAGAATTTAAGAAAATTAAAATTTCAATTTTCTAAAAAAGTTGATTTTTAATATTATTTTAATATTTTTAATAATTAAAAAATAATAAAAATCACAAAAATAATAAAATTCACCAAAATGTCATATTTTGAAATTTAATCACTTAGGAACAAACCCCATATTTTTCTTAGGTCTATTTAATGAGATATTAAATTTTAAAGCCCTAGGGTAATTTTAAAATTAAAAAATGTATTTTCTAGCATTTTCACTAAAATAATTATAATAAATCAAAGAAAAATCAGAAAATTGTAAAATTTAATTCTCTGGAATCCTTGATATCAGAGAGAATTTTAAAAATTATAAAATTCATTTTTTAACGTTTATTTTATTTTTAAATTAATTAACACTCCATAACTTAAAATATTTATAATAAAAATAATATAATTCAAAAAATCACCAAAATTGGTCCAAGTGGTCCCCTGGTCATTAGGAATGTCCCCTAATTTTCTTAAGGACAGAAACTTTCCCTTGGTCATGTTATTAAATTTTCCTTGGAAATCTCTATTTTCTACCAAAAATAATTATATAAATAAATTAAATACAGAAAAATCACATTTTCTCCTCTCATGTCTTTATTGACATATGAGTGAAGTTACATAAAAATTTCAAGTTCATTTGAGTTCAATTTAGTGAGTTATGAAATTATTAAGCTTAAAGGGTAAAGTGGTAATTAAATTTTTTTTTTAATCCTTAATTAAAACTTTAGGTTTAATAAAAAATTAACAAGTAAAATATTTGATCCTAATCTGATTTGGATGATTGAAATTTAATAATTGAAGGGTAGAAACCCATTAAGCAATTTAAAATGATTAAACTTTAATTAAATAATTGATTAAATTTGGAAGAATAATAAAATTGGAATTATTAAAATAGGGATATTATTAGGAAGAGATTTATTCTTTAATTTAAAAAATCCCTAAATTAATCATTTCATTAATGTTTAATTCCTAATTAAAATGATAATTCAAATTTAAAACATTAAAAGACTTAATCATTAAACTAGAATTAAATTATTGAACTCTTTTAAAATTTTAATTAAAATTAAAATGAATAAAATTAAATTAAAAATTAAATTAAAAAATTAAATTAAATCAAATTAGATCAAATTAAAAATTAAATTAAAAATTAAATTAAATTAAAAATTAAATTAAATTAAATTAAATTAAATTAAAAATTAAATTAAATTAAATAAATTAAATTAAATTAAATTAAATTAAATCAAATTAAATTAAAAAAAAATTTTAAATTAAATCAAAGTAATTTAATGTAACATCAAATCAAACTAAATTGAATTAAATTGAATTAAATTAAATTAAATTAAATTAAATTAAATTAAATTAAATTAAGTTGAATTAAATAACATCACCTAAGACATAAAGAAATAAGCTCTAAAATAACTTGAACAACTATTCCAAATTTAAACCCTTCAATTGAAATTAAGCTAAATCACAAACCATTTGAACACCAATTTACCCTCAAAAGCTTTAGTTATCATAACTCCTAAACGAATATTAAATGAAATGTTACTTCACTTATAGGACATTCAAATATCCTAGTTCACTCGAGCGAGTTAACAAAACTTGAAAACCTCGGACGATCGATTCATTTACATAATTAAATTCATTTGGACTTAAAACAATCCTAGAAATATTGAAAAGATGTTTAAGATTCTTCTTAAGCACTTCCTTAATATAATAGGATATTTATAAGAACAATTGAACTTAACTGTTCTTTGATGAAGAAAATCGTCTTCAAACCAAAAACACAAGGAACCTAGACGTCATAGGAAATGACTAGCTATAGGATTAGGAATTTGGTAGAAAACCATAACCCTTACCTTAGCTTTACCTAGGAACTTGCTTAAATGTTCTAATCGTGTTTTAAGTGCAGCTTGGAATGATGGGAAGACCCTCAAGGTACGCTTTTATTTTATCGCAATTTACTTTCTCGCAATTTACTTTCTTGCAATTTACTTTATTGCAAATGCACTTTACTTTTCTTGCATGATAAAACAATCGTTGCATGAAAACCCACACCTTTAGGATAGTCCCTAAAACCGAAACCAAAACTAAGTTAAAAGTCATTGCAAGATAAAATTCACCGCCACAACATTTCAAAATATAAAGCAACTCAAAATTTAATCACAAACGAACACAAAACTACAATTACAACCGAATTAAAACGTCCCGTTGGATGATCGGAAATACCTCGGATGATGTAACCTACGTGTCGCTAACGGGATTTCCCACGGTCTAAATGAAAGTGTGGAACTCATTCAGCTGAGTTTAGCAAATTCATCTGGACTAAGTGAATCCAATAAAAATAATGATGCCGGAAGGATGGAACCGTGGGATCTTAACCGGTGTTGTTATAATCAACTTTAAGATTTGTTTTAATTAAAACACAAAAAACACTTGGAAATTAAGACTTCTCTAAACCAAAACACTTTTCTCATCCCCGATTTATGATTTCTAAAACTAAACCTCTGCAACAACAAGGAGCTTGGAGCATGGTGGGCGACACGACCATCGTCGTCGACGAAAACTTGAACCTACTTCGATAAAACTTTCCTAGAATTAAACAACAAAGCCATAGGACTTCGAGGTAGTTTGCACTAGTGCAACATAAATCCTCAACTCTTCGTTAGGCATTTGCATTGCAAATTAAGCCCTAACCGGTCTTAGGATTCCGAGGTAGTCGTCCGATACGACACAAACCCTCATATCTTCCAGTGCTATTTGTATGATTCTATCATATAAATATAAGCCCTAATTAATTAAAATTGGCAAGATTAAAACATTAAATAAACATTAGGATTTTCCTAAATCCAAGCCAAACAATAGGATAGTCGGGAGATTATCGAAGTTCACTTCGAATCCGTAATTTCTCCTACTTTTCTTCCTTTGAATTCCCAAAATAAAATGTTCCAAACTTGATCCATTCCCTATTGAGATTCAAAAATTCAATCCTTTGAAAACTTAAACTTTGAAATTCTTGAGAGCGAAATTATTGATTATTATCGAGAGTTTTCTTAGGTGATTCTCGTCACTTAAGATGTAATTAACTATAGGGGCTTGCCCTTATAGGGAATTTTAAAGAACCTGTGTAATATAAACCCTGTTTAATGTTTTCATATTAAGCGAGGGAATTTGTCGGCTTATAAAATTGGTTCGCAGAGCAAACGGATGTCACAAATCTTCTAGTTTATTTAATCGAGCCCCACCATCAAGCAGTGTGTCTATCCTTAGGGATAGATACACGGTTTGTGATGCGGTGCTCGTTTATATAAACTATTTGAGATGTGAGATCAGTTTGACTTCATATCTTAAAATTTTTTAAAAATTATTTTCAAAATCAAAACACTACTTTTCAAATTATATATATATGTAAATTAAATTAAAAATTCGCCGACAATTCCTGTTAGGCGACCCCTTTTCAAAATACAACACTCAACCTAAAAAATATGCCGACACTTGGACCCTAATTCTTTTGGAAACTCATGTGGGTGGTCCCCTAAACCTTTAGCCCTATACCAGGGTTTGGCTAAGACCAACACATGGCTGATCCAAAATGGGATGTCACTTAGTTCATGGCTAAAATAGGGTGATTCCATGATTACCATTCTCAATTAACACCAATTTTAACAAAACCCCCAACTTTGGCCTTCTAGCCCCAAACTTTCACCAAATTACCAAAATGCCCCTATTACCCTAATATTTCCTAAATTGCCTAAATCCTCAAATTCTCTTCAAAAATCTTTTCAAACCATTCAATATCATTTATCACCCAAAACACCCCAAAATTCTTAAAATTCTCAAAATACCCCCAAATTTGCCAAAATTACCAAAACACCCTTCATAACCCAAAATTTCCAAAAAATACCAAAACCTCCAAAATCACTCCAAATATTCCTAAAATCAATTCAAACCATTTCATTGCGCCCATGACCAAATTGACCAATTTTTACCAAAATTCCCAAATTACCCTTAAAGGCCCAAAATGCCCAAATCACCCCCAATTTCCACCAAATTGACTTCAATCTCCCCAATTCCAAATCCAAATCAAAATACATCATGTCTAATCGTAATAAAAACCAATTCCAAGTCCAATCAAACCAAATTTCAAGCTCAAATTCCAAGCCTAAATGAATTTTCCCAAATTGAACCACATAATAAAATTAATTTCTCCAATTTTGAATTCTAAACTCTTCAGATCATTCCCCTAAATCAATTTGAGCCCTCAATTGGCCTTGACCAAGCCTTAAATCTCACTCAAATCCCACTCAGGTCAAAAGCCTCAATTTTGCCCTAAAGTCAAAATCTCACCAAATCATAACCCCAAATTTTCGCCCAATTGATTTCCAAAACTCTTCATCACAATCTTTGGGACCAATTTGAACCATCAATTGAACCCAATCCAAACCCTAAACCAATATAAACCCAAGTCTAGGCCAAATGCCCCAAAATTGACCCAAATTCAAAATCCCACTAAATTGAACCTCCCAATAAATTCAAAATCACCCAATTCTTCTTCCAAACTTCTCATGACAATTAACCAAGCCAATTTGGTCAATCACTTGACCCAAATCTTAGCCCAAATCCAACCTAGACCCAAGTCCAAGCCAAAACCCCAATTTTGAACCTAAGACCTAAACTTGACCAAATCAATTCAATTTGACCAAACCATAGCCACCACAACCACCATTGAAGACCCAAGTTAGATCCATCTAGCCTAATCTACATGAGCCATGGACCGAGGGTCCCATGAATTAGGGAATCTCTTCTCTTAATTGGCTAAACCAAATATATCTTTACCATCAGCCATCAAGACACCCAACTAATCACCAACAAGAGTTCCTCTAGCTTTTCTGACCTAACTAGCTACCTCCCCTGAATTGCCGAAGAACCTCAAAATCGAGAGCCACCTCACCATAAGCCAAACCCAATTCCACCCATTCATTGTGGCTAACTGATCCCCGAATATTTATTATAGCATTTTTCACTTTATATTTCTTTTCAATGATATTATCTATTTCTTTGCAACGGAGCCAAAAACTTGACTCTAAAACAAATAAGAAATATATTTTAATTGTTTTATAATATGAGATTCTACGCAAGTATACATATCATTTATCAAGAAATATATGACTTTCTAATTAAGCCCCGAGATATCGAACCCACAGGGAAATGTCTAAAAATATAAAGAAATAAGAAAATTAACTTTTTACTTTTTAAATTGATTTTGTAAAGTATGTTTTAAAATATATAATTTGAAATTTTTTTAATGTTTTTTAATAAAAGGTAAAAAAGCAACCAAAATTAACAAGACTACTAAATGATAAGAAAGTAATGAGAATAAAATATATTTTTCCTCTTTTAATGAATCAGTAATAATTATGAAATTTCGTTGTGGAAGTATTTAAATGTTTTGTGCCAAATAGGAGTAATTATATTCTTTACTCTTACTTGGTTCTATAAAGAAAATTTGTTAATTTGAAGATTTGAAATTTTATAGATGGGTTAAGCAGGGAAGATACCAGCTATCACTCTAGAGTTCCCTCTATTCCCTCCACCTGGGGGCTAACATCTCATAACAATTTTTTTCACCTCAAACCACATTAGGGGGCTTTAGCCTATCACTCTAAAGTCCTCTAATTTTACTCTATTAAAACTTATCTCCCTATTTATTTGCATTCAATAATATGGACTATAATTTTCATCCATACAATTGCATGTGATTCTTTCCATTTGTTGATTGAGACTATCGCATTGGATCTTACATAATCTCACAACAAATTTTAACATCTTAATAACCCAAATCAAGAAGTAAATTAAGTGCAAGGAAATAAATCATCACAACTTCTTCCAACATTAACATATATACTTCATACAACTTCCTTCCATAATTTAATTACTTCATCATTTAAAAGGAAAAAGATAAAGAAAACTACTCAGAACTCATGGAGAAAACATAGACACAACTTGATTTGAAAGTAGAAATCATAGTGAAAACACAACAAGTTTTACTTAAAAATCAAATGTAAAAACAAAGATAAATACTTATCTGAAAATCCTCTCCACAAGACTCTAGAAGTTCCTCTGAAATTTTATTTTCCACTAAAAGACTCCACAGAGGTTGGCACCCAACTGTGTTAACTCCAACTCTGACTTTAGGCTCCAATACAAACTAGATAAATGGATGAAAGAAAATTGGTGAGAAGAAGACTTCACTCCAACCCCTTTCTCCTTTAAACTCTCTTAAACTAAAAAGACTTAACTAACTGACTCTAAATAGTAAAAAGAAGACTCTAAAAAGAAAAAGAAGCACTAGAAGAAGACTCTAAACTGATTCTATGTCTTCATTTTTAATAATTCTCCAAAAGGTGCTTTGATGTCTCTTCAAAATATGTCTAGATTCAATGTATCCACCAAAGAATGCATCTATTCATTCAAATCTGCAGCCCAAAGTAAGTTAAGGAAATCACCACCAAAAGTTGCTTCAAACACTCCTTAACAATGGCGACAAATTTGACTTAATTTGTATTTTTAAACTGTCGTGCCTATGCGCCAACCATGCTGCGCTTAGCTGCCACGGGTCAAGTTTTCACATAGCCCATTTTTTATCAAAATTTGATCCTATTTTGTTCTTTTTTATCTTAATCAGTCATTTTAATCATACCTGCAAGAATAACACAATAAAACCTTCCATTAAAGTATAATATCATAAAAAATAGGTATAATAATGTGCAAAAAAATACTATATATTTTAGGTGTATCAAAATCCTCAAACTTAAAATTTTACTTATCCTCAAGTAACTCTTAATTACATTAACAGTTTTAACATGCAAATTATATAAAAGAGTTTCTTAGGAAGGTTTCAAAATTTTATTCTAGAAATGAAATAGTCTAATTTAGAAAAAAATTTAGTAAATAAGACCAACTTAAAGTTTAGAAAGTTCTTAAGTAAAGGATAATAAAATATAAGTTTCTATCTAATTCAGAAATACTTGTAGATTCATCAAAATATAGGATTCAAACATCTTATTTTTCTCACTTAAAAATTTTTAGTTGAAAATAATTTTACTCACTATATTATAATATTAAGCTTTAGATATTCTCAAAACTTATATTTTAAACTTTAGGTATATAACAAATTTTTTATTAGGACCTTAAATCTTCAAGCTTCTCCTCCCTTTTCTTTTCTTTTTCTTTTTCTCTTTCATTTTCTTTTCTTTTTTTTTATAAGGCAAGGATTACTGTATTTGGATAGACCTTTAATGATTTTGAATTCCAGCCCTCCATTTAAAATAAAGGTCTGATATATATATTTCACTTCAAAGTCATAATAATAGTGTTAAAAATTATTTTTCAATAAAAGAAATTTAAGTTTTGAAAAATAAAAGTCAAATATTTTTATCTTTACAAAAATACAATATTTCTTACTAAAGATAGTTTAACTATATTTAACATTTCTACCCTAAGAAAATTTTAACTTTAAAATTTTCATTATTACTATAAATTTTAACTAAATTTTCTTACTCATTTCTATATTCAAAATTGCTTCCCTAATATAACTTCAAATATATAATTGTTTTCAATCAAAAATAAAATTTCATATAAATATTCTTGAGAACAAATAAAATTTTAGTTTTTGAAAATTTATTTTTAAAATTCCAACCAAACTTTAAATTTTTAGTTAGGATTAAACATTTAATCATAAGAAAAGATACGAGGGTAGGAATTAAAAACTAGAATAACATGCTCGCAGGAATTTTCATATCCTAAATATGCAAGTATAATAGTTTAAAAACAAGGAGTAAAAAGAAATTAAATTTAGTTTTTCTAATTTTTAATAAAAACTTCAAAAGACTTCTACAGTAGTGGAGGTTTTCAAAGCAAATACACACCAATTTCAACATGACTAAAATCACAACAACATTAAATAATATATGGTAGCTGATTTTGAAAAGTTTAAACCTGTAATTTAAATAAGGGTTTTCTAACAGTGTTCTAAATTTTCCTAATAGTTTTGGAATTAAATTATACACTACTAAAAACTCAAACACTATATACACATTTAAGACATTTACTACCACAAACATATCACAAACACACCACATAAAATATCAATTTATCAAATAAACATCTGATTGTGTATAAAAGAAATAGTCCCAGCTATGCTCTACACAATATCAGAGTTCATACCAAAAATACATCACATAAAAATTTAATCAACACATCACATATGAGAACATCAAAATAAAAACATTACAACACATAAGAAAATCACACAACAACATCACAAACTCGACACAACAATCCTAATCATCATCCTCATCCTCATCATTTTTATTCTAATCTCTGGATGACACATAAGGTATATAAAAAGGATGAGAGGGCATCTCAACACTATGATCACCTCTAATCACTCTGTCCATTTTCTGCTGATAATTCTCCTCATACTCATCATGTTTCACAATATACCTTTCAATATTTTCTATCTTGCCATCAATATCTCTCACATGTTCTCTGGTAAGACTGACTTTCTTTAAAATCTTTCTTAACAATCCAGTTTATGAATCTCTTGAAGATGATGCATATGGAGTAGAAGCTCAAGAAGTAGAGGCTGCAGAAGCAGAAGCACTGGAAGCTCTAACAGATCCTCCTTTCCAGCCAAATACTGAATGCACGGTGTAAGTGTTTACATTTACACTGGTAATGGGTTTAAGTGGATGAAGAAACTCTTCCCATGTTTCAAACTTAACACCAGACCGCTCACAAAGTGAATGAATCAGGGAAGGAAATCTAATACCTGCAGTACTAGCAGCTCTGGCACAGTTCATAACATAATAAAAAATGATAGCCCCTATGTCTATAGGCTTTCCTTGCTAAATAAATTGGTTCAAAACAGCTCTTTCTCTCGTAACTTCACTAACATGACTTGAAGGCAACATCTTTGATGAGATAAAGTAATGACATGCCTTTGAGGTGGCATTCAACTTAGAGGCCTAAAAAATTACTCTTCATTCATTTGTTATCTTCTATAAACCTCTTCCATAAGTAAAAAAAGACATTATTTCATCTAACTCTCTCTCAAAAGGATGATAATTGGCATAAAAACAAAACATCTCAGGAGGTAATCGGTAAATAGTATTAATTACCGCAAGCAAAAATCTACTTGCTGACCTCTAACCATCACCATATTTTCTTCTGCTGCTGGCAAGTTTACATAAAACTCTCCAATAATAGAAATAACAGCAACAGCGAAGAAGCTACAATAGTTTTCCCAATTTCTTCTAATAATTATTTCTTCAAAATCTCCTCCTGGCTTACTAAAAACTCATTTAGGAATCAATTTACGCGATGAAAGTGCTTTGACGTATCTATCCTCCACTCTAGTGCTGACAAATTTGTTGGAATCAATTCTCGCCTTCTCTGTCAAATGCTTCGACTTTGGAGCCATCCCTAAAAATTCACAAAAAACTCACCATAAATTCTAAAATCAAACTAAACTTGCTAATTTAACTTCCAAAGCTAATTTCCACTAAATCCAAGCAATTTCTCATGCTTTACTCAAATTTTCACTATGAATAGTGATTTTCAGAATTTTCAACAATGTACTCAAAATACATGGTGAAAATAAAAAAATTTTACTTAAGAAAAGTGCGCATACCTCAAGGAACTCAAATCTAACAATTTTTGGCAAAATCGGCTCTTAAAAGATCTAACTTAGTCATACTCTAGGCTTCTATTTCGCGAAACTGGGAGGTTGAAGGTGATGGTGATGGCAAAATTTTGGATTTTTAACTGCAGAAAACTAATTTTTGCGAACCAGCGCCTATGCGCGGAGCATACGAGGCATAACCGCGAAATTTGGAGCTTAAGTTTCGACGTTTTAGCGCTTAGACACCTGTGCCCAAATTTTGATAATTAATTTGAATGGCACAAAATCACTTAGTTAATCTTCCTTAATCACTTCTAATAATTATTTCTCCCCCATGAACACTTCTAATACTGCAAAATTACACTAAAATTTTCATTTGATTCCAAACAAATTTTCACACAAACACAAACTTATATTTCATTAATAACAGACCACACTTAATACAAACTAAAAATTTCTATCCAAACATTTTGGATGAAATTCCCCAATACATGAGTTCATAACACAGTTCATAAACACAAATTTATAACATTAAAATGTAACAAACATCAAATTAAAGTGCAACAAAACACAAACATAAACCACAAACACAAAACACTAAACACAGAAAACCAAATCACAAGACTACACTTAATTTAATTCCAATCTCCTACAAGTGGATTATATCCAGAATCACCATTATTTCCACTTTAATCATCTAGAATATAAATCTGATAAAATGAGAGATGATTAAAAACTCTTACATTTCTTCTTCTAACCATTTGTTCTTCAGATACATCACTCTATTTGCTTCTTCCACATGACTTGTATGACTGGATTGTATTTTTAGTTGTCATCCAATATGCGCTAAATGAGCATTAGTTTCATTTACCTTTGCTTAAATTGATTCCACATTGGCTTCAAACTTTGTAATCCTTTCTACAATTCCTTGAATACTAACTACTAGGAATCTGTTGAATAACTCTTGCACACATTCACCAATAAATTTCTTCTTGTTGGCTTCCTCCTTCTTCATAACTTCGCTCTTCCAAGAAGACATTTTGCACTCAAAATACTCTTCTTTAGACCCAGGAATGAAAATAAGAACTAGGGTAAGTATTTCTTTAATTTAGGGCCTTTTTATAGACTTGGGAAGGCTTAAAATCGACCATATACGTGTTAAAACTACCAAATAACTCCTAAATTTACTTCCCCACCACTTAGGCATCTAGAAACCATTTTTCTTGTTTTTTGTAACTCCGGCGCCTAAGCGCCAATCTGCGGTGAATAGCCACCAGTGCTTAATTTAGCACAGGTATGCTAAACATCCAAATCTTCATTATGACTCTTTTAAGTCATCAAATAAGGTCCAAATAACACCACTATAACATAAAATCTTCCCAATACTACCACATTATCATAAAAACAAACCAAATAAAGCACACACATCAAACATAAAGCAAAACACACCGATAACTATGGGTTGCCTCCTACAAAGCGCTTGGTTTATCGTCTTCAGCCTGACATACCCAGAGCTTACTCTGAGTGACCCAACATCATATTATTATCAGGTTTAAGTTGATCGACTAAAAAATTTAGTTTAAGTCTATGACCATTAACTTTAAATATTTTACAAGTCTTAGGATTTGAATACCACAACTCCATAGAAATAAACTTTCATCACAATAAATGGGCTCGTCCACCTGGACTTAAGTTTTCCAACAAAAATTTTCAATTTAGCATTATATAGCAAAACTTTTTTGTCCTGGCTCAAGATTTTTAGTAAGAATCTTCCGATCATGCCACAACTTCATCTTTTCTTTATAAATCTTAGCATTTTCATAAGATTCATTCCTTATCTCTTCAAGCTCATTTAATTGCAATAATCTCTTTTCTCCAGCATCTTTCAAATTATAATTGAACTCTTTAATAGCCCAATATGCTTTATGCTCAAGTTCAACTGGTAAATGATAAGCTTTTCCAAAAAAATAACCTATATAGGGACATTACTATGGGAGTACTGTAAGCAGTCCTATAGGTCCACAAAGCATAATCTAGTTTAATTGACCAATCCTTTCTGTTTGGATTAACAATCTTTTCCAATATTTTTTTAATTTCATGATTGGATAATTCAACCAAACCACTTGTCTGCGGATGATAAACAGTAGCAATGAGATGGTTTATATGATTTTTTTTTGTTAACTTTTCCATAATTGCATTTCTAAAATGAATTCCCCCATCAGTTATGATTACTCTTGGTATTCCAAATCTGCAAAATATATTCTTTCTTAAAAAATTTGCAACATTTTGAGCATCACATCGAGGTAAAGCAATAGCTTCTATCCATTTGGATACATAGTCTACTGCTATAAAAATGTATCTATTTCTGAAAGATGGTATGAATGGTCTCATGAAATCTAATCCCCAAACATCAAATATTTCAACTTCCACATATAATTGAGGGGCATCTCATTTCTTTAAGAAATATTTCCTACACGTTGACATCAATCACAATTTTTAATATAAGCATTAACATCCTTAAAAATTGTAGGCCAATAAAATCCAGATTGTAAGATTTATATGTTGTTTTATCAACTTCAAAATATCCCTCATAATCAGAATTATGATATTTTTGAATAATTTTGTAAGTTTCTTCTAACGGGATCATTTCCTTGTTTATATAAAAATGGTTCTTCTCAAAAATAAGTCTTAGCTTCAGATACAAATTTCTTCCTCTCATTGTATGTCAAACCATAGGGTAAAGTATCACTAACAATAAAGTTTACAATGTCTGCATACCACAGAACACGCCACTCACTAACAGTGAAAAATTTTTCATCGGGAAAATTTTGAATAATTTCTTCAGCATCACAGAGAGATTTTTCAGTTTCAAGCCTAGACGGATGATCAACAATCTGATTATCAGCACCCTTCCTATCTACTATCTCTAAATCAAAATCTTGCAATAGAAGAATTCATCTTATCAGTCTTGGTTTTGCATCCCTGTTTTTCATTAAATATTTAATAGCAGAATGATCATTATGCACCACACATTTAGTTCCAATTAAATATTATCGGAATTTATCAAAAGTAAATATTATAGCTAATAACTCTTTCTTAGTAGTTGTATAAATAATTTGAGTTTCATTAAGATTTTACTAGCATAGTAAATTACTTTGAAAATTTTATCATTTTCTGACCTAAAACAGCTCCAATAGCATAATCACTAGCATCACACATTAATTCAAAAGGTTTTTTCCAGTTTTGTGATACTATAACAGGTGCAGTGATTAATTTTTCTTTTAATTTTTCAAAAGCTTTTAGGCATTTGTCAACAAAATAAAAAATTACATATTTTTCCAATAAACGACATAAAGATTTCAAAATTTTGAAAAGTCTTTAATATAATGCTTGTAGAATCCAGCTTGTCCTAAAAAACTTCTAATTCTCCTTACATTAGTTGGGCAAGATAAAATAGAGATCACTTGAATTTTTGCAGGATCTATCTTCATACCATTTTCTGATATATGATGTCCCAAAACTATTTATCCTGCTACCATAAATTGACATTTTTCCCAGTTAAGGACCAAATTAGTTTCTTCACAACATTTTAGAACTTTAAATAGATGTTCTAAACATGATTTAAATGCAATTCCAAACACTAAAAAGACATCCATAAAAACATCAACTTCTTTTGATACACCTAAAATATATAGTATTTTTATGCACACTTTTATACCTATTTTTAATGATATTGCACTTTAATAGAAGGTATTTTGTGTTTTTCTTGCAGATATGATGAAAATGGATTGTCATGATGAAAGGAGCAAAATTGGATCAAATTTGGAGCAAAAAAAGATGAAAAATGAAAATTTGGGCACTGGCGGCTAAGCGCTGCTGGGCCGGCGCTTAGCCGCCACAGTTAAAAATCAAAATTCAAATGAATTTGGCGCCAATTTCAAAAGGAATGAGATGCAACTCTTGGTGGTAACTTTCATAACTTCCTTTGGGTGGCAAGTTTAAATGAAGGGGTGCATTCTTTGGTGGATACATTGAATCTGAACACATTTTGAAGAGACACCAAGGCACCTTTTGGTTTACTATTTAAAGAGAGTCTTAGGAAAGATTAAGGAGCTCTTCCTTTGCCTTTTGAAGAGCTCTTCCTTTGCCTTTTGAAGAGCTCTTCCTTTTCCTTTTGAAGGGTTCTTTCACTTGCAAGTTTTTACATTATTTTACTTTTATCTTGCGAGAGTTTTTATTAAGAGTAGGAGTAGAGAGTAGAAAGGAGAAAAGGGTCGGTGTGAATACTTCTTCTTCCCACTTATTTTCTTTCTTTTAAGTTTAGTTTTTATTGAGGTCTGGAGTTATTATGAGTCATCGAAGTTGGGAGATCCGCTCTGAGGAGTAGTTTAGTGAAGAGTTAAGGTTTCAGAGGAACTTTTCCTGAGTCTTGTGGAAAGATTTTTCAGATAAGTGTTTACTTTTATTCTTACATTTAGTTTTTTAATTAATACTTGTTTTTGTTTTTTATTTTTCTTATGGTTTTTAATTTCGAATCAATGTGTTTTTGTATTTTCTCAATGCATTCTGAGTAGTTTACTTTATCTTTTTCTTTCTTAAATGGAGAAGTAATTAATTTATAGAGAAATGTTGTGGAAAGTATAAGTGTTTAAAAGTTGGAAGAAGTTGTGAAGATTGATTCTGAAATTTTGTTTACTTCTTAATTTAGCCTGTTAAGTTGTATAATTTCTAGAGATTATGTAAGATCCAATGCGGTATTGTCTCATAAAAGTTAGTAAGAATCACATGCAATTATATGGGTGAGAATTGTAGTCCATATAATTGAATGTAATATTAGAAGATATTTTTATGGAAGGGAGTAAAATTAGAGGATTTTAGAGTGACAAGTTAAAACCCCCTAATTTGGTTTGAAGTTTTGAGTTTTCTTATGAGAAGTTAGCCCACAGTTGGTGGGAATCGAGGGAACTTCTAGAGTGAGAGACCGGTATCTTCCCTGCCTAACCATGTTCAAAATGATAAAAATTTCAAATTAACTTATGTTCTTTATAGAATCAAGTAAGGGTAAAGAACACATTTGCTTCTATCTGTCACAAAAAATTTAAATACTTCCACAACATACTTTAATAATTATTACTACTTCATAAAAGGAAAGAAAAAGATATTCTAGTTAATAGCATTTTACATACAGTGTTATTAGTTATTATAATTTTAATTTCTTGCTTAACATTTTATTAAGGAAATTTCAAAACACAAATCAACTTTCAAAACTTTTCAAAATCAAGACATACTTTCTAAAGCCATAAAAAAAGTAAAAAGATAATTTTTCTGATTCCTTTAAAGATTTTCAAATTTTCCCAGTGGGTTCGATATCTCGGGGCTTAATCAGAAAGTCCTATATTATTTGATAAACGATACGTATACTTGCGTAGTATCCCATATTATGAAATCATAATTTTCATATCTAAATCATCAACACTTATATTTGGTGTGGAGTCAATTTGGCGCACATATATTTATCGGGGATCAAGTTTTTAGAGCCGTTGCCGAGGAAAAATAATTAAATTGCATTTTAAAGAGAATTAAGAAATTTTAAATTTTTACGTTTCTTTGTTTTTGTTAGTGTGTTGTGTTTTGTTTTGTTTTATTGTTGTATGCGTAGTTCAGGTTCTGAGGGACTTGTGTCTTACCATTCTGAATTAAAAAGAACTATCAGAAAAATCAAAACTATTAAAAATACAGAAAAAGATAAAAATATTCCAGAAATGGCAAATCATCAAAATAAAAATATAGGCATCCATCAAGAATTAAGACCTTTAAGAGATTATGTTAACCTTACAGTAGATGAATTACATGGTAGTATTCAAACCCCTGCTGTAGCTGCTAATTCTTTTGAGCTTAAACCTGTTATTATCCAAATGGTGTCTAATAATCAGTTTAGAGGAGCAACAACTGAAGATCCTTATTTGCATCTTGCAAATTTTCTAGAGTTGTGTGCTACTTTTAAATATGATGGTGTTTCGGATGATGCTATTAGAGTTAGACTTTTTTCTTTCTCATTACGGGATAAAGCTAAAATATGGTTACATTCATTACCACCTGGATTAATAAGAACTTGGGGTGAACTGTCACAAAAGTTTCTTGCTAAATATTTTCCACCATCTAAGACTGCTAAGTTGAGAAATGATATAACATCTTTTTGTCAGCTTGAAGGGGAATCAATATATGAAGCATGAGAAAGATTTAAAGATCTGCTCAGGAAATGTCCACATCATGCGATACCAGATTGGTTAATAATTCAAACTTTTTATAATGGATTAGTTGGATCTCTTAGATCAATCATTGATACTCATTATTGGTGGATCATTAATGTCTAAACCATTTTCTGATGCTTATGCTTTAATTGAAGAAATGACTACTAATAATTTTCAATGGCCTTCTGAAAGGTTAAATCCTAAAAAGTAGCCAGTGTTTATGAAAATGATGCTTTTACAATGTTAGCAAATCAAGTTGTCGCTGTATCAAGGAAGATAGACCAATTTGGGATGAATTTTTCTCGACCAAATCTCATGATTGAAGAAAATTCATTAGGCCAAATGGTTGATTCTTACTCTTCACCAGAAACTGTGAATGCCATAAGTAAACCTAACAACCCATATTCCAATTATTATAACCCAGGTTGGAAGAATCATCCAAATTTTAACTGGAATAACAATAATCAGGGTGGTGTTAATAAACAATGGGGGAACCATCAAGTAAATGTTGACCTCAGTTTACAATGAGTCAATAATCTTATGACCTAAAAAGTCAACTTTGGTCAAATTGGTCAAACTAGACCTAATGACCTACCCTGTTGACCCCATAGGTCAACCTTATGACCTAAAACGTCAACTTTGGTCAAACTGGTCAAACCAGACCTAATGACCTACCCTATTGACCCCATAGGTCAACCTTATGACCTAAAAAGTCAACTTTGGTCAAACTGGTCAAACCAGACCTAATGACCTACCTTGTTGACCCCATAGGTCAACCTTATGACCTAAAAAGTCAACTTTGGTCAAACTGGTCAAACCAGACCTAATGACCAACACTGTTGACCCCATAGGTCAACCTTATGACCTAAAAAGTCAACTTTGGTCAAATTGGTCAAACCAGACCTAATGACCTACCTGTTGACCCCATAGGTCAACCTTATGACCTAAAAAGTCAACTTTGGTCAAATTGGTCAAACCAGACCTAATGACCTACCCTGTTGACCCCATAGGCCAACCTTATGACCTAAAAAATCAACTTTGGTCAAATTGGTCAAATCAGACCTAATGACCTACCCTGTTGACCCCATAGGTCAAACTTATGACCTAAAAAGTCAACTTTGGCCAAACTGGTCAAAACAGACCTAATGACCTACCCTGTTGACCCCATAGGTCACCCTTATGACCTAAAAAGTCAACTTTAGTCAAATTGGTCAAACCAGACCTAATGACCTACCCTGTTGACCCCATAGGTCAACCTTATGACCTAAAAAGTCAACTTTGGTCAAATTGGTCAAACCAGACCTAATGACTTACCCTGTTGACCCCATTGGTCAACCTTATGACCTAAAAAGTCAACTTTGGTCAAATTGGTCAAACCAGACCTAATGACCTACCCTGTTGACCCCATAGGTCAACCTTATGACCTAAAAAGTCAACTTTAGTCAAATTGGTCAAACCAGACCTAATGACCTACCTTGTTGACCCCATAAGTCAACCTTATGACCTAAAAAGTCAACTTTGGTCAAATTGGTCAAACCTGACCTAATGACCTACCCTGTTGACCCCATAGGTCAACCTTATGACCTAAAAAGTCAACTTTGGTCAAATTGTTCAAACCAGACCTAATGACCTACCCTGTTGACCCCATAGGTCAACCTTATGACTTAAAAAGTCAACTTTGGTCAAATTGGTTAAAGCAGACCTTATGACCTACCCTGTTGACACCATAGGTCAACCTTATGACCTAAAAAGCCAACTTTTGGTCAAATTGGTCAAAACAAACCCATTGACCTACCCTGTTGACCCCATAGGTCAACCTTATGACCTAAAAAGTCAATAGTGGTCAAAATGGTCAAACCAGACCCCATGACCAATCTTGTTGACCCATAAGTCAACCATTTCACTCAATGACACATTTAAAACCCCACAATGACAAAATCACAAGTACTGGACATTTTAAAATTAAATTGATCAATTTGGGCTGACTTGGGTCAACTCAGGTCAAAATTGGTCAACACCTATCTATTTTGATTAAAATAGATAAAAATGAAATAAAAATAACAAAATTAATCAAATAATTAATTTTAAAATTATTTTGATTAACTAAAATGATTAATGATTTAATTTTCAATATTTTAATTAAATGACATAATTAATTAAAATGAAAATTAAATTAAAATCATAAAATGACAAAAATGATAAAATTAATCAATTAATTAAATTGAAATTATTTTCAATTAATAAATTGATTAATAAAATATTTTCCAACAATTTTAATTAATAAAATAATTAATTAAAATGGGAAATTAAAAATAAATGAAATGACATATAGCCTTCTCATAATTAATTAGGCTAAACTCATCTTAAGGCTTAATTAACACATAATTAAGCCCACATTAAGACCACTTAGCCATGGATTAATACCCATCATGATGCATGGGATGAGGTGTCACTTTCACCTTCACCCTAAGATTTATTTGTCCATGAGGTGGCCGGCCAACATGAGGCCTCATCTTCCACCTCCCAAGCCACCCAATGGAAGGAAAACCATACATGAAACCCCCCTACCATGGTTAGAAGCAATGATGAGGGATAAGCTTGTGTGTCACCATTTGCCAAGCTTAAGAGATGATGTGTAAGCTCCCTAAAAAGAGTAGAGGCAGCTCACCATGCACCTCTTACATGAGCCAATGGGTGAGAGACAAAACAATGGAAATCATCATGGAAAACTTAGGGAGAAGCATCAATGCCTATCCTCGGCCAATTTCTTCACCTAATGGGCTGATAGAGGAGGTAACTACTCCCCTAGAACATCCTAAGTTAAGCCATAACCTCCCCTTGCTATAAATAGAAACCCATGGCCGAACCTAGCAAGAAGAAGAAAAAAATTTAGGGAGAACTATAGGCTGACCAAATCCACCTGCTCCCAACATAAAAAGTCTTCCTAAGAGTCTCAACAATCTTTTAGGATCAAATCCAAGCCATAGTTTGAGCCTATTTGAGTCAATTTGACCAAACTTCAAAAACAGCCCCAAATTAGGTACTTCTTCAACATTCCTCCCTAAGCCCGACTTCTGGATCAAATTGCTGCAGCAATAACCTTCTATTGGAGTCCTAGAAGGCAACCATAAGGTCTGATCTAGCTTGATTTGCTTGTGGTAAAGGTATGGAATTTTTCTTTACAAAATAAATCGTATTTTCGACATATCATGTGTTATACTAGCCCATAAGTGTATCATCACTGTATGGATGGATACTTCTCATCCAGATACCATTTAAAAAAAATCACTCAATTTCATCAAGAAATGAGTGAGATATTGATGTTTGAAGTTTAATGGTTCGAGAATTTTCGGATTTTTGGCCGAATTTTCTCCGTCGTCCAATCCCAAGTTTTAGGAACGGACGGCGCTGATCTCTCCCCCGCGGTGTCCGCTGTTCGGCCGCCCACGGTGGATCCTCCCGCTCGTTCGACGCGTACGAGGACACGCGTCGAACGGCGGTGAGTTTGGCGAAGGGATTTAATAAAAAAATACCTTAAAACCTTAAAAACTACAAAAATCCATATCTTTTGATTCAGAGGTCATAAAAATAAAATAAAAATACCTTTGGAAAGCTCTTGAAGAGGAGAAAATTATGAGACCAAAATCATAATTTTCTTCTCAGTATTTAATTTTTAATTAATTAAATACTCTCTGGAGCATTTTAATTATTAAAAATTATTTATAAATCAAAAAATTATGAAACTTTGAGGCATTTATCTTTATGTTCTTAGGGACTCGCCATGATTTTTCTAAGGACGAGAAAACATGTCTAGGACATTTGTCTTTAATTTTCAATTTTCTTTATAATTATTTCAAATAATAATTATAAAAATTGAAAATTAATGAAAATAAAAATGCAAATGGCTAGAAATGATAGGGCAACAGACAATAACCCTAAGAAAATTATTTCTAAGTCATAAAAATCATTTTGAATGGTATTTTGAAATTTAGGGTTAAAATCCTTTATTAATTAAATAGTTTTAATCCTAAAAAAATAACCCTTTAGAAATTTAACCTATTTTCATCAACAATCAAAGTTTGAAAAATGGTACTAGTCTATGATAGACTAATGAGAAACTTCACTTAAGTCTAAAATGACCAAATTGGACTTAACTAAATCTAAAATAACATTTAAACCCATTAAACTTTACTTAAATTAGGTTTAATATAAAAATTAAATCTTAATTAAGTTTAAAGACATATTAAACTTAATTAATCAGAATTAAACTTATTAATTAAGTTTAAGGACATAATAAACTTAATTAAACCCATTAAACCTTACTTAAATTAGGTTTAATATAAAAATTAAATCTTAATTAAGTTTAAAGACATATTAAACTTAATTAATCAAAATTAAACTTATTAATTAAGTTTAAAGACATAATAAACTTAATTAACCCGTTAAACCTTACTTAAATTAGGTTTAATATAAAAATTAAATCTTAATTAAGTAAACTTAATTAATCAAAATTAAACTTATTAATTAAGTTTAAAGACATAATAAACTTAATTAACCCATTAAACCTTACTTAAATTAGGTTTAATATAAAAATCAAATCTTAATTAAGTTTAAAGACATATTAAACTTAATTAATCAAAATTAAACTTATTAATTAAGTTTAAAAACATAATAAACTTAATTAACCCATTAAACCTTACTTAAATTAGGTTTAATATAAAAATCAAATCTTAATTAAGTTTAAAGACATATTAAACTTAATTAATCAAAATTAAATTTTTTTTAATTAAGTTTAAAGACATAATAAACTTAATTAACCCATTAAACCTTACTTAAATTAGGTTTAATATAAAAATCAAATCTTAATTAAGTTTAAAGACAAATTAAGCTTAATCAATTAAACCTTACTTAAATTAGATTTAAATACAAAAATTAAAATTTTAATTGGGTTTAAAAGAACATATTAAAACATATTAAACCTAATTAACCAAAACCAAACCTTTAATTAAGTTTGAAGACATATTAAGCTTAATTAACCTCCTTACACATTAGGTTTAATCAAACTTAAACCCTAATTAGGTCTAACCCATTAGGCCTAATTAAACCATTAAGCCTTAACTAACCAAGGTTTAATTAAACTTAAACCCTAATTAGGTCTAACCTATTAGACCTAATTAAACCATTAGACCTTAACTAACTAAGGTTTAATCAAACTTAAACCCTAATTAGGTCTAACCTATTAGACCTAATTAAACCATTAGACCTTAACTAACTAAGGTTTAATCAAACATAAACCTTAATTAGGTCTAACTCATTAGACCTAATTAAAATATTAAGTCTTAACTAAGTAAGACTTAATCAAACACAAATCCTAATTAAGTCTACTACATTAGACTTAATTAATTATTAAACCTTAATCAACTAAGGTTTAATTAAACCCAAATCCAACCTTTTAGTCCAAGTCTAATCTAACCTAAACCTAACTTAGGTCTAACCTACATTAGACTTAAGTCAAATCATACTTAGGTTTAACATGACATGAACCTAAGTCTAACCTAAACCTAACTTAAGTCTAACCTACATTAGACTTAAGTCAAATCATACTTAAGTTTAACATGACATGAACCTAAGTCTAACCCAAACCTAACATAACTTGAGTCCAATCTAACTTGAACTCAAGTTAACCTAAACCTTAGGTTCAACCCACATTGAACCTAACCTAAACCTAACCTAACTTGAGTCCAATCTAACTTGAACTCAAGTTAACCTAAACCTTAGGTTCAACGCACATTGAACCTAACCTAAACCTAACCTAACTTGAGTCCAATCTAACTTGAACTCAAGTTAACCTAAACCTTAGGTTCAACCCACATTGAACTAACCTAAACCTAACCTAACTTGAGTCCAATCTAACTTGAACTCAAGTTAACCTAAACCTTAGGTTCAACACACATTGAACCTAACCTAAACCTAACCTAACTTGAGTCCAATCTAACTTGAACTCAAGTTAACCTAAACCTTAGGTTCAACCCACATTTAACCTAATTTAAACCTAACCTAACTTGAGTCCAATCTAACTTGAACTCAAGTTAACCTAAACCTTAGGTTCAACCCACATTGAACCTAACCTAAACCTAACCTAACTTGAGTCCAATCTAACTTGAACTCAAGTTAACCTAAACCTTAGGTTCAACCCACATTGAACCTAACCTAAACCTAACCTAGCTTGAGTCCAATCTAACTTGAACTCAAGTTAACCTAAACCTTAGGTTCAACCCACATTGAACCTAACTTAAACCTAACCTAACTTGAGTCCAATCTAACTTGAACTCAAGTTAACCTAAACCTTAGGTTCAACCCACATTGAATCTAACCTAAACCTAACCTAACTTGAGTCCAATCTAACTTGAACTCAAGTTAACCTAAACCTTAGGTTCAACCCACATTGAACTTAACCTAAACCTAACCTAACTTGAGTCCAATCTAACTTGAACTCAAGTTAACCCAAACCTTAGGTTCAACCCACATCGAACCTAATTTAACTTGAAACCTTAGGTTCAACTCATATTGAACCTAACCTAAACTGAACTAAACTTGAGTTCAATCCAACTAGAACCTAATTTAATCCAAGTCAAACCTTAACTTAGGTTCAACCCATATTGAACTTAAATCGACCTTAAGTCTAGGTTCAACCTGACTTGAACCTAACTTAATCTAAACTCAAAATTTAACTTAAGTCTAACCCACATTAGACTCAAGTCAAACCAAACTTAGGTTTAACTTGACATGAACCTAACCCAAAAATCTAACTTAAGTCTAACCCATATTAGACTTAAGTCAAACCATACTTATGTTTAACACGATATAAACCTAAGTCTAACCTAAGCCCTAGGTTCAACCTAACTTGAATCTAAACAAAAACCCGGCTTAAGTTCAATCCTAAGTCTAGGTCTAACTTTAAATAGACTTAATAAAAACTTAAGTCTTATCTAAAAGGGACTTAGATGGTCTACAAATATAATTGTATCTAATTTATTAGACTTGATTAACCTTTAAGTCCTATTTAAACAAGACTTAAAACTTAATTAAATCTATTTTGAACCAAACCTTTTAACTTAAGTTCAAACAGACATGAACTCAAGTTAAATAGATTCAATCAACATTGAATCTAACTTAGGTTCAACTAAACATGAACCCATGTTAATTCAATCAATGTTGAATCTAATTTCAAACCTTTTAACTTAAGTTCAAACAGAACTGAACTCAAGTTAAATAGATTCAATCAACATTGAATCTAACTTAGGTTCAACTAGACATGAACCCAAGTTAATTTAATCAATATTGAATCTAATTTCAAACCTTTTTAACTTAAGTTCAAACAGACATGAACTCAAGTTAAATAGATTCAATCAACATTGAATCTAACTTAGGTTCAACTAGACATGAACCTAAGTTAATTCAATCAATATTGAATCTAATTTCAAACCTTTTAACTTAAGTTCAGACAGACATGAACTCAAGCTAAATTGATTCAATCAACATTGAATCTAACTTAGGTTCAACTAGACATGAACCAAAGTTAATTCAATCAATATTGAATCTAATTTCAAACCTTTTTAACTTAAGTTCAAACAGACATGAACTCAAGTTAAATAGATTCAATCAACATTGAATCTAACTTAGGTTTAACTAGACATGAACCCAAGTTAATTCAATCAATATTGAATCTAATTTCAAACCTTTTTAACTTAAGTTCAGACAGACATGAACTCAAGTTAAATAGATTCAATCAACATTAAATCTAACTTAGGTTCAACTAGACATGAACCCAAGTTAATTCAATCAATATTGAATCTAATTTCAAACCTTTTTAACTTAAGTTCATACAGACATGAACTCAAGCAACATTAAATCTAATTTAGGTTTAACCAGACATGAACCCAAATTAATTCAATCAATATTGAATCTAACTTCAAATCTTTTAACTTAAGAACTCAAGTTAATTCAGAATTTAAGTTTAAAATCAAAATATAAATTCAACATTTCAAACCAAAACTGACATAATCAACAAAAAAAATTGACATTTCAAAATAATTCGACATAAATTGACATCCAAGACATATCCAGATATTCTGTGATGTCATTTCTGACAATGTTTTCTTTACAGGGTGAAAACAAAAAAAAAATTTCGCTTAGATTTTCTTTACATGTTATAGGGTGTACTAACTCTGTTTTGCAGGACGACATTCTAGGCGAACACAAAAACAAAACCAAAACTTTTAGGTTAGACACATAACCTGAAACTTTTCAACAAAACAATGACATTGACAACAGAAACAAAACCAGAACCTTTAGGTTAGACATAATACCTAAAGTATTCAATAACATGATATAACGACATTCGGGAGTGATAATGAGTACATCTCTCCTTAAAATAAATTCTTAGAAAACAAATGATTAACATTAATCAGAAGTTTTCTTAAACAATTGAAAATTGTTTAAGATGTAATTAACTATAGAGGCTTGCCTCTATAGGAGATCTAAAAGAACTCGAAATACAAATCTCTGGTTTACCATGATTTTCTTAATATGAAAATTCTAGAATATGTTATTCTGGAATATCCTCATATAAGAATTATCATAAACATCCTTTTCTACTATTAGTCCTAAAAATTCTCTAAATCCTTCATAGGATTTATATGAATAAAACTAGGCTAATATTAGATGGTGACTCCTTGACATTGACATGATACAAAAATTGACGGTGACGACATCATCAACCATATTAATTTTCACCGCCACCAAAGTGTGGCGACTCCGCTGGAGAGAATCTTTCTTCTCATCATTTGTTATCATTTGTTTTCATTTCAAAATTTTGAAAATAAAAAGTTCCCAGTTTATAAATAAGTCAATAATATTCTCTTTTCTTGAAATTACAGAAAAATCGCAATGGATTCTCCGAATTCGATCTTTTCACACTTTCAAGACTTTGACATACCAATAGAGGAAAATCCTCCTTTTTATCACAATGATTATGGATTATTTAGTGAAACGGAATTCATATTAGATAATCCATATCAAACCGATACTCAATCTTTTCAAGAATTTGACTTGCAACCTTATGAAGACTTTCTAAACTTTACAGACAATTTACTCGAATATACACCTGAAGAACCTTATATCCTTGAAGAAATGAAAAGACAAAGTGATAAGAAAGAAAAACAAGTTTACGAGGAAGATGATGTTCCACCATCATCTATGTATGAAATCGGATCTTCTTCGAGGAACGTTCATAGAACTCCTTCATTTAAAAGAAAGAAAAGGTGGAACGAAAATGATAATTTTGAAACACCTGAATTTCAACAGAATATTTTTGGAAATCCTTCCTTTTTATAAGAAAATCAATATATTCCAATTCCTGTTGAATACACTGACAATTTCTTTCAACCTAAAAGATCTCCCCCATTTCGTGCTGTACATTCAGTGTTTAAGAGATTAGCACGAAAAGAAAAATGTTCATTATCTAAGTTATTAGATAAAATGGGTTGTGCAGTCTCCAACACCATGAGAATTTTAGCAATGGAAAAATCTGATTATCAAGAAACTGATTATCAATTCCCAACTGATAAACATTGTGTTCGAGTGCCAGTAAAATTTCGATTGGGCCCTAGAATAAAAGATGTAGTGGTCACCAATGACAAAACTCGATATGACAAATTAATATCGAAACGGAAGATACAAGCTGCTCAAATGACAGACTTGGTCCGGATGCTTACAAAAAGCAAATTGTCCTTATACCGGATATGATACACCACTCGAGAGTTCTCGCCCTATACTTAAAAATAATGTATGGAGGCGAAAATCATCTGAAAGGAATTCTAATACCACCAACACTCCTCCAAATAGTTCACAAGAAGAGATTTGCAGAAAACATTCTACAAAATTATTTCAAGAAAGATTAAAGAAATTAAAAGAAGATATTAAACAACTTTCAGGACAAGAAAGGAAAAATACTTCGACGAGTTCCAATGAGAATGTTGCCAGTGTTAACATGGTAGAAACCCGATCTACTTCCTTAGCACGAGAATCAAATGAAGAGGAATTGCGAGAGGTGATACGACAACAAGATGAACAAATAAGTCGTCTTGAACAAAGAATGGAAGAACTTGTAGCGAGTTTGCAAAAACCACAAACGGACCCTTCTCCAGCTATTGAAATCATTAGACCGGAGGCTATTCACATCCTTGAAAGCAGAGAAGAACTAATGGATGTCGAGGAAAGCACTCGAAAGAGAAAGAATTCTCCTCATAAAGAAACTCCAGAAAAGGATATTACAAAAATAGTGGAACAGAAAATTAAAGAAACAATGGCTCAGGCAAAAGCTGGAGCATTAACTCCAAAGGGTAGGCCATACCTAGAGGAATATGATTCTGTTCAATATCCTAAAGGTTTTGTTCCTCCTGTCTTTAAAATATTTGATGGGACGGGAAATCTCCGACAACATCTGGCACATTTTAGGGCAAGCTGCTGTAATGCTGGAGGAAACGATGCTCTCCTATTTTGACAATTTGTTAACAATCTCACGGGAGTTGCCTTCGACTGGTATGCAGAACTTCCCAACGGATCTGTCAAAACCTTTATAGAGCTTGAAAGCCTTTTTATTCAACGCTTTGCAGGAGCACAACATCATACCACTTTTGGTGATTTGGTGGTAGAGAAACAAAAACCAGGAGAAACCTTGATAGATTATATTTTACGCTGGAGAAATCTCAGCATGAAATGTGAGCCACAGTTACAAGAACAACGTGTTGTTGGAATACTGCTCAAAAATATCCATGGTCCCATAGCATATTTGCTTAAAGGATTTACGATAAAAACTTTTGAAAAATTACTTAGTAAAGCTGCCAATCTTCAGGAAGAGGTTAAGCAGATGAGTGTAATGGAGAAAACTGAAAAGACAAAAACTATCAAAACTTTTGAAAAGAAATATGTGAATATTGCAGAAAAAGGCAAATAGGTGATGCAAATCCAACCGGAGCAAAAGAAGCAACGACAAAATCCTTCGACATCATAGACGTCACCTCAATTACAACTTCAACAACCAATCCCAGTATCAACTGAAAAGAAAACAATAGCTTAGAGAATGAATAAAGTAGATTCATTTAAAACAGCAGCCGTCAGCAAAATATTTCGTAGCTTGCTTAAAATACCTGAATTTAAGCTACCAGAAGCTAAGAGGCCAGCAGAAATTGACATGAAGGACAATCCTAATTATTGCCCTTATCACGGGATGCTCGGACATAAAATTGAAGAATGTTTTGTCTTCAAAGATCGGTTAAAGCGTAATTTCAAAGATGGGAATATAGTCATCTCGAAAGAATACTTGAAAGAACCCGAAAAGGGATCGATCAATATGATTTCAATAGAGGAACTTAATCCTAAAAACAAAGATAGCATTTCTGAAGAGATCTTCGCTAAATACCAAGTTACAAAATCTCCCAAGAAAGAAAAGAAAAAGAAAATCAAGAAAATGGAAAAGAGTAGAAGTCTTCCAGACATAGGGGCTGCAACTCCTTTTGTACCTTCTAGTTCATTTCACTCTTGTACTAGGATAGTTATGTCGGTCGAAGGACGAAAAATCCTCAAGCTGATAACTTTGTATGACTTTCTTTTTACCATGAATAATAACAATCCTAGTTTTGCGTACATTTTGTCTATTCTGGATGATGCTTCTGAGACCATTTGAATTCTAACCATATAGACAATACTCAAATCGTATATGATTAATCAAAAGACAACCAAACTAATGAAAATGAAAATAAGAAATCTGAAAATGACAAAAATGAAGATGACATTGCTACGCTTCAATTACAAGGAATTCTGATTTCTATAAAATTGGAATCTTCGGATTCAGAAACAAATGAATCGGATAATCAACCTGAAGAAATAGTTGAAATTAACTTGAGAAGTGGAAATATTTTACCTCCTAAGATAATTCCACAAGAAAAAGAAAAACAAATAATTACACCAGATAAGATCATTCCTCCAATATATCCCCGAACTTCTGAAGGAAATAAGGATGATCTTCACGACAAGGTGGATTATAATGTCTCGGCCCATTTGATAAAATTGCTCGCAAAATTAAGCATCTATGACGCTCTCATACTTTCCAAAGAAATGAGAGAAGCGTTAATCAAGGCCCTTTCGGACCCTGACATTTGCTTAACTCAACTTGCTAGTACTACCCAAAACGAAGCTTACTCATTAGAAGAATCAACAAAGATTACCTTCTCTGACAATGACTTGTTGCTCGGAACAACTGAACACAATCGTCCACTATATATTACAGTAAACATCAACGACACGATACTTTCGAGAGTTCTTATTGGCCCAGGTGCTTCAATCAATATTATGAATCTGAGAACTCTTGCATACTTAGACATTGATACCTCTCAACTATCAAGAGATACAATGATGTTAAGAGGATTCAATCAACAAGGAGAATGGGCCCTTGGATCAATAACATTGCTCTTAAAAATAGCCGACTTTGCAACAACAGCAAAATTTCATATTATTGATTCAGATACCTCTTTTAATGCCTTACTTGGCAGACCATGGCTCCATGAATATAAAATGGTACCCTCTTCATTACATCAATGTATCAAATATTTACGAAAAGGACAAGAATTTCGTATTATAGGAGATCTGCAACCGTTTTCAATCCATGAAATCGATATACATGAAGATGCAGCATATTATGCTCCTATAAATAAAACAATATCTTCCAAAGAGACAACGGTAAATGTGGAAGAAAAGAACAAAGGAAAGAAAATAAATGAAAAGGATTTTTCTTCAATAAAGACAAAAAAGACTAATTTCCGTCAGACTCGCACTCAAGGTCGAGGCTGAGAATGAGGACGAGGGAGAGAAGATCCAATTGTCACAATGAAGAAACCACTGAAGTTCAAAATCCACCTGGATTTTGAAGAAGAAACGACATCTGTGGTTGCAAAGGAACCCCAATTCAAAATATCTCTACAAGAAGAAGATAAAGAGAAACAATTTGAATCAATGTATGACAAAATCAATCATTATATACATTTTATGACTCTAACTCCAATCTCCACTGCTAAGACTGAGCATCTAATAGTCAAGGAAGTATATAATGATGAAAAAAAGTCAATTAAGTTTAGACTTGGCTCTACTTCTTCTTGTACTAAAAATGATGTAAAAATAGAAGATGAAAATCTTCCACAATCAATGAAAGTTCCTTTTGAGTTGTATTCTCCTTGGGCACGAAAATTCATTCAAAATAGTTTAATGCTCACACAATGGTCTTTAAAACAACCACATTTTATTGAACAAATGTGGAATGATAATAAACGAAATTCTAACTCTAAAAAAGGTGTTGGATTTGGAATTTTGGAACCATTAGATGATACAGAATTTTGTTTGACTATCACAGAAGAATGTGATTTCGAATCATTGCCTGATCTTCCAATTGAAAATGCTCCCCCGGAGTTGGAAGATGAAATTAAATCGACAATTGATGAACTAAAAGAAATAAATTTAGGAACTAATGAAAATCCAAAACCGTCTTTTATTAGTTCATTCCTTAATGATGAGGAAATAAAAGACATAACTCAATTGTTGATGGAATATAAAGACTGTTTTGCTTGGACTTATGACGAAATGCCTGGTTTATCTCCAGAAGTCGCAGTCCATAAACTCGGGATATACCAAATCATAAACCCAGTTAAACAAGCTCCAAGAAGGATGCGTGTCGAAATAGAGCAACAAGTCATTGCGGAAGTCAAGAAATTGATAGAGGTTGACTTCATACGAGAAGAAAATTATCCAACATGGCTAGCCAATGTAGTGCCAGTTAAAAAGAAAAATGGACAAATAAGAGTCTGCATAGACTACAGGGACTTGAACAAAGCATGTCCAAAAGATGAATTTCCTTTACCAATTCCTGAATTAATGGTTGATATTGCATCAAAATATGCAATACTTTCTTTCATGGATGGATCATCAGGATATAACCAAATAAAAATGTTTTCGGAAGACGAAGTAAATACAGCTTTCCGAACACCCATGGGCATATATTGTTATAAGGTTATGCCATTTGGACTAAAAAATGCCGGTGCAACCTATCAAAGAGTCATGACATGGATTTTTGATGAACTAATACATAATCAAGTCAAATGTTATGTCGACGATCTGGTTGTCAATAGTAAACAAAAAGACGATCATATATATGATTTGAGAATTGTCTTTGAACGACTACGACGATATAATCTTAAAATGAACCCTTTAAAGTGCGCCTTTGGTGTCACTTCAGGAAAATTCTTAGGATTTATAGTTCGACATCGTGGGATAGAAATTGATCCTCTCAAAATTGAAGCTATCCTAAATATGCCTCCTCCTAAAAATCTAACTCAATTGAGATCCTTTCAAGGAAAATTAGCATATATACGATGTTTCATTTCCAATCTATCGGGTAGATGTCAACCCCTTACTGTCCTTACTAGGAAGGATGCCAAATTTGTGTGGGATGAAAAATGCCAGCATGCCTTCGAAGACATTAAACAATATCGGACAACCCCTCCTGTCTTAGCAGCCCCTGTATTAGGAAGACCTTTAATCCTTTACACCGCGGCATTGGACAATTCACTTGGAGCTTTACTAGCACAAGTAAATTATGAAGGAAAAGAGAATGCGTTATACTACTTGAGTCGTTGTTTAGTTCCAACGGAAGTAAAATATCCAACAATTGAAAAGCATTGTTTAGCCCTGATCTTCGCAGTTCAAAAGCTAAGACATTATATGCTTTCTCATAAGGTAACTCTTTTAAAGAGTTAACCCGTTACAATATTTAATAACACGACCGACACTTTCTGGGAGATTAGCAAGATGGGCATTGATCTTGTTACAATTTGACATAACATTTGTACCGTTACATGCTATTAAATGACAAATCCTAGCAGATTTCTTAGCAGCACACCCAATTCCAGCAGGATCACCCCTTAACGACGATCTACCTGATGAACAAATATCGGAAGTAAAAGATTCTAACATGCAACGATGGGAACTCTACTTTGACGGAGCATCATCTACATGGAAAGACAAAGATAAACATACAATCATACCAGGCAAAGCAGGAGTAGGATTAATTTTCATTACTCTAGACAAAATGATGATGCCCTTTTCCTATCATTTGACAGAACCATGCACAAATAATGAAGCCGAATATGAAGCGCTCATAACCGGTCTAGAATTGACAATATTAATGGAAATTAAGAATATTGATATCTACAGAGATTCCCTGTTAATTATCAATCAAATTGCTGGCAAATACAAAATTTTGAAACCACGACTTGAACAATATTCTCGTTACACTTTGAAATTACTTCAACAAATTCCTGATGTAACATTTTTCTTAATTCCGAGACGAGATAACTCTCTAGCAGATGCTCTGGCAAAACTTGCAAAGAATTTTGCTTGTCCAGAAGAAGATGACATATCGATTTCTATAAAAGGACGACAAGTTCTTTCTCAAATTGATATGGATAATTTGCATAAAATTGGTGAAAATATGACAATGACAATAAGTGACGAGAAGGATGATTGGCGACAACCAATCATTCAATATTTACAAATTGGAAAATTACCTGAAAATAGTTCTATTGCCAACCAAATTAAACAAAGAGCATTATCATATGCTCTAATAAATGACGTCCTTTATAAATGATCTTTTGATCAAATGTGGTTAAGATGTTTAAACCAAATTGAAGCTCGAGAGATTCTTAAGGAAGTTCATTCAGTTCTATGTGGTGCACATCAATCTGGGCCTAAAATGAAAATGAAAATAAAAAGAATGGGTTATTATTGCCAACAATGATGACCGACTGTCTTGACATTGCAAAGAAATGTCATCAATGTCAAATACATGGAGTAGTTTTACATCAACCTCCAAATGTCCTACATCCGACCATTGCATCATGGCCATTTGAATGTTGGGGTACCGACATAGTGGGCCCTATAGATCCTCCATCCTCCAAGGGCCATAAATTTATTTTGGCAGCTACTGACTATTTTTCTAAATGGGCGAAGCAATACCCTTCGAGAAGTCGAGGCGAACAAGTTCTCCACTTCTTTAAAACACATATCGTTTATAGATTTGAGATTCCTCGAAGAGTCATATCGAGATAATGGGTTGGCCTTCAAAAACACAAAAATGAATCACTTTATCCAGAGACATGGGATTGACTGGAGATATTCCACAATCTATTACCCTAAGGCCAATGGATTAGCTGAAGCTTTCAATAAAACGCTAGTTCAAATCTTGAAAAAGACATTAAGTAATAGCCCGAGACAGTGGCATGAACGACTAATAGAAGCTTTATGGGCTTATAGAACTACATACTAAAATCCAACACGGTCTACACCATTTGCTTTGGTATATGGTTTTGAAGCCATTTTGCCTATGGAAGTCCAAATTCCTTCTCTCAGAATCGCAATAACTGATAAAATAAATGAAGAAGAGAATGTCAAGATGCGACTTGAAGAACTTGAAAATTTAGAGACAAACGTCTGCAAGCCCAACAAAATCTTGAATTGTATCAAGCAAAAATGATACGAGCTCACGACAAACTAGTTCTCCCTAGAATCTTTCGAATCGGTGAATTAGTTTTAGTTCTTCGAAGACCTATACTAGCTCATCGAAAGATAGGTGACAAATTTGAACCAATATGGGAAGGTCCATATGTAATTGAAAAGACATATTCCGGAGGATCCTACCAATTGGTGAATTGTCAAGGAGAAAGAATCCTACCTCCAATCAATGGGCGTTTTCTAAAGAAATACTACGCGACATAAAAAAAAAGAAATGAATAAAGACTTATTTATAAACTGGAACAATAAATTCTCCTTTCAAAAAAATGATCTTTGATGTTTTGTGACATCTCTTTCATTTGTTAAACGAACTTTTGAAAATCTAAAATAATATTCTGTCTTGATATTTTCAGGAAAAATGCCTGAAGACAGATTATTTTTCTCATTCCGAAATAATATGACTTTTGCCTTGGACCGTCGACATATAGACGCGGGGACCAGAGTTCACTTTGATTTTGACCTGTTGCAGGTTGAATTCAAATATCATGGATCATTACTTTATCTGGTGAATCACAGTGAAGTTAATCTGCAAACACCGTTGATAGAATTCAAACTCCGACAACCCGAAGAATATGACTTCACAATCAGTGATAGCTCAGATGAAGCAAAATTCATGACTACCCCGGTACAAGGAGCATCAACGTCAGGAACAAAAAATCCGACGACAGGATTCACCAGATCTCAAAGACGAAATCACAATAAATGACTAAAACGACAAAAACAATTACAAGAGAAACAAGACATGGAAGATACGAGTCAGTTAAAATCGCGAATTATCAATACTCCGTTTGAGGAAATAATATCGGAAATGACAAATCTAGACCTTACAGAAAAAGAGGATGGCAAAGCAATCATCACTCCACCATCAGTCACACCTGCACAATATTGAAGGGTATCAGACAAAAAGAATCACTCGGAGGAAGAGATACGACGAATTCGCGCCATTGAGTGGAGAACCTTCGAACAATATAAATATGTGAATAAAAGAACAATAAATATTCTGGATGGTCTTAAACTTTTTACCAGAATATTTGATGAAACTGAACAAGCTGCTATCATCAACCACATCATAGAAGCCCGAGATCAGGGTAGGAGTTGGACGCCTTCGAAGGAGGACCTATTTGAACCTAATAAATGGATTCGCGGCAAGGGTAGGCAAACCATTCAATATGGATGTTGCTATAACTATGCAAGAGACAGAGAAGGAAATCTTCCTGGGATTCTACGACATGAACAAGTCGACCCTTTACCCGTTGTGATAATCCAAATTATCAGACGACTTGTTACTTGGGGAATCATACCTGCGGATTGTGTTCCCGATAGCTGCATCATTAATATGTATGATAAAGGGGATTGTATCCCTCCTCGCATCGACGATCATGATTTTGAAAGACCATTTTGTACTCTCTTTTTAATGAATCGTTGCTCCGTTATATTCGGAAGAGAGATACAAATCTTGGGACCCGGAGAGTTTGACGGGACATGCGCGTCCTTTTAACCCGAGGATCGGTTCTTCGTTCCGAGGGAACGGTGCGAATTTTGTAAAACACTCGCATACCCAATGTTAACAAGCCACGAATCTCCATCACCTTGCGACGAATGAAACTCGACAAACGACCGGACGGATATCAACCAATACCGGAACTCGAAGGACTAAAGCCTTTGGAGCTCATTGTGATCCCATAAATGTCTGAACACCTGAAACATGTTCGATGAATGATGTTTTGGAGTGTTGGACGTTTATGGACGATCTGACAATCTCCAAATCTATGACATGATATGAAGAACTCTTGACATATAATATATCTATAGTTGTCGATGTGTGACATATCGGTAGCTGTTGACATGTAAAATATCAGTAGTTTGTTGCAGCGTGCTATATGATATGTACATATGTATGTACTGTAAGCTATTGTTTGCAATAAATATGTACTGGTGACTCTTTATGGAAATAAAATAAAGTGTTGAAGAAAAATATATCCCCATTGTCTGTGATATGTCGACAGGCCCTGAAATTAATAAATGACAAAATGAATAATTTATGATAATCAAACATGAGAATTATCTTTCGACCTATATAGGTCAAAACCCCAGCGGATATTCCCACCAAAAATATTAGTGAGATCGCCACTCTCTTCGGTTATTGGATATAAGTTCTTTTCTGATGCAGAAATTATGACTTTCCTTTAACCAAATCTTGACATCGACATTCTGAGAAATAGAAAATGACATCTATTTTCTCTCTTCGGTTATTGGATATAAGTTCTTTCCTGATGCGGAAATTACGACTTTCCTCTAACCAAATCTTGACATCGACATTTTGAGGAAAATAGAAAATGACATCTATTTTCTCTCTTCGGTTATTGGATATAAGTCCTTTCCTGATGCGGAAATTATGACTTTCCTTTAACCAAATCTTGACATCGACATTCTGAGAAATAGAAAATGACATCTATTTTCTCTCTTCGGTTATTGGATATAAGTTCTTTCCTGATGCGGAAATTACGACTTTCCTCTAACCAAATCTTGACATCGATATTTTGAGGAAAATAGAAAATGATATTTATTTTCTCTCTTCGGTTATTCGATATAAGTCCTTTCCTGATGTGGAAATCACGGCTTTCCTCTAACCAAATCTTGACATCGACATTCTGAGAAATAGAAAATGACATCTATTCTCTCTCTTCGGTTATTGGATATAAGTCCTTTCCTGATGTGGAAATCACGGCTTTCCTTTAACCAAATTTTAACACTGACATTCTGGAAAATAGAAAATGACATCTATTTCCTCTTTCCGGTTATTGGATATAAGTCCCTTCCTGACACGGAAGTCATAACTTTCCTCTAACCAAATATCAACATTGACATTTTGAGAAATGGAAAATGACATCCATTTTCTCCCTCTTGTTATAGGATATACGTCCTTTCCTGACACGGAAATCACGGTATTCCTTTATCAAAATATCGACACCGATATTTTGAAAAATGAAATATGACATCCATTTTCTCTCCCAGTAAATCTCTTTTCAAATACAAGAAGAAAATCTCTTCTTAGAACCGACATAAAAGACATCTGACATCCTCCGGGAGTGATATGATATCCCCTCCTTTCGTGACCATTATGAAACATCTCTTAGACCACTTCGTTCAACGCCAATACGTGCAGAATACTTATATAGTATTCTACACATATTGGGGGCCCTTTTGTTGACCTCATTTTACAATGAGTCAATAACCTTATGACCTAAAAAGTCAACTTTGGTCAAACTGGTCAAACCAGACCTAATGACCTACCCTATTGACCCCATAGGTCAACCTTATGACCTAAAAAGTCAACTTTGGTCAAACTGGTCAAACCAGACCTAATGACCTACCCTGTTGATCCCATAGGTCAACCTTATGACCTAAAAAGTCAACTTTGGTCAAATTGGTCAAACCAGACCTAATGACCTACCCTGTTGACCCCATAGGTCAACCTTATGACCTAAAAAGTCAACTTTGGTCAAATTGGTCAAACTAGACCTAATGACCTACCCTGTTGACCCCATAGGTCAACCTTATGACCTAAAAAGTCAACTTTGGTCAAATTGGTCAAACCAGACCTAATGACCTACGTTGTTGACCCCATAGGTCAACCTTATGACCTAAAAAGTCAACTTTGGTCAAATTGGTCAAACCATACCTAATGACCTACCTTGTTGACCCCATAGGTCAAACTTATGACTTAAAAAGTCAACTTTGGTCAAGTCAAACCAGACCTAATGACCTACCCTGTTGACCCCATAGGTCACCCTTATGACCTAAAAAGTCAACTTTGGTCAAATTGGTCAAACCGGACACTAATGACCTGCCACTGTTGACCCCATAGGTCGACCTTGTGACCTAAAAAGTCAACTTTGGTCAAATTGGTCAAAACAGACCTAATGACCTACCGTTGACCCCATTGGTCAACCTTATGACCTAAATAGTCAACTTTGGTCAAATTGGTCAAACCAGACCTAATTACCTACCATGTTGACCCCATAGGTCAACCTTATGACCTAAAAAGTCAACTTTAGTCAAATTGGTCAAACCAGACCTAATGACCTACCCTATTTACCCCATAAGTCAACCTTATGACCTAAAAAGTCAACTTTGGTCAAATTGGTCAAACCAGACCTAATGACCTACCCTGTTGACCCCATAGGTCAACCTTATGACCTAAAAAGTCAACTTTGGTCAAATTGGTCAAACCAGACCTAATGACCTACCCTGTTGACCCCATAGGTCAATCTTATGACCTAAAAAGTCAACTTTGGTCAAATTGGTTAAAGCAGAACTTATGACTACCCTGTTGACCCCATAGGTCAACCTTATGACCTAAAAAGCCAACTTTGGTCAAATTGGTCAACCAGACCCAAGGACCTACCCTGTTGACCCCATAGGTCAACCTTATGACCTAAAAAGTCAACAGTGGTCAAAATGGTCAAACCAGACCCAATGACCAATCCTGTTGACCCATAAGTCAACCCTTTCACTCAATGACACATTTAAAACCCCACAATGACAAAATCACAAGTACTGGACATTTTAAAACTAAATTGATCAATTTGAGTCGACTTGGGTCAACTCGAGTCAAAATTAGTCGACACTTATCTATTTTGATTAAAATAGATAAAAATGAAATAAAAACAACAAAATTAATCAAATAATTAATTTCAAAATTATTTTAATTAACTAAAATGATTAATGATTTAATTTTTAATATTTTAATTAAATGACATAATTAATTAAAATTAAAATTAAATTAAAATCATAAAATGACAAAAATGATAAAATTAATCAATTAATTAAATTGAAATTATTTTCAATTAATAAATTGATTAATAAAATATTTTCCAACAATTTTAATTAATAAAATAATTAATTAAAATGGGAAATTAAAAATAAATGAAATGACATATAGCCTTCTCATAATTAATTAGGCTAAACTCATCTTAAGGCTTAATTAACACATAATTAAGCCCAAATTAAGACCACTTAGCCATGGATTAATACCCATCATGATGCATGGGGTGAGGTGTCACTTTCACCTTCACCCTAAGCTTCATTTGTCCATGAGGTGGCCGGCCAACATGAGGCCTCACCTTCCACCTCCCAAGCCACCCAATGGAAGGAAAACCATACATGAAACTCCCCCCTTACCATGTTTAGAAGCAATGATGAGGGATAAGCTTGTGTGTCACCATTTGCCAAGCTTAAGAGATGATGTGTAAGCTCCCTAAGAAGAGTAGAGGCAGCTCACCATGAACCTCTTACATGAGCCAATGGGTGAGAGACAAAACAATAGAAATCATCATGGAAAACTTAGGGAGAAGCATCAATGCCTATCCTCAGCCAATTTCTTCACCTAATGGGCTGATAGAGGAGGTAACTACTCCCCTAGAACATCCTAAGTTAAGCCATAACCTCCCCTTGCTATAAATAGAACCCCATGGCCGAACCTAGCAAGAAGAAGAAAAAAATTTAGGGAGAACTATAGGCTGCCCAAATCCACCTGCTCCCAACATAAAAAGTCTTCCTAAGAGTCTCAGCAATCTTTTAGGATCAAATCCAAGCCATAGTTTGAGCCTATTTGAGCCAATTTGACCAAATTTCAAAAACAACCCCAAATTAGGTACTTCTTCAAAATTCCTCCCTAAGCCCGACTTCGGATCAAATTCGGCTGCAGCAATAACCTTCTATTGGAGTCCTAGAAGGCAACCATAAGGTCTGATCTAGCTTGATTTGCTTGTGGCAAAGGTATGGAATTTTTCTTTACAAAATAAATCATATTTTCGACATATCATGTGTTATACTAGCCCAGAAGTGTATCATCACTGTATGGATGGATACTTCTCATCCAGATGACCATTTAAAAAAAAATCACTCAATTTCATCAAGAAATGAGTGAGATATTGATGTTTGAAGTTTAATGGTTCGAGAATATTCGGATTTTTGGCCGAATTTTCTCCGCCGTCCGATCCCGCATTTTAGGATAGAACGGCGCTGATCTCTCCCCTGCGGTGTCCGCTGTTCGGCTGCCCACAGCGGATCCTCCCGCTCGTTCGATGCGTACGAGGACACGCGTCGAACGACGGTGAGTTTGGCGGTGAGATTTAATAAAAAAATACCTTAAAACCTTAAAAACTTCAAAAATCCATATCTTTTGATCCAGAGGTCATAAAAACATAATAAAAATACCTCTGGAAAGCTCTTGAAGAGGAGAAAATTATGAGACCAAAATCATAATTTTCTTCTCAGTATTTAATTTTTAATTAATTAAATACTCTATGGAGTATTTTAATTATTAAAAATTATTTATAAATCAAAAAATTATGAAACTTTGAGGCATTTATCTTTATGTTCTTAGGGACCTGCCATGATTTTTTTAAGGACGGAAAACAAGTCTAGGACATTTTTCTTTAATTTTCAAGTTTCTTTATAATTATTTCAAATAATAATTATAAAAATTGAAAATTAAGGAAAATAAAAACGCAAATGGCTAGAAATGATAGGGCAACAGACAATAACCCTAAGAAAATTATTTCTAAGTCATAAAAATCATTTTGAATGGTATTTTGAAATTTAGGGTTAAAATCCTTTATTAATTAAATAGTTTTAATCCTAAAAAAATAACCCTTTATAAATTTAACCTATTTTCATCAACAATCAAAGTTTGAAAATGGTTCTAGTCTATGATAGATTAATGAGAAACTTTACTTATGTCTAAAATGACCAAATTGGACTTAACTAAATCTAAAATAACATTTAAACCCATTAAACCTTACTTAAATTAGGTTTAATATAAAAATTAAATCTTAATTAAGTTTAAAGACATATTAAACTTAATTAATCAAAATTAAACTTATTAATTAAGTTTAAAGACATAATAAACTTAATTAAACCCATTAAACCTTACTTAAATTAGGTTTAATATAAAAATTAAATCTTAATTAAGTTTAAAGACATATTAAACTTAATTAATCAAAATTAAACTTATTAATTAAGTTTAAAGACATAATAAACTTAATTAACCTGTTAAACCTTACTTAAATTAGGTTTAATATAAAAATTAAATCTTAATTAAGTAAACTTAATTAATCAAAATTAAACTTATTAATTAAGTTTAAAGACATAATAAATCGAATTAACCCATTAAACCTTACTTAAATTAGGTTTAATATAAAAATCAAATCTTAATTAAGTTTAAAGACATATTAAACTTAATTAATCAAAATTAAACTTATTAATTAAGTTTAAAAACATAATAAACTTAATTAACCCATTAAACCTTACTTAAATTAGGTTTAATATAAAAATCAAATCTTAATTAAGTTTAAAGACATATTAAACTTAATTAATCAAAATTAAATTTTTTTTAATTAAGTTTAAAGACATAATAAACTTAATTAACCCATTAAACCTTACTTAAATTAGGTTTAATATAAAAATCAAATCTTAATTAAGTTTAAAGACAAATTAAGCTTAATCAATTAAACCTTACTTAAATTAGGTTTAAATACAAAAATTAAATTTTTAATTGGGTTTAAAAAAACATATTAAACCTAATTAACCAAAACCATACCTTTAATTAAGTTTGAAGACATATTAAGCTTAATTAACCTCCTAACACATTAGGTTTAATCAAACTTAAACCCTAATTAGGTCTAACCCATTAGGCCTAATTAAACCATTAAGCCTTAACTAACCAAGGTTTAATTAAACTTAAACCCTAATTAGGTCTAACCTATTAGACCTAATTAAACCATTAGACCTTAACTAACTAAGGTTTAATCAAACTTAAACCCTAATTAGGTCTAACCCATTAGACCTAATTAAACCATTAGACCTTAACTAACTAAGGTTTAATCAAACATAAACCTTAATTAGGTCTAACTCATTAGACCTAATTAAACTATTAAGTCTTAACTAAGTAAGACTTAATCAAACACAAATCCTAATTAAGTCTACTACATTAGGCTTAATTAATTATTAAACCTTAATCAACTAAGGTTTAATTAAACCCAAATCCAACCTTTTAGTCCAAGTCTAATCTAACCTACACCTAACTTAGGTCTAACCTACATTAGACTTAAGTCAAATCATACTTAGGTTTAACATGACATGAACCTAAGTCTAACTTAAACCTAACTTAAGTCTAACCTACATTAGACTTAAGTCAAATCATACTTAGGTTTAACATGACATGAACCTAAGTCTAACCCAAACCTAACATAACTTGAGTCCAATCTAACTTGAACTCAAGTTAACCTAAACCTTAGGTTCAACCCACATTGAACCTAACCTAAACCAAACCTAACTTGAGTCCAATCTAACTTGAACTCAAGTTAACCTAAACCTTAGGTTCAACCCACATTGAACCTAACCTAAACCTAACCTAACTTGAGTCCAATCTAACTTGAACTCAAGTTAACCTAAACCTTAGGTTCAACCCACATTGAACATAACCTAAAACTAACCTAACTTGAGTCCAATCTAACTTGAACTCAAGTTAACCTAAACCTTAGTTTCAACCCACATTGAACCTAACCTAAACCTAACATAACTTGAGTCCAATCTAACTTGAACTCAAGTTAACCTAAACCTTAGGTTCAACCCACATTGAACCTAACTTAAACCTAACCTAACTTGAGTCCAATCTAACTTGAACTCAAGTTAACCTAAACCTTAGGTTCAACCCACATTGAACCTAACCTAAAACTAACCTAACTTGAGTCCAATCTAACTTGAACTCAAGTTAACCTAAACCTTAGGTTCAACGCACATTGAACCTAACCTAAACCTAACCTAACTTGAGTCCAATCTAACTTGAACTCAAGTTAACCTAAACCTTAGGTTCAACCCACATTGAACCTAACTTAAACCTAACCTAACTTAAGTCCAATCTAACTTGAACTCAAGTTAACCTAAACCTTAGGTTCAACCCACATTGAACCTAACCTAACTTGAGTCCAATCTAACTTGAACTCAAGTTAATCTAAACCTTAGGTTCAACCCACATTGAACTTAACCTAAACCTAACCTAACTTGAGTCCAATCTAACTTGAACTCAAGTTAACTTAAACCTTTGGTTCAACCCACATCGAACCTAATTTAACTTGAAACCTTAGATTCAACTCATATTGAACCTAACCTAAACTGAACTAAACTTGAGTTCAATCCAACTAGAACCTAATTTAATCCAAGTCAAACCTTAACTTAGGTTCAACCCATATTGAACTTAAATCGACTTTAAGTCTAGGTTCAACCTGACTTGAACCTAAATTAATCTAAACTCAACATTTAACTTAAGTCTAACCCACATTCGACTCAAGTCAAACCAAACTTAGGTTTAACTTGACATGAACCTAACCCAAAAACCTAACTTAAGTCTAACCCATATTAGACTTAAGTCAAACCATACTTAGGTTTAACACGATATAAACCTAAGTCTAACCTAAGCCCTAGGTTCAACCTAACTTGAATCTAAACTAAAACCCGGCTTAAGTTCAATCCTAAGTCTAGGTCTAACTTTAAATGGACTTAATTAAAACTTAAGTCTTATCTAAAAGCGACTTAGATGGTCTACAAATCTAGTTGAGTCTAATTTATTAGACTTGATTAACCTTTAAGTCCTATTTAAACAAGACTTAAAACTTAATTAAATCTATTCTGAACCAAACCTTTTAACTTAAGTTCAAACAGACATGAACTCAAGTTAAATAGATTCAATCAACATTGAATCTAACTTAGGTTCAACTAGACATGAACCCAAGTTAATTCAATCAATATTGAATCTAATTTCATACCTTTTAACTTAAGTTCAAACAGACATGAACTCAAGTTAAATAGATTCAATCAACATTGAATCTAACTTAGGTTCAACTAGACATGAACCCAAGTTAATTCAATCAATATTGAATCTAATTTCAAACCTTTCTAACTTAAGTTCAAACAGACATGAATTCAAGTTAAATAGATTCAATCAACATTGAATCTAACTTAGGTTCAACTAGACATGAACCCAAGTTAATTCAATCAATATTGAATCTAATTTCAAACCTTTTAACTTAAGTTCAAACAGACATGAACTCAAGTTAAATAGATTCAATCAACATTAAATCTAACTTAGGTTCAACTAGACATGAACCCAAGTTAATTTAATCAATATTGAATCTAATTTCAAACCTTTTTAACTTAAGTTCGAACGGACATGAACTCAAGTTAAATAGATTCAATCAACATTGAATCTAACTTAGGTTCAACTAGACATGAACCCAAGTTAATTCAATCAATATTGAATCTAATTTCAAACCGTTTTAACTTAAGTTCAGACAGACATGAACTCAATCAACATTAAATCTAATTTAGGTTTAACCAGACATGAACCCAAATTAATTCAATCAATATTGAATCTAACTTCAAATCTTTTAACTTAAGAACTCAAGTTAATTCAGAATTTAAGTTTGAAATCAAAATATAAATTCAACATTTCAAACCAAAACTGACATAATCAACAAAAAAATTGACATTTCAAAATAATTCGACATAAATTGACATCCAAGACATATCCAGATATTCTGTGATGTTATTCCTGACAATGTTTTCTTTACAGGGTGAAAACAAAAAAAAAATTCGCTTAGATTTTCTTTACATATTATAGGGTGTACTAACTCTGTTTTGCAGGACGACATTCTAGGCGAACACAAAAACAAAACCAAAACTTTTAGGTTAGACACATAACCTGAAACTTTTCAATAAAACAATGACATTGACAACAGAAACAAAACCAGAACCTTTAGGTTAGACATAATACCTAAAGTATTCAATAACATGATATAACGACATTCGGGAGTGATAGTGGGTACATCTCTCCTTAAAATAAATTCTTAGAAAACAAATGATTAACATTAATCAGAAGTTTTCTTAAACAATTGAAAATTTTTTCAGATGTAATTAACTATAGAAGCTTGCCTCTATAGGAGATCTAAAAGAACCCGAAATAGAAATCTCTGGTTTACCATGATTTTCTTAATATGAAAATTCTAGAATATGTTATTCTGGAATATCCTTATATAAGAATTATCATAAACATCCTTTTCTACTGTTAGTCCTAAAAATTCTCTAAATCCTTCTTAGGATTTATATGAATAAAACTAGGCTAATATTAGATGGCGACTCCTTGACATTGACATGATACAAAAATTGACAGTGAAGACATCATTAACCATATTAATTTTCACCGCCACCAGTAAACCCATTGGAGAATTGGAACAACCAAGGTAATAATAATAATAGATTAACTTATCCTTCTAATTATAACAATGCTTTATAAAATAAAGAGAAGAAGTTGTCTATGGAAGAAGTAGTATCACATATGGGAAATCAATTACAAATTCAAGGAGTAACCATCAGAAATATTGAAAATCAATTGGGACAAATTGCAAATGCCTTAAGTAATAGATCCCAAGGAATGCTTCCAAGTAATACTAAAGTGAATCCAAGAGAAAAGAATAAAGAACAAGTAAAAGCAATTCAACTGAGAAGTGGAAAAGAATTGGAAGGTAGAGTTCAAAAAGAAACCGAAGTAGAGAAAGAAGAGATTGAAAAACCTAAAGAGGACGCTCCAAAAGGTTTTGAAAGACCTATTTCTCCACCTAAGGTTGATTTAGAAAAACCACCACCTCCATTTCCACAGAGACCTCATCAACAAAAGTTGGATAAGCAAATTTTAAAATTCTTGGAGATATTAAAGAAGCTTACCATTAATATTCCATTTGCTGAAGCCCTAGAACAAATGCCAAGATATGCGAAATTTATGAAGGATATTCTTAATAAAAAGAGAAAGTTTGAAGAAAATGAGACTGTTGCACTTAGTGAGGAGTGCAGTACGATAATTTAAAAAAAGCTTCCTGAAAAACTTAAAGATCCTGGTAGTTTCACAATTCCATGAGCAATCGGAGAAAGATTATGTGGAAAAGCTTTATGTGATTTGGGTGCAAGCATTAACCTTATGCTCTATCAATATTCAAAAGACTAGGACTAGGAGAAATAACCCCAACTACTGTAACTCTGCAATTAGCAGATCGTTCGATTACATATCCTAAAGGAGTTATAGAAGATGTTTTGGTAAAAGTGGATCAATTTATTTTCTTGTCGATTTCATTGTGTTAGATATGGAGAAAGATAAAGAGAACCCATAATTTTGGGGAGACCTTTTCTAGCTACAGGCAGAGCCATGATAGATGTGCAAAAAGGGGAATTAACGATGAGGGTTAATGATCAGACTGTTACATTTAATATTTCAAAATCGATGAAATATCCTGCTAGAGGTAAAGAAGATGAGTGTTATAGGATGGATGTTTATGAATATTTAACTGAATGTCATTTCAAATCAACTTATGAAGAGAAAGATGAAAAAGAATAATTGGAATATAAGCAAGAAGAGGAGTTATTTGATTCTGAAGATTTTCAAGAGGAAGATTTAAAGTATGTTCATGAAAGTTTTGAATTGTTGGATATGACTGAAAAAGATGAATCTTATGGTCCATCAATTGAAAAACCTCCTGAACTTAAGCTAAAAATGCTTCCTGATCATTTGAGATATGTTTTTCTAGGTGAATCCTCAACCTTGCCTGTTATAATTTCTTCTCAATTAACTGAAAAAGAAGAAGAGAGTTTGCTTAAAATTTTGAAGAAGCACAAGAAAGCCTTTGGATGGACAATTGCTGATATTAAAGGAATCTGTCCTTCAATTTGTATGCACATATTTTTATGGAAGATAATTGCAAACCGCGGGCTGATCCCTGACCCACTTTTGATATTTATACTTACAAAAATATGTTATTGATATTGGCAACGACACAAAAAACTTGATCCCGCACCAAATATATGTATTTACACTGATGATTCTTTTATGAAAATTATGATTTATAATGTGGATACTACGCAAGTATACGTATCGTTATCAAGTAATAAAAGGCTCTAATGGAGTCCAAGATATCGATCCCACAGGGAAGTTAGAGAATTTCAAAGACAAATTAAAGTAGACTTACTTACTAAGCTAGTATACAAAAATTAAGAACACTTATACTAAAACTATTGCTAAAAAAGGTTTAAATGTAAGATTCTAATTTAGAAAAGCATCTTTCTCCTTGTTGAGAGAATTAAGCGAATGATGAATTAAAGTAGTTTAGAGTTTGTATTGTGCCAAATAGGAGCATACCTATTCTTTACCCTTTGGTCCAGGTGCAAAGAACATTGACTAGTCCTATGTTTGATTACCGAATCTGCGGCTAGCTCGGGAGGATACCGACTGCCACTTCGCAGCTCCCACGTTCCCCTCACCCGAGGGCTAACATCTACACTTCAGCTCTCGAAAATAGGATCGAATTGAATATTTTAGTCCGTCACACTAAAATGTCCAATTCTACGCCCGATAGTTAATATTTCCCCATTTATTTGCACCCTCCTTCCAAGGCTTTTGACTTCCTTGAATCTCGGATGTAATCTTTACTGTAGTTGATAATTCAACATATGTTAACAAATCAATTGGACAAATTGAAAGTAAATTAAGTTTTAAGTAAAAGATTATCACAATTTTTATTTAATAATTTTAGGCACAGTTACTTTGATTCGTCACTTCACATAATCTCAACAACAAGGAAAAAGACTAAGGAAACTACTCAGAAAGCATGGGAAAAATAACACAAAGCATGGATTTCATTAAAGTTAACAAACAATAACAAATATACTTAACTAAGGAAAAAGACTTCTCGCTATCGGCGGGCTCTTTATAATATATTAAAAAATTCTCTGGAAAAGCTCGCCGTCGGCGGCCTTGACCTCGCCGTCGGCGAGATAGTTCATTTTTCATCAAATTGAGTCCTTTTTGCTCCAAATCTGCTTCTTTTGTTCTTTTTGCTTTCAGTACTTATAATTCTTCATTCCTGCAATAAAACAAAAAATACCTTTCTTTAAAGTGCAATTTCATATAAAATTGGTATGAAATTCTTAATACATTTTCTAGTGATCAAATTCCCCCAAACATAAGTATTACTTGTCCTCAAGTAATTTTATACTTAATAAAAGTAAATGATTATTTGTAATAAAACTTTTAATTCAGAAAAACAATGAATTAAATTTTAATAAATACTATAGTAAAGTTTAATAGAAACATTTTTAGATAATTAAATTAACTCTATAGATATAAGGCTATCTAGTCATCAAGCTTAAGATTTCTAGTCTTCTATTTATTTCAAGAATAATTATATTTGTAATATTAAATTACTTAAGATATTCAGTTGATAGGAATTCATGAAAACACTACTCAGTAAAATACTAATCTATAAATATAAGTTTAGAAATATAATTGAGTTTACCCTTTAGGTTGATTCGAATGAAGTCAATTTTTGATAAGGCATCTACTCAAGGTTCTCCTCACTTATATTTATTATTTTATTTTTCTTTTTAGGGATTGATTTTCAATCCTTCTTTTTCTTTTCCAAGTGAGGATTACTGTATCTGGATAGCCTGTTAATGATTTTGAACTTCATTTTCCTCTTTCCTAAATTTGAAACTTGAAATATTTCCTTACCTTATATGTATTTTATAGTTTTTACTTCGTAGGGTTTTAATCTCTTCTTTCTTAATTAAATACTTAAGAATTTCATATTTTAAAATATAGTTTTCCTTACTTTAAATAGTTAACTATATTCTTATTCTTTTATACCAAATATCTTAATCTAAAAAATTAGTTGAATTACTAGAAATATTTTATTCAACTTTCTTATAATAATTAAATAAATTAATTCTAGTTTACTGAACTAAAGTTACTACAGAAAATCATTTTTATAATTTTTTTTTTAAAAAAAATATAAAATGAGAACAATTTAATAATTAAATTTGTGTTTTTCCCTCCCCCAAACTTAAGTTTTTCTATCTAATCATATAGGGTGAAAAAGAAATAACTGTAATATTTAAATCATACCTTCGAGCTTTAGGTATTTCTCTTTTTGAAATTTGCAGGTTTTTTTCATTACTTACTTAACATGTACTGTTAGTATCTTTTTACACATATAATATTTAAGAAAAATTACTGGGTAAAGAAATTTTTAAAATAAGTACAAAATACTAACAAAACTTATATTTAATATACTGCTAAACATACAATTGCTATTCTTTTTAGAAATTACAATAACACTTTGAAATATTAAAATAAACTAACTAATTTCAACAACAAAATTCCACAATTTAATATTACATCACAATCAGTTCATAAACTAAACATCCATTTTAAAGTTCCACAGAAATCACATAAACAATCATCCAATATAACAGTTAAAGTTCATAATTAAAATAACTTAAACAAATAAAAATAAACATCAAATCTAAAATCTAATCTCCTAAATCAAAATACCAAGCCACGTCATCACCTCCTTGATCTGCAGGTGGAGTAGGCTGATATTGAATGTATCGAGGGCACTTAGGGAATACAACATCGAGTTCTCCTCTTCTGTAGCGACTCTCAGCATCGTAATAAGCTCTCTCATAATCAAAGTTTCTCTGGAGATACTCACTGTCATAATCATGTCGCCTCTCCAAACCTCCAATCCTGTGATCAATATGCTCCAATTTCTCTTCTATCTTCTCAAAACTCTTTCTCTGCAGGGTCATCTCATTCATCAGATCATGAAGGGTAGGGGAACTGTAAGTAGGAGGGTCATAACTTGTAGAGGGAATATCTCTACTCAAAGAAGGTACATAACTCCTTGTTCCAGATCTCCATCCTTCGTGGGATTCATAGGTTTTAATAGTAGTCAGAGTAATGGTTTTCATAGGCTCCACCCATTTCTCATCATCTCTCGCCTCTACCCCAGATAATTGGCAGAGTGCATAAATCGGACCGAGGTGTCCTAGTCCTCCTCTCGCTCTCACTTCTAGCGATGGCTAATATATTCTTGTAAATTACATTTCCCACATTAATACTCTTCTGATTCTGAATACAGAAATTCAGAATTGCTCTATCCTTTGTTACCTCACTATGGTGATACGTAGGTAACAGAGTAGAACAGATAAAATAATGCCAGGCTTTAGACAACGCATTCAACATAGAGAGAGGAAAATTTACCCTTTCTCGTTGCTTGATCTTCCAAACTCCTTTCCCGTCAATGAGAAAGTCTATCACTTCTTCCAAGTGGTCCTTCCATAGTACTAAAAGTATCATACTCATCGGTGTACAAATCTCGTACTTCATAAAATGAATTGATTCTAGCGAAGCTCGAAATCAACCAAAAATCCTCTCACCTTGATCGGTGCATCTTCTATCACTGTCAGATTGGCATAGAATTCTTTAACTACTTCCACTGCAGCTCTATTTGTGGTGTAACAGAAGTTCTCCCATCCTCTTTCCTTGATTATTCGTTCCACTTCTCCTCCTATATTTTTAAAAACTCGATCTTGAATGCATTTCCTGGCTTGAATGTTGTGATAATATTTTGACTGTGCCCTTGCATTCACAAATCGGTTTTCTTCATAATCCAATCATCTTCTTTGTCGCGGAGCCATTTTTTTTTCTTTTTTCGATCTATGAAATTCACAAAAATCTTAACTAATCTCCAAAATATTACTAAAATGGCTTCCTAATGTTACTAAAATCAATCTAAATCAAATTCCATGAATTTATTCCAAGTCTTTTCTTCACATTTCAAAATTTTTCCAAAAATCCTCAATGTAGAAGAAATTCATGGTAAAAATCAAAAATTTTTACATAGTGTTGACCTCATTTTTGATGAGGTCTTCTCTTCTCTCTTTAGTGTTTAGGATCTAGCCTTAGGCTTTTCCTTTGACTATCTTAGAGGACTAGAATTGGGACCCATCCCTTAGAAATTTGAACCACTTCTTGCCTCCCCGCAAACCCCACAAGCTTGATTGTAGACCCCTAATCACCTAGAGGGTTGAAATTAAATGTGAAGGTTTAAAGGATGAGTTCCCTATAGGACTCTTCGGCCTTAGGACCACCCTGGGTGGCTTGGTCTGGTGAGGGTTAACTTACACACTCACTACACTCACACTCCACACTCTCACACACACAATCCAGATCCTAAGACCACACCCCTACCCAACTTGGCTCCTTGACTCATGTAGGTAATTTATATGGATGGACCTTAACCCCTAAGCCCCTGGCTAAGAGGGTTAGGAACAACATAGTGAATGCCTCAAATGAGTCCTCTCATGGCTCATATAGGCTTAACATGGCTTCATAGCTCAACCAAAGTGCTTCCATTTCACTCATATTTGAACAATTTTCTTTTTTTCAAAATTTTAATTTTTGACCCCGGGGACCCTACACCCATCAAACTTACTAAAAGCCCTTAAAATTGCCCAAATCCTCTAAAATTTCCAAATCACCCAAAATTCCCCAAAATTAACCTTGAACATTTCCTCACCAATCAAATTGATCATTCATAGCCAGAAATACCAAAAATTCCAAAAATACCCCCCAATACCCTCCAAATACCCAAAATGCCCCTCTTAGCCAAAAATCCAAAAATTCAGAAAATTCTCATAAAATTCTAGAAAATCCCAAATATTCCTAATTTCATTTTTTCCAACTACACCATGGGCCAATTTTATCAATTTACCCCACTTTTACTAAAACCCCCAATTTAGCCCATTCTTAACCCAAGTGAACCCAATGTCAAACCAAATCTACCAAATTGACCCCAATTTTGATCCAATTCAATTTTAAACTTCAATTTAATATTCACAATATCAATCTAGACCAAATCCAAGTCCAATTTGATTGACATTTGAATCCAATTTCACTTTTGACCTTAAAGCCCAAATTGGACCCATGACCCAAACTTAGCCCAAACCAAACCAATTCAACTCCAATTGACCCCAAACCTTTTCTAAACCTTCCCTAAAATCCCCACAAACAAAACACTAACATAATTTGCCCAAAATTTGGACCCAAACCCCACTCAAATTCAACCCAAAACCAAAAAGCCCAATTCAAACCTAACCCAAATAAGCCCAAGTCCCAAAACCAAAACCCAACCAAAGTTAAAACCTCTTTGAAACACTCCCATAAACATTTCCCAACATTAATTTTACATAAATTTCAACCTTAGCCCAACATTGGCCCAAATTAGCCCAATTTGACCTACATTGGCCCATTTACCAAATAAACCCAAATCCAACCCAATTCAATCCCAAATCACTCCAAATTTGTTTTAAATCACTCATGACATATCCTTAAACTAAACCCAACATTTATTTGGCATGGCCCTTTACAAATTTTTTTATGTAAAAGCCCATTTTGAAACATAAAAGCCCATTCCCTTAAACCATTTTAAAAGCCCACCTTTAACAAATTTTAAAAGCCCAAAGTCCATTCCCAAGCCCACATGAAACCTTTTCTTCATCATTCCTTTGATAATCCTATTTGACCAAAGTCTTAAACCATCATGAAATCAACCCATTTGTAGCATCATGACAAATCCCATCAATGGAATCCAAAGTTTTCAAAATTCCAAATAACCCTTTTCCATGCAAGTGAGCCAACCTTTTCCCCAAGCCATGAGCAAGCCAAATGAAGTCATGGAGCCATGCATAAGCCATATGCAAGCCATGGGGAACCCTTTCCACCTCACCATGCCACTTATGGCAAGGAGAGCGGAGCCTTTCCTAAGCCTTCACTAAACCTTTTTTAACCCCATTCATGATACACTTTAACCAAAATTGGCCTCCTCACCTTGGATGGGGACTTCACCACACATGTGAGGCTGACCCAAATGATCTCACATCAGCCCAAATCAAGCCTTGGTGAGTGAACCAAGCCAAAACCATGAATTGACCCAAATTGGACCAAAAATGCTCCTTACACCCATGCCATTTAAATCCTTGACTTTACACATGGCATAACCCAATTGATTGCACCAAGATCAAGCTCAATCATATGAGTTTTTCTCAGCCAAAAAACCTTGATGAATTAACCAAGCCAACCCTCATGGCCACCCAAGCTCCACCATAACCTTCCTTATTTAAACCCCACCTCCATGACCAAGTGGAAGAGATAAAAAAAAGATTACCTTGGGGAAACTCTGCCAAATTGTTCCAAAAGCTTCTCTAAGCACTCCTAAGCTCAATCTAATCATTTCCAATTGAGGCCTCACCTCTTGGACAAAGGTATCAATTTTTTCTCCTCCAATCAAGCCTATTTTAATTTTCTGTAATTATTCACATGTTTTAAGTATATCATCACCATATAGATGTGTGCTACTCGATTAGACGATCATTTTAAAAAAAAAAATCATTCAATTTCGTTAAGAATAGAGGGAGATATCAAGGTTTGAAGTTGGACGGTTTTGGGTGAATAGAACTAGGGGAGAGAAGCAGCAGCCGTCCGATCAGGCGTGTATCCAATGGACGGCGCTGATGGAGTTGGACGGTAGCTGTCTCCATGAACAGAACCGTGCCAGCAAATCAGGGAGCGACACGTGGCGATTGAGCGGGAAAATGAAATATTTTATTTATTTTTGACCCTAAACTTCAAAAATGCATAACTTTGTGTAGAAAAATCATAAAAATAAAATAAAAATACCCTCTTGCTCAGTGAATAGAGGAGAATAATGTGGAAAAAAAATCAAGTAATTTCATTGAGTATTTTATTTTTAATGATTTAATTACTCTCTACATTATTTTAATTCTCCATTTGCATAAGCAATTCACCAAGGCATGAGACCATAGGGCTTTTGAAGCCTCCGAACTTGGGAACATTCCCTGAATTTTCTAAGGTCAGAGGCCATCCCTATGAGAAGTTATTGATTTTTCAATTGCATGTTACTGTTTTGAGTATTTTAATTCCAATAATTAGCATGTTGAGAAATAAATTCTAGGATAATTTGGTGATATTTCTTATGACTAGAGGAACCTAGAAAAAATAGGTTTTGGGTTAATTCACATGGAACAACCCTAATTGGCCTAAACAGCCAAAAATGAACTTTAATTAATTAGGGTTAACTACACATCAAATTAACATGAAAACAATTCTCAACTGATCTTTAGGATCAGAGGAACATCACATAAAAATTTGAAGTCAATTGCACTTGATTAACCTCACCAAATGGGTTGATTAAGCCTCTTAAGCAAAATGAATAAAATTAAACTTTAAAAATTCATAACTCACAAATACTTTTCAAAAATTCACAAAAATAGTTTTGGAGCTTCTCTGATATCAGAGGAACTTAGGAAAATTAAAATTATAATTTTCTAAAAAAGTTGATTTTTATCATTATTTTAATATTTTTAATAATTAAAAAATAATAAAAATCATAAAATATTAAAAATCACCAAAATGTTACATTTTGAATTCTAATCACTTGAGAACAAACCAAATATTTTTTTAAGTCCCTAGGATAAGATATTAAATTTTAAAGGCTTAATGTAATTTTTAATATTAAAAAATGTATTTTCCAACCTTTTCACTAAAATAATTCTAATAAATCAAAGAAAAATTAGAAAAATATAAAATTTATTTCTCTGGACTCCTTGAGGTCAGAGAGATTTAAGAAAAATATAAAATCTATTTTTCAACTTTAATTTTATTTTAAAATTAATTAATACTCCAAAAATCAAAATAATTCTAATAAATAAAATATAATTAAAAAAATCATCAAAATTGGTCCAAATTGTCCTCTGGTAATTAGGAACATCCCATAATTTTCTTAAGGACAGAAACAGTTCCTTGGTCATGTTATTGAATTTTCCTTGAAAACCCCTATTTTCCATTAAAAATAATTACATAAATAAATTAAATACAGAAAAATCACATTTTCTCCTCTAATGTCTTAATTGACATGTGAGTGAGGTTACATAAAAATTTCAAGTTCATTTGAGCTTAATTTAGTGAGTTATAGAATTATTAAGCTTGAAGGGCAAAAGGGTAATTAAAAATTTCAACCCTTAATTAAAATTTTAGGATTAATCAAAAAGGGAGGGTAAAATATTTGATTTTAAACTTATTTTGGATGATTGAAACTTAAATGATTGAGGGTAGAAACCTACTAACCATTTCAAATATAATTAAAATAAAACTTTAATTAATTAATTAATTGAAATTTTGGAAGAATAATAGAAATTGGAATTATTAAAGTAGGGATATTATTAAGAGGATATTAATTCTTTAATTTAAAAATCCCTAAATAAATCACTTCAATAATACTTAATTCTTAATTAAAAGATTAAAATAATAATCCAAATTAAAATTAAATTAAAATTAAATTAAATTAAATTAAATTAAATTAAATTAAATTAAAATCAAATTAAATTAAATTAAAATTAAAATTAAATTAAATTAAATTAAAATTAAATTAAATTAAAATTGAATTAAATTAAATTAAATCAAAATTAAATTAAAATTAAATTAAAATTAAATTAAATTAAATTAAATTAAATTAAAATTAAATTAAATTAAAATTGAATTAAAATTAAATTAAATTAAATTAAATTAAATCAAAATTAAATTAAAATTAAATTAAAATTAAATTAAAATTAAATTAAATTAAATTAAATTAAATTAAAATTAAATTAAATTAAATTAAATTAAATTAAATTAAAATTGAATTAAAATTAAATTAAATTAAATTAAAATTAAAATTAAATTAAATTAAATTAAATTAAAATCAAATTAAATTAAAATTAAATTAAATTGAATTAAAATTAAATTGGATTAAATTAAATTAAAATCATTTAACAACAAACCTAAATGAAATCATTAAGAATTAAATCTAAAATAACTTGAACACTATTCCAAACTTAAACTAATTTTCTATAATTAAGTCAAAATTAAAATTAAATCATTAAGTTTAAATCATTAAAATACTTAATAAGTTGATTTACCCTTTTAAAGCTCTTATTGTTATAACTCTTAAATGAGGTATCAAGTGAAGTGTTACTTCACTTATAGGATATTCAAATGTCCCAGTTCACTGTGTAAGAGAACAAAACTTAAACCCCTGGATGATTAATTCACTTGTATAATTAAATTCTCTTGAACTTAAAACAATCCTAGAGGTATTGAAAAGATGTTTAAGACTCGTCCTAAGCACTTCCTCAATATGATAGGGTGTTTATAAGAACAATTGAATTTAATTGTTTCTTTGATGAAGAAAATCATCCTTAAACCAAAACACAAGAACCTAGACGTCATAGGAGATGACTAGCTATAGGATTAGGACTTTGATAGACAACTAAAACCTTTCCCTTAGCTTTACCTAGGTACATGATGAAACATTTAAATGCCTTAACATGTGTTTTAAGTGCAGCTTGGGATGATGGGAAGACCCTCCAGGTACGCTTTTATTTTATTGCAATTTACTTTATTGCAAATGCACTTTACTTTTCTTGCATGATAAACAACTATTGCATGAAAACCAAAACCTTTAGGGTAGTCCCTAAAAACTGAAACCAAAACTAAATTAAAAATCACTGCAAGATAAAATTCACCGCCACAACATTTCAAAATATAAAACAACTCAAAATTTAATCACAAACAGAACACAAAACTATAATTGCAACTAAATTAAAACGTCTCGTTGAATGATCGGGAATACCTCTGATGATGTAACCCACGTGTTGTTAACGGGATTTCCCACGGTCTAGATGAAAGTGTGGAACTCATTCAGTTGAGTTTAGCAAATTCATCTGGACTAAGTGAATTCAATGAAAATAATGGTGTCGGGATGACGCAACCGTGGGATCTTAATCGGTTCTGTTATAATCAACTTTAAGATTTGTTTTAATTAAAAATATTAAAAACACTTGGATTTTAAGATTTCTAAACCAAAACACTTCTCTCATCTCCTGATTTATGACTTCTAAAACTAAACCTCTGCAACAACAAGGAGCTCGGAGCACGGTGGGTAGCACGGCCATCTTCGTCAGTAAAACAACTCTACATCAGTTAAACTTTCTTAGAATTAAATAATCAAGCCATAGGACTTTGAGGTAGTTTGCCTAGTGCAACATAAATCCTCAACTTTTTGTTAGGCATTTGCATAATCATGTCATGTAAATTAAGCCCTAACCGGTCTTAGGACTCCGATTTAGTCGTTTGGTACGACATAAACCCTCACATTTTCAAGGTTATTTGTATGATTTTATCATACTAATATAAGTCCTAATTAATTAAAATTGGCAAGATTGAAATATCAGATAATATTAGGATTTTCTTAAACTCGAAGCCAAACAATAGGATAGTTTGGGAAGTTGCCAAGATTCTTCTTGGATCCTCAGCTTCTCCTACTTCTCTTCCTTGGATTCTTGAAACAAACTGTTCCAAACTTGAACTAATCCCTTTTGAAATTTCAAAAATCCAATCCTTTGAAAACCTTAAACTTTGAAATTCTTGAGAGCAAAACCACTGATCATTATTGAGAGTTTTCTTAAGTGAATCCCGTCACTTTAGATGAAATTAACTATAGGGGCTTGCCCTTATAGGGAACTTTAAGAACCCAGGTAATATAAACCCTGCTTAATTTCTTTGTATTAAGCAGGGGAACTTGTCGGCTTATAAAATTGGTTCGCAGACCAAACGGATGTCACAAATTTTCTAGTTTATTTAATCGAGTCCCAACATCAAGTAGTGTGTCTATTCTTCGGGATAGAGACACAGCTTGTGATGTGGCGCTCATTTATATAAACTATT